>CM076570.1:1330220270-1330595271 GCA_034641835.2 Pinus albicaulis
GAAGAATGTACATGCTTTTATAGATGTAGATGTGAGGCTGCTACTGGATTCATCTCCAAGACCTTGTATCTTCCCTATTTCCTAATATTATTTATTATACAAAATTACATATCCACACCCATCCCATAGGATTAGGTGTCAACATTCCCCCCTTTAATCCGAAGGGATGTTGGTGAGTCCAAGCATCGATCTGAACTTTTCAAACTTTTCTCTTCCAAGTGCTTTGGTGAAGATGTTAGGAGTTTGCTCATTTGTGGAACAATGATGTAGATGGATGGTTTTGGCCTGAACATGATGTCGAATTAGATGGTATTTTGTATTGATGTGCTTTGCTCGATCATGGAACTTTGGGTTCTTGGCCAACTTTATTGCAGAAGTGTTGTCGATCATGAGTGGTGTGGAGTACATTTGTTTCATCTGCAAATCTTCCAGGATTTTCCAGAGCCACACAATTTCCTTTGTTGCTTCCGCTGCTGCCACATATTCTTCCTCGGTCGTGGAATCTGCTGGAACTGACTGTTTGCGTGATCTCCATGAGACAACTCCTGATCCAAGACTCATGGTGTAACCTGTAGTAGACACCCCTGTTTCTTTGTAGCCATCAAAGTCTGAATCAGAGTATCCGATCAAGCTGAAGTCGCCTACCTGTGTATATTTGAGTCCAAAGTCTTGAGTCCCCTTCAAGTACCTTAACACTCTTTTTGCAGCAGACCAATGTCCCTCACAAGGTTTTTGCATGAACCTTGAGAGGATTCCAACAGCAAATGAAATGTCAGGTCTGGTGGTGGTCAGGTAGATAAGACTTCCTACAAGCTGTCTATACTTAGTTGCATCCTCAAATTCCTTCCTTTCAATAGATGTGAGCTTCAAGTTTTGTTCCATTGGAGTGGTTAAGGGATTACATTCATCCATTCCAAACTTGTTCAAGAGATCTCCAATGTACTTCTTTTGAGAAAGAAATATGAATTTAGGATGTTGAATTACTTCAATACCCAAATAGTAATGAACATGACCCAAATCAGTCATTTCAAAACCTTTCTTCAACTCTTTCTTCATGGATGCAATATAGTTCTCATTGTTTCCTGTTATCAAAAGATCATCTACATATACCACAAGATATACAACTGTTTTTCCAACTTTCTTAACAAACAAATTTGCATCATCAAGATCAAAGTGTTTGAAATCAAGTTTCAGAAGATGCTCGGTCAACTTCTCATACCAGGCTCGTGGTGCTTGTTTGAGGCCATACAAGGATTTCACAAGTTTGCAAACTTTGTGTTCTTGACCCTTTATCACAAATCCTTCTGGCTGGGACATATAAACTTTCTCCTTCAGATCTCCATTCAAGAAGGCTGTTTTTACATCCATCTGATGGACTTTCCATCCACTCTGAGCTGCTAAGGCAAAGAGAGTCCAGATGGTGGTCCATTTTGCTGTGGGAGCAAAAGTTTCTTCATAATCGACTCCTTCTTTCTGTGCGAATCCTTTTGCCACAAGCCTGGCCTTGTGCTTGTCAAGTGAGCCATCTGCTTTGTACTTGTTCTTGTAGACCCACTTACAGCCAATTGGTTTCGTTCCCAAAGGCGTATCAACCAGCTTCCAAGTGCCATTCTTTATCAAGGCATCATACTCCTTCTGCATCGCTTCTTTCCATTCATCATGAGAAGCGGCTTCTTTGAAGGAAGTTGGTTCATGATCTGTAGACAAACTCAATTCACAGTTATAAGCAATATCCATATCAACAAGGGAATCAGAATTATCTACATCACCTTCGATTTCTTGAGTGGAACTTCTTGTTCCTGTTTTTCCAACCTCATCAGGATGAACATCCTCCAGTGTCTTTGTCAGCCATTTGGGAGGACCTTTTTGAGATGGCCCTAGCTGGTCACTTGACTGAGTTGGGATCGATTCAAGATTCAATCTCCCAATTCTGTCAATCACATCATCCAATGTGTCATCCTTGGTTGTTTCTTCATGTGGGGGAGAGAGTGCTTCAGGATATGATTCCACAGTTTGATTCAATATCGGAATCCCCCCTTCAAGGTGTGGAATCACATTATCAAATTCTTTGAAAGAATTTGCATGTGTGAATCTATCCAGGCGATCAAGTTGCTGCTCAACAACCTTGTCACTCTTGGAAGATTCAAGAAATATGACATCTCTTGCTATCACAAACTTCTTATTTGCTTCATCATAGAGACGATATCCTTTGGAGGTATTGGAGTACCCTAAGAAGATACATTTTCTGCTTCTAGCACCAAGTTTGTTCCTTTGACCCTTGGGTATCAAGGCATAACAGGTGGACCCAAAGACCCTGAAATGCTTTACCGAAGGAATGTGGCCATGCCACATTTCAAAAGGAGTTTTGTTTCTAATTGAACTTGAAGGACACCTATTCTTTATGTAAACAACACATAGAACTGCATCAGCCCAAAACATCAATTTTACATTCTTGAAAAATAACATGGAGCGGACCATATTTAAAATGGTTCTGTTCATTCTTTCAGCTACACCGTTCTGTTGTGGATTATATGGCACAGTGGTTTGATGTTTGATTCCATGTTGACGAAGATAATTTTCAAATTTGTTTGAGGTATATTCTTTTCCATTATGAGTACGTAGAGAGCCAATACGTGTTTGTGCATCATTTTCAATCCATGCATGAAAGTTCTTAAAAGTTTGAAAAGCATCAGACTTATTCTTCAGTAAGTAAATCCAACACATTCTGGTGTAGTCATCAATAAATGTCATCATGTATTTGTTTCCATTTGCAGAAGCAATAGGCATAGGGCCACATAAATCTGAATGAACAAGTTCAACTTTTCTATGTGCTCTAGAGTGTGAATCATGAAATGGTTGTTTTCTATGCTTTCCTAGAATACAAGCATCACATTCCTTAGGTTTTCTAGGAATTGTAGGTAGTCCATTAACACCATTTTTCTTCAACAAACGAAGGTTGTCATAATTTAAGTGTCCAAATCTAGCATGCCATAAAAGACTTGATGGGAATGTACCTTCATCATGATGTGAACTGAATGCAAAGTTTTGAGCATGAGCAGATGAACCTTTCAGCTTCAAGAGTCTCCCTTCTTCTATTCCCTCCATGACAAGTGAGTGATCTAATGCTGATCTGACCTCTGCCTTGCCATCAAACAAGTGAACTGAGTGTCCTTGCTGCCAGATTTCGATCAGGGACAGCAAGTTTCTCTTCAACTCCGGGAGGTATAGAACCTCATGTAGGATATGATCAGGAAGACCAGGCAGTTTAAGCCTGACTGTGCCAAGCCCTGATGGCTTGAGTTTGGATTTATCTGCGAAATATACTGCTCCATCAACTTTGTCAGTGAATTCTTCAAAAAAATATTTTCTAAATGTCATGTGACATGTTGCTCCTGAATCTAGCAACCAATCATCTCTCCATGAAGTAAATGAAACATTAAAGAGATTTTCAGTTACTCCATTGTTACGATGTGCTAGAACATAGTGAGCGGATTCAGGTGCTTTACCTTTGTCTTTGTCATTATTTTTACCTTTGTCTTGATTTCTATGCTGCTCAATTTTCTCCCATGGTGTTCTGCATTTGGATGCATCATGTCCATCTCTATTGCAACGTGTGCAATGAAGATTGGATTTGTCAGCTTGTCTGCCCCCCCTTTCTGTGAAGTTTCTTCTTCCTCTTCCTCTTCTGCCACCTCTTCCTCTGGATGAATCTGAAGCATGACTCTTTTCTCTTTGTGCCAAGTATGCAGCCTCTTCGGAAGATGAAGGGACTGTCATCTTCCCAAAAGCTTTCTCTCTTTCTGCAAACTTCTGCTCAAGTTTATCAAAGGTGATATGCTCAAAGTTTCCACTTGCTTGCAAAGACTCAAGATAATGTGAGTACGTCGGATATAATGCTTTCACATATGCTATGAGAGATACATCCATTTTTACACCACTGTTTTCAATATCATGCATTATAGATCTTACTTATGAAGCTAAAGCAAGGGGATCATCATTCTTCATTTCAAGACTGAACAGCTTAATCATCAATTGAACATTTTCTAATTCTGAATGTGAGTCATAGAGTTCTTTTAGTTTCTTCAAGGCTTCATAGGCATTTGAGAATGATGAAATATGGCGACTCACCTCTTCACTTACTGAGGTTGCAATCAAGGCATAGGCCTTGCAGTTCTTATTTTTCCAAATGGCAATCTCTTTGTCTGAAGTGGGCTTCTCTGGTGGATTTTCTTCTTGTCCTTCACAGATTCCTTTCCACAGCTCATTAAAAATGAGTGTGTGTTTTATCTTTCGAGACCATTCAAGATAGTTCTCTTTGCCGGAGAGAACCACCCCAACAATTGAGATGAGAGAATGCATTAGATTGCTGGAAAAAATCTTCTGAAGAGGAAAAAAAATTCTGCTATAAAAACTTTCAACTCTTGAAATCTTTCAAATAAAGGGGACAAAAAATCTTGCTGGAGAAATACTCTGAGTTTAAAAACTCTTGACAAAAAATCTTGCTGGAGAAATACTCTGAGTTTAAAAACTCTTTGCTGGAAACTAATTCTGCTCAAAAACTCTTGGTGAAGACTGAATTAAAAAAAAATACTCTTTGCTATAAACTGAATTTTGCATAAAAAAAAATATATTTTTTTTGTTTGGGAAAAAATGTATATGAAAAAAGGTGGAATTATGAAACGAGGGGGTGGAATTATGAATGTGAACAGTGGTATAGTGGTATTGTAATATGGATAGAATGGGAATGCGGTATAGTGAATATAGAAGGGGCGTGGTATTAAAGGATGGGAGGGCAGTGAGAGTAAAGGGCGTGGTATTATATGAAATCGGTATTGATGTTAAGGAATGCAAGGGGTAGTGTTATAACAGAGGAGGGGAGCGGTATTACAAGGTGGAATATGAAGGGGCATGGTATTATAACAGCGCTATATTATAAGTGAAGGGCGGTATCAAAGTAAGGGCGTAAATGGTATGGTGGGAGGGGCGTAAATATAAATAGTGGCAGTGTGGTATATATGTTATAGTCGACCAAACAGCGTTGTATATATGTGATATCGTTTGAGCAGTCAACGGAGGGGCGGAATGAAACGTTGGAACAATGCCTATTTAAACAATGACCACGTATATATGTAAACGAACTGTATTACATATGCACTAAATGCAGGTGGAGAGGAGGTATTTGAAACTGTATTACATACATGAGGCGGTATTACATATATATACAGCGCAATGGTATTTGAAACAACGTATAGGCAGCGTATTACAAAGGCGTTTCAAAGCAGCGTGGAGAGGGAGCTCCAGTCGCTGTATCATATGTCAAGGGAGGACTTTGATAAATGAAGATAGTAGGAGCGGTTTTATATTGGCGTTGTATGAAAGAGCGTGACAGTGTATATATGGACAGTGTATGAAAGGAGCGTATTGCAGATGTGAATGGAGCGTATGAAATGGACAGCGCGAACGTATAACCACAGAACGTATTAAATATACAATGGAGGTGGCACTGTAAAAAGGTAAGCCAACACACAAACCAGGAGGCAGCGTTGATATCATAACCAGGAGGCTTTTGATAACATATGATAGCGCATATGATAGCGTTGTATTATAACATATGAGCGATGTATTAAACCAGGAGGCAGCGTTGATAACATATGATAGCGCTGTATGGAGGGATAGCAGTGAGGGGTGAATAGAAAGTCGAGGGTGAGGGAGAGGGAGGTGAGTGAGGACGCAGGGATGAATGGAGAGGAGCGCTGGTCGATGGAGAATGGAGGAGGCCCAAAAGGGCATTACAAAAAAATTTTGAAATTGAATCTGCAGAATGACAGAGCCTGCAATTTGCAGAATGACAGAGCCTGCAGTCTTTAGGAGCTGAAGGAGCTGGAGCTGCAAATGTCAGTACTATATAGGGAAAAAAAAATGCAGAATAACAGTCTAGAAATTAAGAGCAGCAGAAAACTATTAATAAAATTGACTGAGCAAAGGATAGGGAGTTACACCACAGGGCAGAAATGCCAATAGTGGGGCTGGCTCTGATACCATGTCAAACCAGGAGGTAACTCCTCAAATCAGAATGTGTATTAGCTGAAGAATGTACATGCTTTTATAGATGGGAGGTGAGGCTTTTATAGATGGGAGGTGAGGCTGAAGAATGTGTATTGCTTTTCTCTACCCATGTCATTTTTTTTAGAGGTAAGAAACAAGGCTACCTATTTACACTTCCCCGAAAATGGTGCCAAAATTTTGTGCTCAACTTAGTGTTCCTAAATTGAGTTCATTAATTGTCAACCAAGGCTAGTAAACTGCTGAAGTGAGGTGCACTATATGTGCCTAGGCATTTGTTTCTCACTACGTTGTGTTTAGTGTTTTTATGATGTTTTTGGTTTTGTGATTTTGTGTTGAAAAGAAAAATAATTAAATGTTGGTGAAGAGCAGTTGTTCGTCATACTACAAACAGTTCTGGTTTTCCTTAAACATCAATTTACTATATCAGAAGGAAGATCTTATCCATGGCTAGAGATTTGTTTGAACATATTTGGAGAAGATAGTTTGCAACATAGTGAATAATTCTACTCTAAGTTGATCTATGATACTGAAACTAATCCACTTTGAAACTTAAATTGTCATTACTAAGCCTTAGTCAGAAGTTAAAGTCTTTGGGATAATTTTGAGAAAAAAGGCTAGTTGCACAATTATAAGAATTTGCAGAATAGTCACAGCCTTGAAATGATATTACTAGCTCCTGTCTACATGGTGATATGTTGGAAGAGTTTAATAACAAGAGTAGTTTTTGTAAATAATGAAGGCCTTAGTCTAATAGAACAGAACTATCATACAACTAACTAATGAGACTTGACCATACATTACACAAAACATGAACAAGAATGCAATTAATGAATCTTGAAATACAGTGACAGAGTTAAGCTAAAGTGCAATTAATCAAACTTGAAACACAGTGACCACAACTGAGCTAGAATGCAATTATTCAAACTTGAAATATGGTGAACAGAATTAAACTAGAATGCCATTATCAACTTGAAATATAGTAACAGAATTAAACTAAAATGACATCTACCTCCGGAGTATGCACTAATTCTATGAAATGCTACAGCCCTCTCTTGTTCAATATGAGTAATGTTTTGGAATAGTTTGTAAAAAAAAAACAAGTATGGCTGTATTATCGAATGCATAAAACATAAAACATAAAGTCCAAAAAAACGCAGTAGGCTCTGAAACACCACCACAGCTATGTCTCATCCGAAATTAGTGATATTTTGGAAGAGATTAATAAAACAAGACTAGCTGTATCAACTGATGTAATTGAGCATGAAAACATAAAGCTCGAATGAAAACACAATTAAACTCTAAAATACTACAGCTAAATCCCATTTGGCATTAGAGGTATTTTGGAAAAATTCATAGAACAGGACTGGTTGTAATATGTAACGTAAATGAGCATAAAAACATGAAGTTAAGAAAACTATTTAAATTGGAAACGAAACAAAGCTAAGGCTACTTATCTATGACGAAGCTTCTCGGGAAGTAGGGGCCCTCTACCGTCGGATTAGCATGCAAACTCACTCAAGGTGGACTCAACTCTTGCAATAAAAAGACTCTTCTTTCATTAAAGGGGAAAAATACTTAAAAACAGAGTATTCATGGTTCTCTGAAATCTAGCAGCAAAAGCCAAAATCTAGCTAGCGTTTCTCGGTCTCCCAAGTCATATTTAAAACAAGATTACATAACTTTCTTCGAGAAAATCAAGGGATAAGTGTATTTCCCTCTTCTAATCAAATTAAAACTCTAATTGAAGGCCTCGTTCTTTATGTAGAGTCCGTGTCCTGATAGGAAACTGCTGCTCAGTTTTAATCTCCTCCACGTGCATAACCGCTTGGAGATTCGAACTTAGACTTCGTGGAGAGCAACAAATGATGAGGGAGTGCTCCAGAATTTTCCCATATGTGTTTTATTTTGAAATGACACCTAGAACCTATATAAACATGAATATGGCTGCAGAACAGATGACTGGCTACAGAATGCCTATATTCTGTAGCTAGTCTTATAAAAAATTACTACAATCAACAAAACCATGAAAACATAGCAAGTTAGTCATTGTACAAATTCCTAAAGCAATTTTAATCAATCTCATTGATCATTTGAGCCTATAATTAATGAGGGGAAAAGGAAATGAAGTGAAATGTGGTGGGAGAAAATAACATCTTTGGAGCTCAACAGGAACCCTCGCAGTTACCTAAGGACACTGAAATTCAATCTAGTGAAACGGTAAATCTAGAACCTAAAGTTGTTCAACCAGAAGTTGATCCAGAGCCTGTCGTTCTTTTACTAGAATCATCTTGATCCCAAATTTGAACAACAAGAATTTTTTCATGTTTCCGAAGATGATGAACGAGCTCATTCTTAGTCATCGGTAACTATTGAGTCTTCCTCTTTACTGGATATTTTACCATGTGAAATTTATCTCGGTCCTGATGGTGAAGTACTGCCACCTTGTTTGATTTCAATTGAGGAAATACCTCATGAAGAGACAACCCCTTCAACTCCAACTCATTTTGGGTGAGGGCTTCATATTTATCCGTCTTTTCCTCGTATCACCTACTCTGCTTATGTTGATCCTGCTCAGTCTCAAGTTCCTGTAAATTCTTTCGAGTATTTACTGGATTATTTAACCATGAATAAGAGAGCATCCCAGACTATAACATCTGTTACAGTTGCGAAAACATCTATTGTTTTTACCTCTTCGATGTTTTCAATGATACCCGAGTCTCATCTTTATGGTGGTTCGTCCTTCCCAATAGGTTACCAAGCTTTAAATGGAACCTACTCTAGTCCATAGACTTCACCCATGCCATCATCTATAATTTTATCTTGTTCCTCTCTTACAAGTATTCAGAGGCCTTATCCTTTATTGATATCATCAGCTCAATCTCAGGCTGGTCCATTCGATTACCACCCATCTTATCCAGTTCCTGTTGGATTCCCATCATATGAAGGTGAGTATGCTCAATATTGTTATACTCCACATCCTGGGGGGGGAACCTATGTTTAATCCATATTGCAATACTCCTTCCTATTTAGGCAAATCTTATGTTGGAATGCATATTTGTAAATGGCATCCTACCTTACCTATCCAACCCTGAACTATTGTGTATCAATATCAATCAGTTCAACCTGTTTCATTCGTACATACTACACCTCTTATTACTTCTTTGGTAGTAGCTCAGACTTCTCAGGAGGGTCCTTCAACCCTTAACCCTGAAGTTTCGGGTCTACAGACTCTGTCTTCACAGGCTAGTTCACAACAACTGAATGTATCGATAATTTCACAACCATAGGTCAGTTTACCATTGTCACAGGCTTGTATTGGTCCAACTTATCCCAGCTAGA
The DNA here is from genome assembly GCA_034641835.2 of Pinus albicaulis. Classification (NCBI taxonomy): domain Eukaryota; kingdom Viridiplantae; phylum Streptophyta; class Pinopsida; order Pinales; family Pinaceae; genus Pinus; species Pinus albicaulis. Next base: position 1,330,229,676 of record CM076570.1, read on the forward strand.
AATATCTGTATTATCAAATCCCATCCCAGCCACAACAACAATTCCAACAGTATCAATATTATTTGGGTCCTGGTCAACAGGCCTATAAAGGGGTTGGTCAACAAACTTACCCCTATCAAGGTTACCAACAACAAAATCCTTATGTAGGTGTGAAACGACCTATTGCCTAGGAAATTCCATCTTATCGTGGTTACATTCAACCCAACCTAAACCGACAGTTGTCATTTATTGCAACACTAGAGTTACCTCATTTAAACCAACTCACTAATGATCCCATTTAATATTTACCTAGATGGCCGATGATTCCTCATAAGTTACCCTTTGATATTATAAAACTCAATGGAAACTCTAGAGAATATTCATATATGCACATTATGACTTATCATTTATGGTGTTCATCAAACTCCTTGAATGATGATTCTGTTAGACTCTGTATTTTCCGGCGAATTCTTACTAGTCCGGCTGAAAAATGGTATATTGAATTACCAAGAGCTTATTTTGATAACTTCACGGATTTAGACACTACTTTTCTAACCCACTTCCAATTACCCATAAAATATGAAATTGGAACATAAATTTTGACCAACTTTAAATAGACGAATACTAATCACATATCAGATCACATTCATGAGTGGCGGCGTCATCTTCGAATGATTAAAACCTTTGTGCCGGATTAGCTTTTAGCTGAGTGGTTTATAAATTCCTTGTTTCCATCTATCACCAAGGATGTGGCCAAAGGCGGTGTTGTCACTGAAGAGAAAGTAATTTCTCGTGCTCAGTATCTAGATTTGATTTTCTGCCTTTTACAGGGAAGTGTTCTAATCCTTCCACCTTGCCGCTTCAACTTAAATTTTCCACATCTCACAATTTTTTCCTTTCTATCATCCCCTAATAAGACATCACCACCATCATACTTCTCATACTTGCAGAACCACTCCCTATGTGGAGTGAAGTGAAAGGATCCACATGATTTAATCAACCATGCCTCATGATATACATGTGTATTTGAAGAAGAAGACAAATACACATCCCCACCTTGATCTGAGGTGGTTTTTTCCTTTGCAAAAGGAGTATCATCAGATCCATTTCCTTTCTTAGGAGCTTTATATCTATAGTCCTTTTTGACGTTCCCTTCATTTCCACATTTCCAGTACACCTTTATAGGCTTTCTTCGAGATGTAGATCTCCCTCTAGATTTAGACCTCCCACTCGAAAGCTTATTTTTGTTTATGTTCTCAGACCTTCCTCATATAGATAAGGCATATGCATTCAAGCCCTCCATATTTCTTCATCTCATTTCCTCCAAAAACAAGGCTGAGACAATTTCATCAAAATTTAAGTTACTTGTATTGATACCTATTGCAATAATGAAATTGTCCCACAAATCTGGTAGAGAAGAAAAAAAACTGATGAACTTATATTCATATGAGATTTTAATATCAACATATGAAAACTGACTCACCACAGTATTGAAGAAGTTCATATGCTCTATCTTCGAGACTCAATCCTTCATCCTCGGGTTATACAACTTTTTCCACTGGAACAATTTATTCACCAGAGACTTATATTAATAGAAAGTGCCTAACTTGACCCACAAAGTCTTCATTGTAGATTCCCCAGATACACTCAACAATACCAAATCTTAGATACACAACCATATTGTGCTATTTTCCTTCTGATCTAACTTCACCCAGTCTTCATCTGACAATATCGTTTGTTTAGTACCTAGATCTACCGTGATCCACTGATCTTTATCCACTAACAGATCCTCCATCTTAAGCTTCCAAAACTCAAATAACTGAGCATTAAATTTCTCGATCTCTATATTTCCACTACTTTCCATCTTTTTTCACTACAAGAATCAATCGTACATATCTCCCACTCAACGGGGTCTACCATAGCCCCGAGCAAAAAACCCATCAACAGCAAAGTCGTACCCTTGAAGCCAGAAAAGCTACTACACCAAATGTACGTTTTAACCCTATACAGAAATTATCTACAAACAAATTCTGAAAAAAATTGAAAAAAATAGCGAGAGCATAAAACATAAAACATATATATAGAGATATTTCCCCCCTGGATACCAAATCAGGACTACCAGCTCGATTTTTCATTATATTCCTTTTAGTGTTACAACACATATCTATACGTGTTGAAGCATTCATAAACCCGAATCCATTAACCCTGGATTAGAACATAACGATAGTTCCCTTAACTAGATCTACAAAATACCAGGGGCAGAAAACCATCATGCCCAAAAAACATGTTCAAACCGATACACCAAACCTTAGGCATGTAGGCCCACCTAAAATAGGGTCCAAAATTTTTTTCTTGGGGTGTTTCCTTGGAAAACGTACAGGGAGCTACCCACCCCTTGCACACCCCTCGACAGGGGGAGATAATACCCCTTATGAGCCTCCTACTGCGCTCGACGCAACGAATAGGGAGGGTTTGTCACCCCCCATGTGACCCCATCTGCACGTGTGACTATTCGTAGAAAGAATATAAGACATACCCAACACTCCACAAACATTTCAGTTGATGGATATTATAAGACACCTTCAACAATAATTGAATTACCTTGGAAATAGTAATGACCGCCTCCTTAAGGAAAGTGAGGAAAATGAGAAGATTATAAGAAAATTGACTAAATATTCTAGTCGTAGAAGCACAAAACTAGAAGGAATAAAGAGGAAAGAGGTGGAATCAGAGTGAGAGAATCTTGAAAATGGTGGAGAATCAGATAGGTCATATTTGTGGTCATGAAAATAGAAGAGGAAAATTGATTTACAAGGCGAGTTTAGGAAAATAAAACCCCCTACTTTTGATGGGGAAAAAGAAGAATACACAGAAGCACGGCTTCTGAATATGATAAAATATTTTTAGGTATATGAATATGAGAGTAATATTAAGGCCTTATTAGCTATTTAATAGTTGAAAAGAAAAGAAATCTTGTGGTGGGAAGAGGCCAAAATTGGAAACCTCTTGGAAGAAAAGATTATTCCTTTGGCAGGAATTCTAGAATTAGTTTAAGTCTCGGTACTAGACTGAGCGATACTATGATGAACATGCTAAGGAATTCGATGAGTTAAATCTAGGTAATTTCACTATCGATGAGTTTTTAGAAAAAATTGCAAACCTTTTATGGTAGGTTTCTTATATTAAAGATAAAAAATCCAAGGTATGAAATTTTTTGAACAGTTTTCCAGCACTTTACAAAAAGGGGATTGAGTTTCACAGTACTATGTCAAAGGGTTAGGCAATAAGAAAAGTTAGATTGTGCTATCAGTGGCTCAAAAACAAAAGACAAGGGTTAGAACCACGGTGGAATAAGTACAAAACCATGTCTGTAATGAATATATATGGATTTCGCCTCCATGTACGATGAAGTATAATTGGGAGGACAACATTAGGTTTCTTACCATCCATAGTTAACCGAGTTGGCTGCTTTGTGCACTCATATGCATCGAACACAACATTCTGGGAGATTGCATGCATGTATGTAAGTCCTTGGTTTACTGGGGTAGTATATTGTAGTTCACAGTTACTTGGTAATCCTTTTTCCCATCATTACCCTCTTTTTTTTTTATTTGTCTTGTAATAAATAAATAAGGAATTGTGGAAGAAGATAAACCCTTTCTCCGTCATGTGCATAGGATAATGAATAAACCACCTTTACATCCTAAAGCTACACCTATTCAGTAAAGGCATGCTCGTCATTAGCTTGAAGACTGAAATCACAGCAGCGGTGGTTGCTAGATTGTTCCAGAGCCTCCAAGGAATGCTTTTCCTCTGAAAATTTATTCTCCTTGGAGTCCCTGCGGGCTGTGCCTATCATTTGGTTCCTCCGCTGACTCACTTCTCAGCACCCCATTATCACCTCTGTTTCCCCTTTCTATTCTTCCCATTTCCCCCTCAATTTCCCCAAAACCCCCTTTTTTGGATCATCCCTTTACCTTATGTTCCCTCAGATTTCCCCTTAAACCTTCTTCCATTACCTGTTAATTGCACCCAAAACGCATTTAAAATGAGTTAAATTCGTAAATTTTATGCTTTTGGGCCTTAGCCCCCTTCTCTCATATCCCCCGCACCTTTCCTCATGAGACCGAGTGCCATGACCCTCCGCTAAACCTTCGGGCGCTTAATCCCTCGGGCCCTTTCCTCCGCGCAGGATTCCGTTCAAAACCTTTGAAATTGCGCAACTAACGTGTTTTGATATTTTGGTTTGATTGGCGAATCTCCACCGTCCGTTTGCAGGCTGATCCGACGGCGCGGAGCGCGCCCGGGTTGGTGGTCCCCCCTGTCCACGTCACCGCCTAAATCCCGCCGGTCTTCCCCGCACCACCCCCGCGCGCTGGACGGTTTTCCTCCATCACCCAGCGATTCCGTTCATCAGCTGCCACCTGTCCCCTGTACGAAAGGAAAACCGCCCGTTGCCCGCGCGTTAACGTTCGGACGATGGCCGGGCAGCGGAATCTACGCCCGCCGTCCGATCTCCGGCCTTCCATCCAACGGCTGTCGTCTCCCGAACCTGCGCACCGTTTAATAGTCATCCTCCGTACCCACGGGCCCGCCTTCCATCATTCTAAGTCGTTGATCTCAGCGCGATCAACGGTCCAGATTTGTCCTGTCAATGTTGACCGAGTCCATCCACCACGTCATCCGTCCACATGTACTCCTCGTACCATCGCCCAGGTTATCGCTCCCGGTCTCTCCACATCAGCGCCACATGCACGCCCGTACATTCTCCGTCTGCCACCATATATTGAGTTTTTGTCGTGTTTTTAATGTTTTCGTATGTTTTCACCACTGCGAATCATAAAATTCCACCAGAGTTCGGTCCGCCATCTCGTCGCGGTTCCGTCCCAGATCTTCGTCCGCACGTCTATTCTATCCATTCACATTGTGTCTCCGCCACTTCCGTCATCCACAGTCATGTTTTTCCTCACAGTTGGTTATCTTGCAGGGGTTCCAGAAATTGAAGATCGCCATGGTTTTACAAGGCAAGATGCATAGGCGAATTTAAATTTGAAGAGCCGGTACAGTTAAAGGAAGTCAAAAAGGGGCTCTTGACAGGAGATGCATTAAAGAAAGTAGGTTTCCGAACTCCGAAAATCTCTCAGCGCCATTAAAGACCGAGCTACCCTGTCAGAAGCAAATGAAAGCGGCAAGGTGCATCAGCACAGAACAAAAGGAAGATTGGAGCTGGTTTATGGAGGTTTTTTAGCTTTAGTCTGAGTTCAAAGGGGCAGAACAGCAAATCACAGACCCCGAAACGCAGACAAAAGTAACATCAGGGTTTTCATCAGCAGAATGTTTTTACTCTTCGGGATCATGGCACCCATGCCGCTTTATGATGCGACATACCTCCGAAGGAGGCTTCCCAACCAAGCTACGGCTCGAAAACAGTCAGACATTAATGAGACAGTCCCTTCTAGCAGATTCATGTCATTTTCGTTCAAATCACCTGGAGTACTTCGGCCCTGCATGCGTGGTGTGTTTAAATGTAACATTAAAGATCCACCTACCTCCTCAGTCGGCCCTCTGTGTCTCTGCTGCTATAAAGCACAGAGGGATATCATTGTAATGGTTGTTGTTGCTTCATCAGTGAATTGCAAGCATTTTATCCCGAGCCAAGTTTTCTGTGTAACAGTTGTATGACAGGTTGAGAAATAGGATGTATTCAGGATGAATGTAAAAGCTTTGGGCAAAGATGTACCCGATTGGTGTTGTGTTTAACATGATAAGGCTGTTGATCCCGATCTACAACAGCTTGGTGATGTTTTTATTATCTCCTGCTTTATTTCCATTTCATTTCATGTTCTTCTGACGGGACATCTCGAACGCATGACATAAGATTTACCTTGTTAGGTACCTTACGTCCCAGCTCTTCACTTTGTTTTCTCGCTTATATGTGTGTCCGAATGTTATTTTGAATCAACTAAACCGTTGTAGTGGATGATTATTGCCTGCTCTCTCACGTTAGCCACGATGTGTTGATAGAATCTAATATTCAGATGTTTTTGCTAAGATTTAATTGAAAGAGGTTGAAACATTGGGGGCAAAGCCTTTCATTGGCTTCCGTGATAACCCTATTTCCTTCCATAAAACCTTTTCAAAGATCCTTTGTGTTGCCTACGGTTTCTTCCAAGCAGGCCTGGAGTTAAATGACCTCTGGCCTGATCTATAGATGAAATCAGATGGTTTCCATCCTTCACCTTCATTCCTTAATGCTCCACCCCACCAATCAGTCTTTGAGATCCAGATGCTCTAGATGACTAGCCTAACTAAAGCTTACACATTGAACATAAGCAAATCCTTTCTTGACTCCATTGCCCAATGGCCTTGATGTTCCCTGAGTCATCTATTCTTGCCTAGCCTCCTTCTTTACCCTTGCTGGTCTTTTGATGAAACCTTCCATCCTGATTCTCAACAACCAAACTCAAACAATCAAACAAACAACCTTGAGCCTATAACTAGCCTAAAATCACAATTGAGAACTTCGAAGTCACATATCCTTTGAAAATCACAGAGAGATCCCTCTCTGGACCTAGGAGGGCTAGATCCTAAGGTCCCAAAGTGGTTCGATGTTGTCTCATCTTTTGGTCTCCGTCAACCTTGCCAAAACATGGGAACCCCAACATAATGGCGACTCCACTGGGGAGTTCTTAGTGCTTTACATTTCAAACATCCTTAGAAGCTCAGATCTCTGGTTAGGTTGACAGTAAGTCACACCTTTCTTGAATCAGCCTCCGTCATTGAATATTCACCATACTCTTAGACAGAGCCTGGAAAGGGCCAGGTAGCCTCCAGATCTCATCCTCTATTCAGGGGTGACATATCTGGTAAATGCCCTCCCAGTCAATCTCTGGCTGGAGCCTGTTGCTTTAGAGGAAATTCCTGAAAGGTGATAGTGCTTGAGCACTGTGGTGGACAGTGTACCCTAGAAACATCTTAAACCCTCCACCTGGCGACTCCATTGTTCCTAAACGTTAAAGACTCCACTGGTGATCAGTAGGCCTGCTGATTATCTTGGCTTCATATCAGACTCCACTGGGAGACCAGTCCCGAAACATATAAAAGACCCCACAGGGAGGCCAGTTCTCAAGACAACATCATCCACAAAGTAGAAATAACAATTAGGGTCAGGTTGCTTGGCTTACAAACAACACTCTGGCTCACAGAAACATTCATACAAGAGCTTTCCCTGATCCAAACCCACCTGAAACAGTTGATAATCCTGAGAAAATCCTTAAACGAACACCTGTGAGTAGGAGACCAATTGTTTCCAGCGACATTCATAGAGCTAATTCTGCACCAGAATATCTTGCAGCTCTATTAGATCCTTTCTTTGACCTAGACCCTCAAAACAGATTACCTAGAACTAGGTCATTCGGTGTTGCAGACCAGCCAAACACTAGGGACAGTGAAACCCCTCCTTCCACACCTCCTGACCTTCATTTTCTCCAAAACTTGGGGCTTCCTCACCCTAGATCTTCTCAGCAGACTTCTCTTGGTCCAAACATCCCTGTCGTCCAAATACCAGCTGCCCAAGTGAACCCTTTGCCTCAGCAGAACGTCACCATGGCAACTTGGTATGCACCTTTAGTCTTACCGCAACCCTTGTTACCCTTACCAAATGATTATCAGTCAAAAATCCCACACTTCCCTGCTAAAGAGCCTACAACAGCACAACAACATGTAGATAAGATGGAGGATTCTTTTGACTATATGGAAATTGATGATGAAACAATCAAAATGAGAATCTTTGCCCAGAGCTTAGGGGGTGAAGTGAAGAAATGGTTTAAGAACCTGCCTGCTGGTAGCATCAATGATCTACCTGCTTTATATCAGACTTTCATAAATAAATGGGAAACTAGGGCAAACCCTCGTCAGCTCCTAGCAGAATACATGTCCCTTAAGAGAAACGCAGGAGAGAGCGTCCACGATTACACCACTAGATTCAACAGCATCTATAATGCTCTCCCTCCACAAATGAAACCTCCACAAGGTATGGCCTTAGCTAAATATCCTGATGGATTTGATGCTGACATGGCCTATGAGCTTAGAGATAAAGAGTACACCACTTTGGAAGACATGCAGAAAGGGGCAGTAAACATAGAAGCAAATCTAATAGAGAAGAGGGCAAAACTGAGAGCTGAGAAGAGAGTAACATACAAGGATGACACTATAGCCTCCACTTCAGATCCGAATATTGACAGATTGTCAAAGAATCTGGATAAGCTATGCCAAGTGGTCGAAAAGATGGCTATCACTCAGAACAGGAACCAAAATCAAAACCAAAATCAAAACCTCAGAAGAAACAACAACATTCCCAACAGACAGAAAGAGTCAGATCAGCAAGTCATTCCCCCTTTCCAAAACTTTCTGGATGAGGATGAGGGAATCATAGAAGAATCTGAAGGGAATGTGATAAACATGTTCGAAACAGAGGATTCAATCCTAAACTGTGATTCAGAAGAATACCAACCCTCAACCTCTTATAGGGAGGAGGGATGGTTTGAGTCTGAGGAGTATAGGTTGGGATTCGAAAATGCCATGCTACAGGTCAGAGAACAATATGAGCTCAGGAGTAAAAAGAACCAAGACACTTCCAAACCTAAAATTCCTGAGGTAACCATCAAAAAGAGGCCCGAAAAATCTTCTAAAGTAACTGCTGTGAATAACAACTCGACAGTCGAGAGTTCTGAGAAAAACAAACAGAAAGACAATCAGGACAGTGGAAAACAAAGTCAACTAACTAGCAGCACTAGCACTTCGGTTAGTGCTCCTGATAAAAATGTTTCTACACATGTGCATAATGAGAAAACACACACTGATTCAGCTACTAAGGTAGTTTCCAATAAAACAGATTTGAACATTCCCAAAGGTCAATCCACTTTCAGTTTAGAAAGTGAGATCGCAAAGATCAAAATCTCTGTACCATTATCTGAGCTGGCCACTCAGGATGTATACAAAGGCCAAATTTTAAAAGCCTTAAATCTGGGGGAAATAAATGACTCTGTAAATTTAAATGATGATCAACCCGCCCTCCTATTTGGTCCAAAAATCGAGGAGAAGTTTCAGGAGGGGGTAATTCCACCTTTTTATATCAGTCTTAACATTCATGACAAGATCCTCCACAACGCAATGCATGATTTTGGAGCCTCACACAACCTGATGCCTAAGGTAGTAATGGAAAGGTTAGGCCTAGAAATCACCAGACCCTACAAAGACTTATTTTCTTTTGACTCGAGTAGAGTGAAATGCCTAGGCCTCATCAAAGACTTATGTGTAAGCTTAACTCAAATTCCTGCGAAATGTATGGTCATGGATGTAGTGGTGGCAGACGTGCCACCTAAGTATGGCATGTTATTATCTAGATCATGGGGAGCCAAGCTGCAAGGCACCATGCAGATGGATGGCACATATGCCACTATCCCTATATTTGGCCAATTAAGAAGACTATATAGAGAATCCCAAATGAAATTCCTAGTCAGCAGCCCCGAGAAACCTGAAAACTCACCATTATACTCTGTACATACCGACCTTGACTCCTTCATCTTTTGTAATGATGAATCCTTAGAGGAGCCAGAATCCCAGAATAGGCATACCAACGAGAACACCGAGCCTATGGACCTTCACATAATGGCCACTCTGGAAGAATATGATCAGGAAAACCATGGGCAGCACACTGAAAACAAAGAGGAAATCAGCAATGAAGCCTGTAGGATCTGTGGTGGTCCTCTCACTCTAAGTAAAACAGAAACAGAAACAAGACCAGAGCAGCAAGATGACCACCTCCCCGACATCCATGGCCCCTATGAGCAACAAGACAGTTTACAACCTAGTACAGACCTCCCAACTCAACCTAATGGCGAACCCAACTGTGAGGGAGAAAGTGAAACGGAAGCAAACAAAGAGCCGCTATGGGAAATGAACTTTGATGGGTCCTGTACTAGACAAAGCGCTGGAGCAGGAGTGTGGCTGCGTAACACCGAAAATGACCACGCAGAGAGCCACGCTGTCAATCTGCGTTTCAAATGCACGAATAACATTGCAGAATATGAGGCTCTAATCCTGGGCTTAAATCTGTTGAAAAAGTTAGGAGCCCGAAAGATAGCCGTGAGAGGGGATTCAGAGTTAGTATTCAAACAGGTGAATGGTGAGTATTCAGCAAAACATCCTAGACTAAGAGCATACAAGAATGACACTTTAGACTTGCTGCAAACATTTGTCGAGTATGAGTTAGTGTTCATTCCTAGGGGTCAAAACGCTATTGCCAATGGACTAGCCTGCCTGGCTAGCTCTTATCCTAAGACCCCAGTCGACCAACAAATCATCATACAGACTAAATTCAGACCTGCAGTGCCAGACAATGAAAAATACTGGCAGGTTTTTGAAGGAGACAAACAGATTGAAGATTTCCTAATGGGCAGAAATGAGTTTGAATTTTCTGATTCAGACTCAAAATCTGATGATAGTTGCCCAAGTGAGGATTCCCCAGATGAACTAGAAACACCTTGTAGTATAGAAATAAACTCTTTTTCTGAAGAAACTGGAGATTCAACCATAAAGCGTGAAAACGCAGATAGAGAGGAAATAGAGGTGCTGCAAGCCAAAGACAGGAACATACCAAGAGGCTTAGCACCCTTAGAGGACCTCTTCGATTTCGATGATGTTGCAAAGAAGCCCACAATAGAGCATGCAGAATCAGATATAGAAGAATGTAACATAGGCACTAAAGACAAACCCAAAATGATAAAGCTGGCTAAGTCTATACCTGCAGACATGAAGAAAAGATACACTGACTTATTTAAGGAATTCATTGATGTGTTTGCATGGAGCTATGAAGACTTAAAGGCCTATGACACCAACATTATACAACATAAGATACCACTGAAGGAAAATCAGAAACCTTTCAGACAAAAACTCCGTAGAATTAATACAAAACAATTGCCTGCAGTAGAGAAGGAAATTAAGAAAATGTATGATGCAGGCATTATAGTCCCTGTAAGGTTTTCTGATTGGGTGTCGAACTTAGTAGCTGTAAGGAAGAAAACAGGGGAGATTAGATTGTGCATAGACTTCAGAAACCTCAATAGAGCCTCCCTGAAAGATAACTACCCCTTGCCTAGAATGGAACATATCTTACAGAAGGTAATTGGCTCTAAAAGAATCTCCCTGCTTGATGGTTTTTTAGGATACAACCAGGTTCTGGTACTCCCAGAAGATCAACTCAAAACAGCTTTTACCACTCCATTGGGCACCTTCATGTATGTGAAAATGCCTTTTGGATTGATGAATGCTGGAGCTACCTTCCAGAGAGCAATGGATATTGCTTTCTCAGATGAGATTGGACACTTTATAGTTATCTACTTGGATGACTTGACTGTCTTTTCTAAAACAAAAGAAGAACACTTAAAACATCTGAGGAAAGTTTTTGAAAAATGTAGAAGGTACGGTCTGTCTCTAAATCCCAAGAAGACTGTCTTCAGGCTGCAGGAAGGTAAACTTCTTGGCCACATCATATCTGAGAAAGGGATTAGGATAGATCCCTAGAGAGTTGAGGGAATACTTCAAATTACACCTCCAAGAAACATTAAGGAGCTGCAGTCCTTCATTGGGAGGATCAATTTCCTTAGAAGGTTTATCCCCAATCTTGCTGAGCATCTTAGGAAAATGACTGAAATGCTAAAGAAAGATCCTGGAATCAAGTGGACTGTTGAAGCCAAGAAGTCTTTTGAGTCAGTAAAGCTGGCACTCACCCAAGCCCCTGTCCTTATCCGCCCTGACTTTTCCAAAGATTTTCTGATCTTTTCATTTGCTTCCCCACACACAATAGCTGCAGTTTTGCTGCAGAAAAATTCGGAGGGTAAAGAACAGCCTATAGCCTTCTTCAGTAAAGCCCTGAGAGATGCACCTTTAAAGTAAAACATCATGGAGAAGCAGGCCTATGCCCTGATCAAGGCCTTGAAAGACTTTAGGGTGTACATTCTGCATTCTCACACCATTGCATATGTGCCGAACATAGTGGTCAAAGATATCTTGTCCCAAGACCCAGACGGGAAAGGGGGCAAATGGATTGCCACAATTCTGGAATATGACATTGAAATCAAGCCCACAAAACTAATCAAAGGTCAAGGCCTAGCCCAATTGATGGCTGAGACTAATCTACAGGCCCTTGATATCAACATGATGAATGCCCTGGATGAGCAGGAAGGATTACCCCATCCAACTGTCGAGGAGCAGTTTCATAACTCTCCTTGGTATGCCGATATCCTGTACGTGCTCACACACCTCAATGCCCCCCCAGAACTGTCCAAAACAAAGGCCAGATTCATAAAACTCAAAGCTAGAAATTACTGCATTATAAATGAGAGTCTATATTGGAAAAATCCAAATGGTCTTTTTCTTAAATGTTTGCCTGAGGCTGAAGCTGCGAAAATCAAACAAGAATTCCATACTGGGGAATGTGGAGGTCACCTGAGTTGGAAAACCACTGCAAATAAGATACTCAGGGCTGGTTACTATTGGCCTACACTCTTTAGTGATGTCCATAAGATGATTCTCACTTGCCACAAATGCCAAATTTTTGAAGGCAAAAGAAAGCTCCTTCCCCTCCCTCTGCAACCTATCACCATAGAAGGTCCCTTCATGCAATGGGGCTTAGACTTCATTGGAGAAATCCACCCCTCTTCTTCCGGGCAACACAAATGGATCTTGACTGCTACTGATTACTTCACTAAGTGGATCGAAGCCATACCTACTAGGAATGCCACTGACTCTGTCATCATTAGGTTCCTAGAAGACTTCATCTTATCTCGGTTTGGCCGCCCAAGGAAAATAATCACTGACAATGCTGCCGCTTTCGGATCCAAAAGAATGATTGATTTTTGTCACAGGTACAGAATTGCACTGGGACATTCAACTGCCTATTACCCCCAGGGTAATGGCTTAGCTGAATCATCAAATAAAAGCCTGGTCACAATCATTAAGAAGCTGCTGGAAGAGAACAAAAGATCTTGGCACAAGAAGTTGATACACGCCTTGTGGGCAGACAGGCTCACTACAAAGAGGTCTATTGGCACATCACCCTTCCAGCTGGTTTATGGGACAGAAGCAATTTTTCCTACTAGCCTTGGGATACCAGTGATAAGACTCGTTCAAGAAATCCAATCAGAAGAAGACAGCAGGATAAGGAGAATCAATGAAACAATCCATCTTCAACAAACAAGAGAGCAGGTTTATGACAGAGTAGTCAGAGTGCAGGAAAACATGAAGAGACAGTTTGACAAAAGAACCAAAGCAGCAAATTTCAAAGTTGGGGACAAGGTCCTAAAATGGGATTCAAGAAGAGAGGATAAAGGCAAACATGGCAAATTCGACAGCTTGTGGCAAGGCCCGTTCATCATTCAAGCCACTGTGGGTCCTAATGCGTTTTTCTTGCAAGAACTTGATGGTACAGAGCTGTTTGGGGGTCCTGTCAATGGCAGGATGCTTAAACACTATCTCAGCTGATCCTCCATTTCCAGTTTCATTTCCATTGTACATACCGTTGCAAATTTTCATTTCCAGCAAAAAGAAAAGAAAGGGTCCCAAAAAACAGAACGAGAATGGAGGTTCAGACATGCTCAAAACATGAACCTCTGAGGCAAAGATTGGCTCTAATAAACTCAAAATCTGAGCCAAAGGAACAAGAGTAGCTGGTCCTAACAAGCTCAAAATCTGGACCAGCAGTAAAATGAAGGTCCAGCTCTAATATGCCCAAAATCAGAGCTGGATCAAAGGAAAGGAGTGACTCAAAGATGCTCAAAACCTGAGTCACAGAGAAGAAAGAAGGATGTTTCACAGTTGCAGAATTACATGCCTTCACAGTTTTGTTTCCCTCAAGTTTCCGCCCAGCAAGTCAGACAGTTTAATCCTGGCTTGGCTGTGTTTAAATTTCATGTCTTAGAATGTAGGTGAAGGAACCTGTTGAACAGTTTAATCTCAACAGGTAGTAGTGCAGGTAGAGGAATAGATGAGCCCAACAGTCTAATCTAGCCTCATGGAGCAATAAGGGTAGAATTAGAATAGGTTTGTTTTGTTTTGCAAAATAAAATGTAAAGGGTCTGCTAGTTCAAATGCACCCAAGGGAAAATTGGTAGAGTTCTAGTTTGGGTAGGTAGAATGGTTGGGAAGATATTTCTGTTGATTTTTGTATCTAATATATTGTGGCAGCTAATCTAAAGCACGAAGGAAGATGGCTTATCGCAGCAGGCGTCTGGCCCGCACCAAGAGATCAATTTCTGAATTCTTGACTCCTTCAAGAAGAAGCCATCCCCATGTGGAGCCACTGTTAGCCCCCCTATGAAATCCTTGGCAAGCAGGCTAGGGGCTAGTTTGTTCTGGAGCCTCCAAGGAATGCTTTTCCTCTGAAAATTCATCCTCCTTGGAGTCCCCTGTGTGCTGTGCCTATCTTTTGTTTCCTCCGCTGACTCACTTCTCAACACCCCATTATCACCTCTATTTCCCCTCTGTATTCTTCCCATTTCCCCCTCAATTTCCCCAAACCCCCCTTTGGATCATCCCTTTACCTTGTGTTCCCTCAAATTTCCCCGTAAACCTTCTTTCGCTACCTTCTAATTGCACCCAAAACGCTTTTAAAACGAGTTAAATTGGTAAATTCTATGCTTTTGGGCCTTAGCCCCCTTCCCCCATAGCCCCCGCACCTTTTCTCATGAGACCAAGCGCCATAACCTAGGGCTAAACCCTCCGGGCGCTTAACCCCTCGGCCCTTTCCTCCGCGCAAAATTCCGTTCAAAACCTTTGAAATGGCACAATTACCGTGTTTTAATATTTTGGTTTGGTCGGCGAATCTCCACCGTCCGTTTGCAGGCTGATCCGACGGCGCGGAGCGCGCCCGGGTTGGTGGTCCCCGCCTGTCCACGTCACCTCCAAAACCCGCCGGTCTTCCCCGCACCGCCCTCACGCGCTGGGCGGTTTTCCTCCATCGCCCAGCGATTCCGTTCATCAGCTGCCACCTGTCCACTGTACGAAATGAAAGCCGCCCGTTGCCCGCGCGTTAACGTTCGGACGATGGCCGGGCAGCGGAATCCACGCCCGTCGTCCGATCTCCGGCCCTCCATCCAACGGCTGTCATCACCCGATCCTGCGCACCTGTTAGCATTCACCCCCCGTACCCGCGGGCCCGCCTTCTGTCATTCTCAGCCGTTGATCTCAGCCCGATCAACGGTCCAGTTTTGTCCTGTCAATATTGACCGAGTCCATCCACCACGTCATCCGTCCACGTGTACTCCTCGTACCATCGGCCAGGTTATCGCTCCCGGTCTCTCCACGTCAGCGTCACTTGTACGCCCGTACTTTCTCCGTCTCCGCCACCATATATTGAGTTTTGTCGTGTTTTTTAATGTTTTTCGTATGTTTTCACCCTGCGAATCACTAATCCTCCACCAGAGTTCGGTCCGCCATCTCGTCGCGGTTCCGTCCCAGATCTTCGTCCGCACGTCTATTCTATCCATTCACATTGTGTCTCCGCCACTTCCGTCATCCACAGTCGTGTTTTTCCTCACAGTTGGTTATCTTGCAGGGGTTCCAGAAATTGAAGATCGCCATGGTTTTACAAGGCAAGATGCATAGGCGAATTTAAATTTGAAGCGCCGGTACAGTTAAAGGAAGTCAAAAAGGGGCTCCTGACAGGAGATGCATTAAAGAAAGTAGGTTTCCGAACTCCGGAAATCTCTCAGCGCCATTAAAGACCGAGCTACCCTGTCAGAAGCAAATGAAAGCGGCAAGGTGCATCAGCACAGAACAAAAGGAAGATTGGAGCTGGTTTATGGAGGTTTTTTAGCTTTAGTCTGAGTTCAAAGGGGCAGAACAGCAAATCACAGACCCCGAAACGCAGACAAAAGTAACATCAGGGTTTTCATCAGCAGAATGTTTTTACTCTTCGGGATCATGGCACCCATGCCGCTTTATGATGCGACATACCTCCGAAGGAGGCTTCCCAACCAAGCTACGGCTCGAAAATAGTCAGACATTAATGAGACAGTCCCTTCTAGCAGATTCATGTCATTTTCGTTCAAATCACCTGGAGTACTTCGGCCCTGCATGCGTGGTGTGTTTAAATGTAACATTAAAGATCCACCTACCTCCTCAGTCGGCCCTCTGTGTCTCTGCTGCTATAAAGCACAGAGGGTTATCATTGTAATGGTTGTTGTTGCTTCATCAGTGAATTGCAAGCATTTTATCCCGAGCCAAGTTTTCTGTGTAACAGTTGTATGACAGGTTGAGAAATAGGATGTATTCAGGCTGAATGTAAAAGCTTTGGGCAGTGATGTACCTGATTGGTGTTGTGTTTAACATGATAAGCAGTTTTCGTTGGATCCTGATCTACAGCAGTTGGTGATGTTTTTCTTATCTCTGTTTTATTTCCATTTCATTTCATGTTCTTCTGGCTGACACCTGAACGCATGACATAAGACTTACCCTTGTTAGGTACCTTATGTCCCAGCTCTCTCAGTCTTTAATGTTTTCTGCTTATATGCGTGTCTGAATGTTGTTTTGAATCAACTAAACCAGTGTAGTGGATGATTATTGCCTGCTCTCTGATGTGCAAGTTGATAGAATCAGTATTCAGATGTTTTTGCTAAGATTTAATTGAAAGAGGTTGGGAACATTGGGGGGTGTAAAGCCTTTCGCTGCCTCTGCATAACCTGCCCTTCCATATAAACCTTTTCAAAGATCCTTTGTGTTGCCTACGGTTTCTTCCAAGCAGGCCTGGAGTTAAATGACCTCTAGCCTGATCTATAGATGAAATCAGATGGTTTCCATCCTTCACCTTCATTCCTTAATGCTCCACCCCACCAATCAGTCTTTGAGATCCAGATGCTCTAGATGACTAGCCCAACTGAAGCTTACACATTGAACATAAGCAAATCCTTTCTTGACTCCATTGCCCAATGGCCTTGATGTTCCCTGAGTCATCTATTCTTGCCTAGCCTCCTTCTTTACCCTTGCTGGTCTTTTGATGAAACCTTCCATCCTGATTCTCAACAACCAAACTCAAACAATCAAACAAACAACCTTGAGCCTATAACTAGCCTAAAATCACAATTGAGAACTTCGAAGTCAAATATCCTTTGAAAATCATAGAGAGATCCCTCTCTGGACCTAGGAGGGCTAGATCCTAAGGTCCCAAAGTGGTTCGATGTTGTCTCATCTTTTGGTCTCCGTCAACCTGGCCAAAACATGGGAACCCCAACACGTCCTACCGATTCTGGTACCTCTGGTGTTTCATCTTCATCTAATTTACCAGAGTCATCTAATACTTTGAGTACTGAGTCTTGAGTCGTTTATACCGATCCCGGTTTATCTACTACTGTCGAGAGGTAACCCTCGCAGTTACCTAAGGACACTGAATTTCAATCCGGTGAAACGGTAAATCCAGAACCCGAAGTTGTTTAACCATAAGTCAATCTGAAGCCTATCGTTCTTTTACCAGAATCATCTTGATCCTGAATTTGAATAACAAGAAGTTTTTCACGTGTCCAAAGACAATAAACCAGCTCATCATTATTCATTGGTAACTATTGAGTCTTCCTCTTTACTAGAGAGTTTACCACTTGAAATTTATCTCGGGCCTGATGGTGAAGTACTTCCACCTTGTTTGATTTAAATTGAGGAAATACCTCATGAAGATACAACCCCTTCAACTCCAACTCATTTTGGGAGAGGGATTAATATTTATCTGTCTTTTCCTCGTATAACCTACTCTGTTCATGGTGATCCTACTCAGTCTCAAGTTCCTGTAAATTCTTTCGAGTATTTACTAGGTTTTTTAACCATGAATAAGAGAGCATCCCAGAATGTACCATATTTACAGTTGCAAAATCATCTATCATTGCTACCTCTTCGATGTTTTCAACGATACTTGAGTCTCATCTTTATGGTGGTCTGTTTGCCCCACTAGGTTACCAAGCTTTAAATGGAACCTACTCTCGTTCCTACTCTAGTCCATGGACTTCACCAATGCTATCATCTATAATTTTATCTTGTTCCTCTCTTACAAGTATTGAAAGGCATTATCCTTTATTGATATCATCAACTCAATCTCAGGGTGGTCCATTTGATTACCACCCATCTTATGCAGTTCCTCTTGGATTCCCATCATATGAAGGTGAGTATGCTCAATATCGTTATACTCTACATCCTGGGGGGAAGCCTATGTTTAATCCATATTGCAATAATCCATCCTATTTAGGTAAATCTTATGTTGGAATGCATATTTGTAAATGGCATCCTACCTTGCCTATCCAACCCCAAACTGTTGTGTATCAATATCAACCAGTTCAAATTGTTCCATTCGTACCTACTATGCCTGTTATTACTTCTTCAGTCGTACCTCAGACTTCTTAGGAGGGTCCTTCAACCGTTAACCCTCAAGTTTTGGGTCTACAAACTTTGTCTGCCCATGCTAGTTCACAACAACTGAATGTATCGATAATTTCAGAACCATAGGCCAGTTTACCTTTGTCCCAAGCTTCTACTAGTCCAAATTATCCCAACAGACAATATCTGTATTATCAAATCCCATCCCATCCACAACAACAATTCCAGTAGTATCAATATTATCTGGATCCTGGTCAACAGGCCCATCAAGGGTTTGGTCAAAAAACTTACCCCTATCAAGGTTACCAATAATAGAATCCTTATGGTGGTGTGAAACAACCTATTGCCCAGGAAATTCCATCTTATCGTGGTTACATTCAACCCGAACTAAACCGATAGTTGTCATTTATTGCAACTCTAGAGTTACCTCATTTAAACTGGTTCACTAATGATCCCATTTAATATTTACCTAGGTGGCCGACCATTCCTCATAAATTACCCTCTGATATTCTGAAACTCAATGGAAACTCTGGAGAATATTTGTATATGCACGTTATGACTTATCATTTATGGTGTTTATAAAACTCCTTGAATGATGATTCTATTAGACTCCATATTTTCTAGCGAACACTTACTGGTCCGACTGCAAAATGGTATATGGAATTACCAAGATATTATTTTGATAAATTCACAAATTTGGCCAATACTTTTATAACCCACTTCCAATTACCCATTAGATATGAAATTGGAACATAACCTTTAACTAGATTTAAACAGAACACTGCTACTCACATATTAGGTCACATTCATGAGTGGCGTCGTCATCATAGAATTGTTAAAAAATTTGTTTCGGATCAGTTTTTAGCTGAGTGGTTTATAAGTTCCTTGATGCCATCTATCACCAAGGATGTGGCCAAAGGTAGTGTTGTCACTGAAGAGAAAGTAATTTCTCATGCCCAGTATCTTTTACACCTTCTTCAAAATTAATTGGGTCATCAACATGACAATACAAAGAAAATAAAGTGTTTAGACCAACATTATCATTTACCTCTCCTTTTTCATAAATCCCACTCAGATTTATGAATCTATGTCTTCTTGGTGTACTTGGAGTTCCACTTGAAGTCGAGGGAGTTTCAGTTCCCTATGGTGTGCTTAAAGAAGCACTTCCATGATTTCTCAAGGCTGTTCTATTTCCAGCTTGTTGTGTGGTTTGTTGTGCTTGTGGTGGTGGAGGAGGAGCCACCAAGGAGGGATTACTTGCTACTGTCCCTTCCTCTTGTTCTTCGTGAGACACACATGTATTCACATTCACTATTCTCTCTAAGCTTCCATCCCAAGCTTCTTCTTCAATAATCTGCACATCTATGCTTATTATTACTTTCTTGGTCGATGGATTGTAGAGTTTGTATGCCTTGGACTCATCATTGTATCCAACAAAGATATGCTTCCCCCCTTGCTGTCAAGCTTCTTTCTCAATTGATCTGGAACATGTGCATAAGCCACACATCCAAAAACTTTCATGTGAGTGACAAACTGCTTTGTTTCACTCCATGCTTCTACCATAACTCTGTTCATGATAGCTTTGGTTGGGAATCTATTCAAGATATACACTGCACAATTGACAGCTTCAACCCAATATTAATTTGGAGCAAATTTTTTTCCTTCAACATAATTAAGACCATGTCCATGATGGTCCTATTCTTCCTTTTTGCAACACCGTTTTGTTGTCGTGTGTACCTTGTGCTAACTTCTTAACCTTGTGCTAACTTCTTATGTATGTCATTCTCCCTACAGAAACGTAGTAACACTTTGGAGATGTATTCTCCACCTCTGTCAGTTCTTAGCAGTTTGATGTAGTGCCCACCCTGCTTGTCAACAAGAGCTTTGAAGTGGCAGAACTATTCAAACATTTCACTCTCCTGTTTCAATAAATACACCCATGTATTTCTAGTGTAGTCATATATGAATGTCAAAACATATTACCTTCCAGCTAAAGATGGTGTTTTCATTTGGTCCACACAAATCTAAGTGGACAATTTCTACGGGTGTCTTTGCCCTTATACTCTTCCTTGCTGGAAAGCTTTCCCTGTGTTGTTTGTCCAAGATGCGGCCTTCACAAAGGCTGTCTCATTTCTCAATAAGTGGTAATCCTTTTACCATTCCCTTTCTGTGCAATAAGTTTAGGCCTCTGAAATTGAGATGCCCAAAGCTCATGTGCCATAACCAGTTTTCATCTTTCACTTCTTTTTGAAAGACTTCTTGTGTTACAACTGCTACATTTCTTCTTTCCTTCAAGTCTTTTCTGAGCTTGAGAGGAAACATCTTATTACTTCTCATCTGCACCTCTACAATGATTTTCCTGCTTGGAGCTATGTCCATGATTGTGCACACATCATATTTAAAGAATACATTGTAGCCCTTGTTTATGAGTTGTCCAATTCTCAAAAGATTACATTTCAAGCCAGGTACATAATATACATTTGGCACAAACTTCTGTTCTCCTTTTCTTGTCAGGATACTTACTCTTCATTTTCCCATGATAGAGACCTTACTGTTAGTCCCTGTCGTTACTTCAAATTTAACATTTTCATGTGGTTACTACAACCTGAGTCATGTTAACATTTTCATGATAATATTTTCATGTTAACATTGTCATGTGGTTACTACAACCTGAGTCTAAGAACCATACATCACCTTGTCTATCTTCCACTACATTATATGTTAACAACACATCCTTCTCGTTATTTTCTTCTGCATATTATTCATGTCATTTTTATTTTTCCTACATTCATTGGCAGAGTGCCCATATTTCTTGCAATAATGACATTGGACTTGGGATTTATCATACCTTTGTCCATGAGCTTGATGTTGGCATGAGCCTTCATTCTGGTTCTAGTTGCTACCCCTTCCACTCATGCTTGCAGGGTTGTTACTTCTACCTCTCTCTGGGCTTATTATTTTTCCTTGGTTTTTTTATCTTCCTTGGCCTCTGCTTCGGAAAAAAGACATTTGAGTCTTGAAAGCTTGTTCCAATGAAGAATTTTTTCCTCTGTTCAGTCTTTTTACATGAGACATCAAGGATGCACTAAGCTCATCCACTATAAATAGTGAGACAACCTTTGTCTCTTCTATTACCACTACTATGGCATCAAATATTGAGGGTAGAATTCTGAATATTTTCTCCACTATTATTATTTTTTCAAGTGTCTCTCCATGAGACCTTATATGGGTAACTAACCCAAAAAAATAAGTGAAGAATGATTCTATAGTGTCAGACTCTTTCATACAAAGAGTTTTAAAATCTCTCCTCAACATTTGCAACTTTGTTGTCTTCACCTTCTCCATGCCTTGATAGGTTGTTTTGAGAATATCCTATGTGCCTTGGACCTCTTAGCTGCTGCAATCCTTGGGAAAATACTCCCATGCACTGCTTGATAGAGATAGAAGAGGGATTTTGAGTCATTATTCCTGTTGCTCTTCAGCAAATCCTTCTCTACCTGTGTTAAGGCATTAAATGCATTTTCATCTACTGGTTCTTCTAAGCCATCTCCAACAAGCTCCCATAAATCTTGAGAGGAAAACATGACTGTCATTGTGATTTCCCAATATTCATAGTTCATCCCATTGAACTGTGGGAGTTGAATATTTCCCATACTCATGCTTGTGTTGGCTCTTGCCAAAGCTAGCTTTCTGAACTATGCTTAAAAACTTGACTGTGTTCTTCAATAAAATTTCTCACTGACTTGTTGAAACATTCACTTTGCTAGAGAAGTGCTTCAAAAAACTTCTTCTTCCTCTTCCTTCAGCTTCTTTGACAAATTTCAAAGAGCTTGGACTAGCTTCGATACCAAGATGGAATTTTTGGTTATTTTGAACACACAGAGGAAGCAGAGTTCCTCAACTAAGCACAAAGATTTAATAAATATTGTGGACAAAGAGATGGAGAAAAAAATATATTTAATTAATCATAACAACTGACTATTACAAAATACAATTTCTCATCAGAACTACAGTTCTGGATTACATTCAAAAATAATCCTCACTGTGTTTTTCATTTTTAAAAAATACTCCTCATTGTATTTTTCATTCGGTGACGTCACACAGTTTCCTGTTGCTGCTATACCCAGTCTTTGGTGTGGCAACACACTGTCCTCTGTTGCTTCTACACACAGTTTCCTTTACGACAACACCTAGTCTTAGTTGTTGCTACACACAGCATCAGTTTCTGCTAGACACACAATGTTCTGTTATGGCAACAGACAGTTTTAGTTGCAGAAACACACAGAGTTAGTTGCGGCAACACACAGTCTCAGTTGCGGCAACACATAGAGTTTGCTTTGCTGCTACAAAACACAACGCTTCAAGCTTTATTTGTTTTCTAATCTCTCTCTATATTCAACTCACAGTCTCTACTCTGCATACATTTAGCTTCAAAAACTACTCTCTCTACTACTATCTATTGCATATTATGAAACACTATGGCCTAAAACTTTACAAATTCAAAATTCAAATTCTGTCCTATCACGCCTTTTTTATACAGTTAGATGAATGATGTTACGGTGGGAGGTAGCATGGTGCATTCCATGATTTGATGAATTGGGAGATGGATATGGCCATGCTGCTAATGCAGGGATTCAAACCTAGAAATTTAATGCATAGTTGAGTGTAAAAATAGATCAGGACTTTGCTTCTTCTGTCAAATCAAAAATTTCAAACTTGTTGTCTTGCTGCTCAGGTTTGCAATTGGAATTAATTTCCAACAACCCATAGGTGATCATCCATGGCGAACCATAGAGGAAGCCGTTCCATTTAGGGAAGGGCACAAGAAGGAAGTGAATGGACTTCACCACTGCATTCGAACCATTTTGTTGTATTGGCATGGTGAATCACATGATACCCTTAGTTTCCTCGACTTCCATCAAAGAGCCAGAGTGCGTGTAGAACAATCCATTGCCGAAAACAAGTTGGGAGTATGGGTCTAGTATTAAATAGAGAGGGAAGTATCATGTGATATTCCATGTCCTTTCAGAAGGTTCATAACTTTCCAGCAACTGGCTTTCAGGAACAAAATTTTCATCTATTCCACCTGGCCAAAAGTGCCCAAAGGACACAATTTTGTATGCATTATCAGATTTCTGATTATTATTCTCATCAACAATGGTGCATTTAATGTGGTAGCGACCTGTTTGTGGTAACAAAATATCAACGAATGCCAGTGTATAGGGATTACAGAGCCTACGAGACCATTTATTGTAGCGATCAACTCCAAAGGTCAATATGAGTCCTCCCACATATCTTGGGCAATACATACCCGCCTTTTCATAATCAGAGCTATGTGGTATCCAGTCCTCAAAGAATGAAAACATAAAGGACTTAATCAAAAACAGAAAGCCATAGATGGCATTCTGGGATTTGTGCTGCACAGAACTAGTCGTGGCTACTGCCCCTTCAAAGGCGCCTCAACCCACTTTGTTAGAAAGTAGCTTGAAGAAAGTAATTCATTCCATTGCTTCCAAGTGATCCGACACCTCTACAAAAATTCCACTACCAGTTGAGCTAATATTTCCATTTGAAGATCCGACGATTCTCTCCACCATGAAATAAACAGAGTGGAATTTTGCATTTCCATATTTATACCTTAACAAGATCAATACACAGGGGAAGAATTGGGAAGATTTATCGATCAATTGAGAGAGAGGCGAAGATTTGTGAATATTTCTTGATTTGCAATTGACAAATTTATAGGAAGTATTGATAGTCACTGTCCTTATAAAGAAAATAGGAAAGGCTAGCTTTAGCTTCATTTATTTATTGAGCGTAGGGAAAAGTGATGTTCAATATATTTTGTACATTAATTAATTGAATATAGCAAAATTAAGGTAATATAAAATGCAAAATGTCTAAGAAAAAATATATAAACATAATTATTAAATTATAATAATACACTTAATGTATTAATAAGTAAATATGGACATGACATATTATTTAATATTTGTATTAGTTCTAATTTTTTTTATATATAAAGGATGAATTCTTAAAATATTAATTATTTAATTTTAAAATATTAATTATTTATTATTTTGAAAGTATATTTAAATTTATAATAACCCTAATGGAACATGCATTTTGTGAGTTTGTTTTAAGAGGCATTGTAATTATTTTAATATACAATCATTAATATTTCTAAATGGTTGAATTTTTGAAATAGATATATCTCACAAAGGGTATTGAATTTTAAAGTTTATAGATAAAATTTAGTATCTATCACATGAATTGTTAGATTAATGGGATCACTACTTATTACATAATTGTTTGAGTAGCTTTATATTGCCACAATAGAGTGAGAATAACTATTGGATTAATTGGATCACAGATTATTACATAATTATTTTAGTAACAATATATTGTCACAATAGAGTGGAGATATATTAAGACAAAGTGAGTGATTTGTAAATTCCTAGAATACTTTGATGGAACACTCTATGGATCTTTTAAAATATTGAAATATTTACTATGAAAGTTAGTTTTTTTTAGATATCAATTTTTTTAATTATTGGTTTTATGCTTAAATGTATTGAATAGTTGAAATGTAAAATAAAAGGAGAACACAAAAATACATTGACACAATTCGTAATTAAACACAATATTTACTTTGGGAAACCTATATGAAACAAAATCTATCTAGAATGTGAGGCAACTCTTCTCACTTTTCTCTAGTATGGAAATATGAAAATAAAAAGAAAGAGGATGAATTTACCTAAGACAATACGTCCTACAACTATGCTATATAATCTTATCCCTTCTTCTTTATAATATACCACTCTACCAAACAAATACAATGCCATACAATGGAAAAACTTCCCCTCATGGATACCTCTTATTTATCATTGCTTGCTTTGACCTCCTAGACTCTCAATTATAGTTATGGTTTTGCAACTTCTAGAATATTTTGGAAAGTCCACATGTGGTTAGTCCCATATGATTAATTCTTTGGGGAAAACATGATATCCACCTCATATCATGGTGTTATCTATGTAGGCCAACTTGTGTGAATAATTCTTACACATTCTTGGTGCAATGAGTCGATTCTTGCAGAATGAGTCTATTCTTGCACAATTCAAAATGTCTTGGTGCCTAAGATATCATGTATATATATATATATATATATGACTTTGATAGAAAAAATGTAATTTGAAGGTTCCAAAGGAACCAAAAAAATTTCTAATAGTTTCTAACCATAATTTTCCAAACTATGACCTACCTCTAAGATGTCCCTACAAGCTTATTCCTCTAATTTTTTCGACCCAAAATGTACTAAGATGGATGAAAACATTTATATTGATTTAATCTGAAACATAACTCTCAATTATTATGAATTGACCTGAAATTTGTTTTCATCCAACTTGTCAACGTAGTACCATTTTCCTTTGTTTAAACGTTGTCCTTTCAACACAATTTGTTCATGATCATTCTTCACATCTCTTATTGTATTGGGTATCTTCTACACAAATATTGTATATGGTATCTTCTACACAAATGCATCCCTTTGCATGTATACCAAAGGATTTTGTGCTAAGTATTTTATGGAAGTTAGGACGTGCTCCTAGTCTTGGTCCAACATGAATGGCTCGTATATTTTTAGATTTTTAACATTGAATGCTACGGAAATACACATGTATGGAATTATAATGGCCTATACACATTGTCTCTCAAAGTAATACCCCTCTATTTCTAGGTAAATATTTTTTTTTTAGATTAAACTATTGGGATGGTTAGAAAGCCATGGTGAACTGGATTCAGAATAAAAAATAAAGTATGACCATGATGTAATAAATGAATTTTATTAATGGAAAGGAAAACATTGAAAATTACTTGCAAGAGAAACACTAGAACTAAGGAGATTACTACAAAGATCGTGAAGACAAGGTTGACAAATCACATCAACACAAATCTTCCCTTAAATCGCTCCTAAAATTTCCTAGGAGATGATTAATAATATTTAATATGATTCGAGAGAAAAATATATTAAATCACTCAGTGTAAAAAAAAGGAGTAAGGGTGAATAAAGTGTCGTGGGAGAAAAATGAGGGCTTTAAGGAAAAAAATATATGATATTTTTTGTTTTTGAAAAAGAAGTAGAAAAAAAAAAGCAAAAGAGCCTCTCGTATTAGGCTGAGAGAGTCTAGGATGGACAACTTCACTAAGGAAATATCTAAAGGGAAGTAAGCATAAAATACCTTATCTATAATCACAAGTTGTTGTTGATTCTGTTGGAATCAATTCTCTTCTAAGGGGAACTCGACGACCAATTCATTTGTTGGGTGGATAGTGTTTCTTCAAGTATAGTTCTAGCAGTGTTGTATGAAAACAAGGACACTGATATTCCCAAATTGATAAACTTGAGTAACTAATACGGTTCGAGTTGGAACTAATTTTTCTTATTGTTATACTTAATGATGAGTTGCGAGGTAGATCTATGCTTCTAAAAGACTATTTGTATTTGTTAGTAAATTTGAGCTAATGATGGAGATTAGGTGTAGCTCAATTGAATTATTTCGTTAACTAAGTGTCTCAAAATTTTATAATTTTTATTACTGATGATGCCTGACTCATTTTATTTAATGAGAAAATTTGGAACATAATATATCTATGCTTTATTACTCTCCTTATGGGTATCGCTAAGTCAATGAATAAAATTTTGAAAAAAGATATAAGAGGAATAAAGAATGTTAGATAATGACACCCTCTATAGTCGATTTTAATTAACTGTTTGCAAAAATTTATAGGTCATGATTTTAGGTATTAATTTATAAGGAAATATTGATTAAGATAATCTTACAATATAATTTAATTATTATGCAGTACAAGGAAGGTATTTTCTAGGCCCCTCTCTTGCAAAAATGCTAGGATTAAAAATATTGATTTGGGTAAATTGATTACTCGTTAATGAGTGGAAATTTGGGCATGAATGGTAAAAAGAAGCATATAAATTAATGAATATCAAGTGAATACCATGCTCGTAATAACTATAATTCTGGAAACTAAGAGGTAGAAATTATATAACACATGAAAAAGAGAAGAAAGAAACAAATTTTAATACATGTTTAAATATAAATGCTAAACACTTGATACTCTTACAAATTTTGAAGCAGAAAGGGGTGGAGAAATTAATAATACAATACCCATGATTTTTTACGGAGATAACTTGAATAAAAAAACACATGGTTGAGACAAATATTATTTCTCTTAAATAACTATTCTGCTCTAATAATGATTTCTAAATTAGTGATATCTTGAACTGCCGATAAACGAAACGAAGGAAACTGTTAAATTTAAAGAATATTCAATTAAAAAGGGGAATTTAGCCATGCAATCATAATAGTTATTGACTTCCTAATTCACGAACAACAAGAAGGGGAAGAGAGTTCACAATAAATTTATAAATGGAAATACTAACTGAAAAAAGAGCATAGTAAACTTTGTTGAGATTCAACAAGAAGATCCTAATGAAAATTATGCACCTACACTAGGATGGAGCCTCAGGCTATTTCTAGGTGGATGTCTATTTATAGATGCATGAGTAAATTATATTTAGAGATGATGTCTATTTATAGATGCATGAGCAAATTCTATTTATAGATGTATGTGCAAGTTCTATTTATAGATTGCACGTATGTTTATAGATGCATGTTGGCTATTATTATCTCTTAATATTAGTTGGAAAATAAACAATAATATATTCTTAATGGGCACTAGGAAATAGTTAACTGAAGTGGCAAATCAATTAGCTATATGAAATTCCAGTTTAGAGGTTGGTTGGTGGGACATGCAAGTGGACTTTGTTGTGATTGAGTGATTTGAAGTTGTAACAGAGTTGGAAGTGTAGTTATGAGAGTTGTAAAGTACTTTAACTCAATTAAGTGAGTTAACCTCAGTTGTGCTTGTTGTAACTAGAGATACACTAGTAAGAGATTAGTGAATTAATTATTAATTAATTCTCTCATGCAACTAAATATCTACTAATGTTAACTACATCCATGTCAAATCCAGTGGAGACCCAGTTGAAATGTAGGTGAAAGGGACAGTTTGACTATGAGTTGTGACATTAGTGGGTGCACACATGCAACCACACACATAGTGGATGTGCCCGTGAGGATTTCCTATTCAAGGGAATAAGGACTCCATTGATTCAGGGATTGCACAGTGGAGGAAGTCTATCTGGAGGCAGTAAATTGGCACATGAATTTGTCAATTTTTGTATGATAGTGTGAGACGATCGTATATTGTACTGAGAGCTCTTGGATTGGAGCTTTGTATGAGATTTTTTCATGATCCATGATATATACATAATATATGATAGTGGGTTTTTTAGCTTTATGCTTTCCTGGTAAAAACATCTGTGTTATGTGTGATTGATCTTTCGTCATGATATTGCAATTGGCGATTGTGTTTTAAATTCCACAAAGATTTTTGTAGAAGTGATTATGTATTTAAGAGTGGCATGTAATTGTGAGATTAGGAATGTCCAGGAAATACATAATTTGTATTAATTTTCTACATAGTATCAAAGCACAAAAGATTGAAATTTTGAACTAGGATCTGAGTTTGTTGGTGGAAATAATTCAAATTTGCAGAAACACTTTCTTGGTGATACAATTGAGTTAACATCGAAATGGATTTCAATGGCTTGTGGCTACAGTATGCACTTGAGGGAAGCTCGAACTACATTTCTTGGAAGGACAAGATGGAGGCGGTGCTCAAAGATAATGGATTGATGGAATTCATTGGCAATGATGTTCCTAAGCCCAATTTGATAGATGTTGCATTACTTGATGCATGGCAAAATAAAGTGGCAAAGGCAAGGAGGATTCTCTTGGAAGGTGTACGAGACCACATTCTCTCAATCCTTCATGGGAAATCTACACCATATTCTATGTGGAAGTCTTTAACGGATCTCTTCCAAAGCATCAACGACCATACTAAATTGGCTCTTAAAGATAAACTCAGGAAGATCAAGATGAAAAAGGGCGACAAAATTCCAAAGTATCTCATGAAGTTTGTCCAATGTCAGGATGAACTGGGGAGTGTGGGAATAACTGTTGCTAATGATGATTTGTTGAGCTTGGCTCTCTTGGGACTTCCCAAGAGTTGGCACAGTTATGAAGACTCTATCAACGGACGGGAAAACTTTCTGAATTGGGAACGACTATGGTTGGATCTGGTCCAGGAGGAGTTTAGGTGGAACACCGGAGATGGCTCTTCATCAAACCATGATGATGAAGAGGATTGTTCTTTGGCTACCAAGGCAAAGAAGGAAAAGGGGAATAGATTCCATTCTAAATCTGAGTCTAAAGGAAAGAAGCTGGATATGTCCAAGGTGAAGTCTTTTCACTGTCACAAACATGGGCATCTTGCTACTAACACTTCGCAGAAGAAGGAGAATAAGAAGGTTGTTGGAGCTATAACTGGTGAGGCTCTTGCCTCGCAATTTGAAATTTAATTCTCCTTGATCACATGCATGGTGTCATTTGCATTGGGATCGGTGTGGTATTTGGATAGTGGTGCTTCCTTCGACATGATGGGAGATAAGGAGTTTCATAGTGACTTGAAGAAGAAAGATCTCCAAATGCATATAGATATGGGTGACGATGGACGATACAGTGAGACTTGCATTGGTACCATTACCTTTCAGAGGGATTCAAGTAAATCATTTCAATTGAAAGATGTTATGCATGTTCCAGGTCTGAAGAAAAACTTTGTCTCAGTTGCAATATTGGAGGACAGAGGCTATGACGTTGTTTTCAACAATGGAAAAGCTTTCCTTCAACATAAAACAATGAGTCAAGCCAAGAGGATAGGGATTCAAGTTAAGAATATCTACAAGCTGGAGGTAGATGGTTGCACTGCCATGATGGGCAAGGCACAAAAAGTGGTGAGCCAAGATGAGGGTGAATTATGGCACAGGCGATTGGAACATCATCAAGGAGCCTTGAAAGTTATGCAACAAATATCTACTAGAGTTCCAATGGGAAGACCTGCTCAGTTAGATCAGTGCAATGGTTGCACCATGGGGAAGTATGTAAAGTCCACCTTTCTTGAAAAGGAGAACCGTGCTTCAGTGATCCCGGAGAGAGTTCACACAGACGTGTGTGGACCATTCTCAGTTGCTTCAACATCAAAAAATAAGTATTTTTTATTTATTTTTGTTGATGAATTTTCTTGTAAATGCTAGATCTTCTTCATGCAGAAGAATGATCAAACATTCCCAAATTTATGTGAGTTTAATGCATTGGTGGAGCAAGAGTCGGGGAAGCAAGTGAAGGCTTTGAGGAGCGATAATGGTGGAGAATACATCTCTAATGAGTTCAAAGACTTCTGCAGCAAAGAAGGGATCCAAAGAGAACTCATAGAGCCTCATAGACCACAGCAAAATGGGGTCACAGAGAGGAAGAACAGGATTATCATGGGTGTAGTATGAGTGGTGTTGCATGATTAGGGACTACCAGTGCATTTGAGGGTAGAAGCATGCAACATTGCGGTTTATGTGAAATATCATTGCCCTCATAGAGTACTTGGCATGACTACACCTGAAGAATATTTCACTAGTAAGAAATCAGATGTTTCACACTTTAAGATTTTTGGCTCATCTATTTATGTTCATGTGACCAAGAACACCTGGAAGAAGTTGGAGCCGACTATTGAAATTTGGATAGTTTTGGGGTACATAGAAACACCCCATAATTATCATGTGTATTTTCCTAACAGCAAGATGACTGCTATGCGATGGGATATAAAATTCGATGAGGGGAATGCCATGTGGTTGTCACTTGAGAGGGAGGCTCTAGACTTGCATGAGGAGGAGGAATTATTGGTTCCGAAAGATGAGTCTCTAGATTTGGATCAACCATAGGAGGAGGTTCATGGAGTGGAGAAGTCCAGTCACCCAAAGCTAAACGTCAAAACTGGTAGAAGGCGTACCACAAAAGCTGATAGTCTCTAACTTGATGTTGCGTAGAATGTAGGAGCCCCTACTTCACAACGCAAAGAAAGAAAATCTCCTGACCAATTTACTCGATACATGGCTCTCATAAGAAAATTTATTGTGACTAAGCCATATTCCTTTTAGGAAGTAGTGTAGGAGCCCACATGGGTAGATGAAATGGTGGAGGAGTATGAATCCATTGTCAGAAACAATGCTTGGGAAATTATTCCAAGGTTAGTTGATAAATCAATGGTAGGTTCAAGATGGATCTACAAGGTAAATCAAGTTCTTGATGGGAGTGTAGAGAAATAAAAGGCCAAATTTGTGGCTCGGGGCTTCTCACAGATCAAGGGGATTGATTATGAAGAAACCTTTGCACTTGTCGCAAGGTATTATTCCATAAGGACCATCCTTGCTCTCTCAGCACAGATGGGCTTGCGCATTCTTCAGATGAATGTGAAGACTGCGTTTCTCAATGGGATCGTTGAGGAAGAGGTATACATAGAGCATTCTGAATGATTTGAGATCTTCAGTAGTGAGTCACATGTGTGTCTAATCAAAAGAGCATTCTATGGGCTGAAACAAGCACCCCATGCTTGGTACACTCGAATAAACAACTATTTCATCGGACCGGGCTTCACCAAATGTGAGGCGAATGAAAACCTATAAGAAATTTTAATGGAGGGTAAGATTTTAATCATTTTTCTTTATGTTGATGATTTAATACTGACTGGTGATGAGCAGTTGATACACTCATGCAAGGAGAACCTTACAAAGGAGTTCGAGATGAAGGATATGGACCTCCTTCATTATTTCCTTGGATTGGAAATATCGCAGTGAGATGGTGAAATTTTTGTGTCTCAATCCAAGTATGCAAGGGATATACTGGGTAAGTTTCACATGGAGGGCTACAAACACATGGATACTCCTCTTCCAAGAAACTGGAGGTAATACGATGCTACATCTAGAGAGGTAGTGGATGCTACTGTTTATTGACAGTTAGTGGGTTCGCTAATGTATCTAGTGCACATGAGACCACACATTTGTTGTGTGGTTAACCAAATAAGTGATCCAGGTGGATATCGGTGGCCACCCACCTATTCCATTTGGACCCACACCATCAATTCTTGCAGCTTTTCACATTCAGCACAACTTACTATTTTTAGCAGGTTTTCGGGTCCTCCACTCACGGAGCTATTTTGGACCCTAATGATCTAGGTTGAAATTGGTGGCTAGCCACCTATTCCATTTGAACCCCCACCATGAGTTCTTTCAATTCTTAAGTTGCAGCACAACTTACTATTTTTAGCACTTTTTTGGGTCCTGGACTTCCAATGTCGTTTTGAGGGCCTAAACAACGTTTTTTGGGCATTGTTTGTCTAGCAAATATGATTATGTTCTGGAATGGATATTCGCAACAATAGTTTTTTTTCCTCGGATAGATATTTCTAACAATGTATCAGATGCGTCAAACGGAGATCGTATGCCGAAGTTACGTCCCTCGGAAGTTGAAACACAAATTTACCCAAACAGGGCCCATAGTTTTGGCTCTTCATCTCCTAGCGTTAAGTTTTTGGACGTTTAGAGTTCTTCATTGTTTCTGAATAATAAATAGGCCCTCGAGCCTCATTGTAACATAGTTCAGAGGTCTTTTTCCGCCACATCTCTTCTCAGATATTCGCTACCAGCACCCTAGCTATTTTATTACCATTATGTCTGTAAGCATATTTTGTTATTTGATATTAACGAAATGAAGCATTATTTCGGCTGCATCTCTATGTTTATGGTTATTTTTGTATTCTGTTGCATTCTTGCATAAAATCCGGATAAATGGTATCAGAGCAGTCTTCTCTTTCTTTGTTTTTCTTTTCATGTCCCCAATGTGGTCAGGGTATAAGGAGTTAGGGCTCAATCTGGTTGAACCCTTGCAAGATCAGCCTCACAAACCCCGACGACCTCTCGTGGCGGAAGAAAATAAAGATGAGGGAGTAAGAGATCCTTTCAAAATATTGCTTGAGGAGGTCCTCAAGAAACAAAGGAATGCGATGATGGATAACTTTGCTCAGATCCTTCAACGACTGCCCACCTATGGTGCATCTACATCCAATAGCCACTCTGGAGGCGCGACTCCCTTCAAGGTACAATTAAACTTTGACATTCCTATATTTGAAGGCCAAATAGATGCAGATGTTGTAGATAGATGGTTGAATTTGCTGGAGGGATATTTCTCTGTCCATGATTTCTCTGACTGAGAAAATATTATTTTTGCACTCCTCAAAGCTGCCCCCCATGTTAAATACTGATGGGAAACCTACTATGAGCAAGAGGACGAAGGGGAACCCTCTTTTTTCTTGGCCACACCCACTTGGAATTCATTCTGAGATGACATCAAGGAACAATATTACCCTGTGGGGAGTATGAGGACAAATACATCCAATGGACCACGCTACGGCAAGAAAGGGATCAAGATGTTCATGAACTGACGAATTTGTTCCATACCCTGCGCACAAAGTTGGGTATTAAAGATTTAGAGAGACATTTGGTGCTCAAGTACCGTAGCTGTCTGCATAAATAATTTTAGGAGGACATGGAGTTCCTCGACATTACATCGCTTGGCACAGTATATCGCTATGATGCCAAGATCGAGTAGAAATTTAAGCAGAAGAAGAGAGAATTTGGATTTGTGAATCTGAAAGGTGCCCCCAAACTGATGAATAAGGGGCAAGGCCAAAGCAGTGTGACTTAGAGAAACACCACAAATACAAGGAAGGACATAGGGAACAAGTGTGAATTTCATAACGGTCCCACTCACAACACAAATTAGTGTCGGGCCAAACAATCATTGGTGGCCGAACTAAAGGCACCCAAATCAGATGCAGTTTCTGATCCTAAGTCAGAACTAGACAAAGGTAATGACAAAGGGAAGCAGATCATTCATGCGGATCACAGTGCCATTGTTGTCACCGCCAAGATCCAAAGGGAGGATCCAAAGGATCCAGAGGAGGGGGAGCGCCTCTTCCATTCACAGATGTGGGTGAAGTGTTGTCTGCTGCAATTTCTTGTCGATAGAAGAAGCCAAAAGAACCTCATTTCAGCATAGGTTGCGAAGCAGCTCGACCTATGGACCATAGCACACCCACAATTGTATACCATCGGGTGGCTCCACCCAAGGAGAGATATTCACATCCACCAGCAGTGTCGCCTTCTATACAGTATCAAGCCATTCATGAATGAGGTATTGTGTGATGTTGCTGCTCTTGATGTAGCTGATGTATTATTGGGCCAACCATTCTTATGGAGGCGACATGTTGTGTATGAGTCTAGGCCTCGTGCTATTGTTATTACTTTGGGAAATAACTTGTACATGATACCGGAGGTAGTACCTGCTCCTGCCATCTCTTTGACTATTACAAAACAATGCAGTGAGATTGTTTCCCAAACCAGGAAATTTATTTTCCTTAAAACTCGCTCACAGTGAAAGAATAATATTGTGGCCACAACCTCAAAACATGGCTCCCCTGCATGGCTGTAGCATATAGACAAAGTCATGGAGGAATACAAGGAAATTTTCTCCTCACTCACAGAGATTCCTCTACATTGTCAAGACAAGCACTCCATTGATCTGACCCTTGACGCACTGCTGCCTGATGTTGCCATACCTCATGCGACTACAGAGATAAAATCCACACATGTACTATCTGAGGCTGACAACGAAACCAAATTTACTAATTGCATCCAGCATATCCACCTGCAGGTCCATGACATCTTTGACAACATAACTTCCCTCATCTCATGGAGGATCTCAATGTAATGGGGACCATTTCTTGTTAAGGAGGGAGGAATGACCAGGTGGATATTGGTGGCCACCCAACTATTCCATTTAGACCCGCACCAACAATTCTTGGAGTTTTTCACATTGAGCACAACTTACTATAATCAGCCCTTGCAATATCAGCCTCACAAACCCTTGCAATATCAGACTCGCAAACCTCGATGACCTCCCATGGCGGAAGAAAAGAAATATGAGGGAGCAGGAGATATTATCAAAATATTTCTTGAGGAGACCCTCGAGAAACAAGGGAAAGCGATGATGGATAAATTTGCTTAGATCCTTGAACAACTGCCCACCTATGGCGCATCTGCATCCAACAGCCACTCTGGAGGCACCACTCCCTTCAAGGTACATTTAAACTTTGACATTCCTATATTTGAAGGCCAAATAGATGCAAACGTCATAGATAGATGGTTGAATTTGCTGGAAGGGTATTTCTCGGTCCATGATTTTTATGATTGAGGAAAGATTATTTTTTCACTCCTAAAAGCGACCCCCCATGTCAAAGACTAGTGGGAAACCTATTGTGAGCAAGACGATGAAGGGGAACCCTCTTTGTTCTCGGCCACACCCACTTGGAATTCGTTTCGAGAAGACATCAAGGAACAATATTACCCCATGGGGAGCTATGAGGAAAAATATATCCAATGGACCACGCTGCAGCAACAAAGGGATCAAGATGTGCACAAACTGATGAATTTGTTCCATACCCTATGCATAAAGTTGGGTATTAAAGATTGAGAGGGACATTTGGTGCTCAAGTACCATGACTTTCTGCACAAATAAATTCAGGAGGAAATGGAGTTCCTCAACATTACATCGCTTGGCACAGCATATCACTATGATACCAAGATCGAGAAGAAATTTAAGCAGAAGAAGTGAGACTTTGGATTTGTGAATCCGAAAACTTCCCCTCAACCGAAGAACAAGGGGCAAGGCCAAAGCGGTGTGACTCAGAAAAACACCGCAAATCCAAAGAAGGACACAGGGAAGTGGTGTGAATTTCATAACATCCCCACTCATAGCACAAATGAGTGTCGAGCCAAATAGTCATTGGTGTCCGAAATAAAGGCACCTAAATCAGATGCATTTTCTGATCTTGAGTTAGAACTAGAGAAAGGTAATGAAAAAGGGAAGTAGATCATTGATGCGGATCCTAGTGCCATTGCTGCCACCACCAAGATCCAGAGGGAGGATCCAAAGGATCCAGAGGAGGGGGAGTGACTCTTCCATTCGCAGATGTGGGTGAAGGGTTCTCTGCTGCAATTTCTTTTCAATAGCGGAAGCCGAAAGAACCTCATTTCAGGAGAGGTCGTGAAGCAGCTTGACCTACCAAACATAGAACACCCAAAACCATATACCATCGAGTGGCTCCACCCAGGGAGATATGTCTGCATCCGCTAGTAGTATCTCTTTCCATATAGTATCAAGCCATTCACGGATTAGGTATTGTGTGATGTTGCTCCTCTTGATGTAGCTAATGTATTATTGGCCCAACCATGCTTATGGGGGCAACATGTTGTGAATGAGTCTAGGCCTTGTGCTATTTTTATTACTTTGGGAAATAAATTGTATAGGATAACAGAGGTTGTACCGCCTCTTGTCATCTCTTTGACTACTACAAAACAACGCAGTAAGATTGTTTCCCAAACTAGGAAATTTATTTTTCATACAAATCACTCATAGGGAAAGAAGAATATTGTGGCCACAACCTCGAAACAGGGCTCCCCTGCATGGCTGCAGCAGATGGACAAAGTCATGGAGGAATATGAGGAGATTTTCTCCTCACTCACAGATGTTCCTCTACACTCTCAGGACAAGCACTCCATTGATCTGACCCACGATGCACCACTCCCTGATGTTGCCATACCTCATGCGACTACACAGACAGAATCCACATATGTACTATCTGAGGCTGATAAAGAAACCAAATTTACTAATTGCATCCAGCATGTCCACCCGCAGGTCCATGACATCTCTGACAACAGAATGTGCCTCATCTTGTGGAGGATATCAATGCAATGGGGACCATTAATTCTTAAGAAGGGAGGAATTATCTAGGTGGATATCAGTGGCCACCCACCTATTCCATTTAGACCCACACCATCAATTTTGGTAGCTTTTCAATTCAACACAACTTACTATTTTTAGCAGGTTTCTGGGTCCTCCACTC
Source organism: Pinus albicaulis (assembly GCA_034641835.2). Taxonomy (NCBI): domain Eukaryota; kingdom Viridiplantae; phylum Streptophyta; class Pinopsida; order Pinales; family Pinaceae; genus Pinus; species Pinus albicaulis. The sequence continues at coordinate 1,330,267,056 of CM076570.1, forward strand.
CCAGAGCCGTTTTGGGGTCCTAATGATCTAGGTGGAAATTGGTGGCCACCCACCTATTACATTTGAACCTGTTGACTTGAGGGGTTTTAGGGGTCCTGACCCAAGTTTGGATGTCAAAGGTTTGCCAACACACCCCTATACTACTGGCCCTTTCGGTAATGACTTGCTTGCACAAGCCAAAGTCTCACCCGAAGTAGTATGGGTGGGTGCTGGAACCTGGTTTCCGCACCCTAGGAGAGGGTAGGTAAGTTAAGGGGAGCTGCATTCACCTTGATCGTGACCCGATCATGTATCATTGAGCCTAGATTCCCTTCACATCCACATGTGCAATAGCAATATTACTCACAGAACTTAACAGATCTAGAATTCATGTAACAATAAACATCTATTTCAAATATTCTTTTAGGAAGCAAGTAGAACAAACCTAGATTGCAGCATAAATAAGTACACAAGTATGTTCGCAACTTAACCAATAAAACAACAGCATATACTAAGTAATCAAGACGTCACATATTCATATCATAGTAATTCCAGTGGATTCAGATAGGCAACAATACTTTTGCATTCATTAATCTTTCATATCTACGTACGAAACCCCAAAAACCCAACCTGCCCACATAGTAGCAGGGTCTACACACAGCAGGACAGAGGTCCTCCGTGCACACAACAGTGGGAGTCCTTACCTGAAAACCCTGACTAGATATATTAATTTTCACTTAGCAACAATCTCTTATCATTCTTAGCCTCTTCTACAGCTCAAAAAGGTTCAACTACTTATACTATTCTAGCTTATGCATCTAGTGGTCTAAAAACTGTGGTTTGCGAACTCTTGGTCTACCCTTGACCCAATTACGATGCTTTAGGGGCTTTGACCCATCCCAAACCCCTACGCTATACTAAATATAATAAGAAATATACAAAATGGACTAGTTTCACAGCTTTGTGGGAGACCCTGTTCCAACAGTCCCCCAACACAATCTTGTGACTCATCCTGAGTCATTGTGTTGGTGGGGTCTCCACCTATGCGTGTAGTGTGTTGATGGTAGCAATCAGCAGGGGTAGCACTTCTTGGTTCTGAATAGTAGCATGCTGCGCAATATCCATGAGCTGTTGGGATGTTGGCCCTTCAATGGCCGTAGTGACGTTTTGCAATGTCTGGTTGAGATGCATGACTACGCCATCGACATCTTGTGAGAGATGGAGGGTTGTGGCAGCCCATGGCTTTAATCGCTCCTCCAGAATGTGGTTCTAACATCGGAGTTTCTCAATCACGTCCAGGAGAGTGCTGCTGGTCTGCAACTGTGCCAACCATTGCGCAAGCGCGAAGGTGGGCAAGGTAGCTCTGTGCCCTCTAGTGGAAGGTAGATACGCTGTAGACCAACATCACTTAGAAATGGGTGCCCTTGGTAATCAGCAGTACCGTGCTTGCACCAAGAGGAAGCCACCACTTCTCCTTACCTAGCACTACTCTATTAAGATCCCAACTCTAAGTTGATACAGCAGTCCACTAGGACCTGGCTAAGTTGCCTACTGAGGAATTGCAAGGCCTCCATGCCTTGGGGCTATTATCTTAGTGGGAGCAGGGATTCTTGGTTCCGGGAGCCTATCAGTAGTGGGAGTGGGTCGCTTTGCCATGAGCGGGATGCAATAGGGCCAAAAAATCGCACAACATAAAAAAAATACATACAGGATACGGGCGTAATATGGAGTTGTTCTCCAAGCTAGTTGTCTTACTTTATAGTGCCTATGATCATCCAACGGTAGGGTAAGTGCCATTCGAAGCTTACCATCAAGTAAAAGGTACAAAATCTCAAGGAATCACTTCATTAATTGCCAACCGCCTCCTCCACTTAATGGTAACTTCTTTGTGTTACCTGATTTTACTGTTCCCCTTGTCACTTTTCGCTCCCTATGTGCACTCTACGTACCTGCTGATCTTGGATCAACCATCCTTGTTTCTTGCGCATCCCCCCCCCCCCAGAAAAAAACTAGCTTGTTTCTAAGGTACTCTACAACCAAAGATATGTGTTTCCCCCAGGTGTCCTCCCAGTTGCACCAGATCCCTTGCGGGAATGAGTCTTTCAAACGCATTACAAGTAGCGCATATTCCCAAACAAACTTTTTGTAATACCCCACATGGCCGAGTAGTGACCTCAGCTATTCTATTATTGCAAGAGTCACTGCATTTATGATAACTCTGCCTGCTGGATCTGCATTCCTCTCTAGTATAAGTTCCATCCTATTGCAATCACCTGGAAGCCCGATAGCCATGTGCACCGCTTCTAGTTTTGAGTTAAATGCAGATCGCAGAGAATTCTTATTATTCGTTGGGGCCAGGCCACGGTATTTAACCTTGCTTAGTGTCTGTGTTTCCCATGTGGGTAATTCTGGTGCGAGGAAGAGGTGTGATTCGCCCCACTCCCTAGTGTCACTATTTCGTAGGGTTGTGTCAAGCACCATGGGCTGGCCTACTAACCCAAATGTTCCCAGTAATTCTTCTTTCAATGTCCCCCAGTGGTAGGTGAATCAATGGAGCTTTGCATCTAAGTACCATGCAGATGGAATTGGCCCTAAGTCATGAATCATTAGGTGAACCCATTCCTTAGTCGTCTTGTTGCAACACTGTTTTTTCCATGCCGACAGATATTCGCGTGGATCCTCTGATCTAAGGAATGTCCCGCAGGCTTGTCGGGGCTTCAAATCATAGGATCATCATATCCCGACATGCCTCCCAATCCTGGAATGTCCCGTTATGTGTCTCCCACCAGCACGCTGGTATTTCATGCAGGGCTAGCTTAAGGGTCCATAGCCTTCGTCTCTTGGGAACCTCTACCTCGAATTCTCGCAAAAATTCCTTAATGTTGCTAGAACCATCAAAATAGGTTAGGTCTCTTACCTCTAAGGAAATGCAGCGGAAGTCCCTTGTGACTCGAAGACATTGTAGTGCTGAGACATCATGCAACCGATTCTGCCAATTTTCCATCTCCTCGTTAGAGTCATAAAAGCATTCACTGTCCTTTTCCCAGCAGAGGGCTCCTTCCATCGTCGGGTTGATCCAATATTCATCCCATGCAGTCAACTTGTAAATGTGATCCACCTCCTCTTCATCGCATACTGGCTCTGTATATCATTCACCTTCCGCATGATCTAATGGTACTATCACCCTTGTGCCATTATTCTCTAACACCATGCTTCTTTTCTTTAGGTTGATGATACCACCCATATGTATGGCCTAGTCCAATCCTAAAAGCATAGGGTAGGGATCTGCATCTTCTACAATTTCTATTACCTCAAAATCAGCACAGGCCTTTACTCCTGCGATGTCCACCGTAACTTGGGGAAACCTTCATAGCGGGATGATTTTTTGCTGATTTGCCATGCGTAGCTGAATAGTGGACCATTCCAAATTAGGTTCTCCCATTCATAGCCAAGTCTGCTTAGGCAACATGTTCACATCTGACCCTAGGTCCAAAATAGCCTGGCTCATTACGTAGTCACCAATCTGCACAGACAACCACATTTCTCTTTCGGTGCTTTTCTTATACCTGTATAGTTTGTGCACAACCTTGACTTCCAGGTTTAGATTGGGTCATGATGTGCAGCTATCTATTAAATCCTAAAGTTTCTCCACAACCTTTGGGTTACGCAGCAGTTTCATACATGCCTGTAAAAAGGGATCAACCTCCGCATCTGCCTTGAGGGTCACAGGTGGCCGAGCGGTAGTTACTTCTATCTCAGCAAAGTCTTTTCGAGCTGTGATTACTATTTATTTCCCCCTTTTTAGGTCTAGGCCTTCTTGTTTGATAGCGGCTTGACGGAATAGAGGTTCCATCACAGCCTCCTCCTCAGGTCCCCTAGTGGCTATCCCACTATGTGTCACCACATTCACACTCAGATCCTTGCTTCGCAGCTCAACCTTAACTCTCTGCATATTCTGCATAGGTGTTGGCTTCTTTTCCTACATTTTTTCTATCAAGATCGAGCAATCTTCAATTGCATGGTCCAGCTGTCTGCAATATTTGTAGGATTTCCTAGTGGGGTTCGGGAAATCCCTTGCAAAGTGTCCTGTTTCTGCATATTTATAGCAGATTAGCTGACCTCATCCCCATCCTGCACGTCCACCGCATCCTCCTCCCTTACCCCTTGATGGCAAGCCACCTATACCTATGGGTGTGCTTGGTGACGTAGGGTTTGACTGTACCCTCTATAAGTTTCCTCGATCAATCATCAAATCATATGTTCAGTAGTTTTGTTCGTCATGTCCCATAGATCTACAAAACTGACACCATTGCTGCTTTACCTCTAGGACGTATGCAGCAAGCCAGGGACAGTGGTTAGTATCATGCAGTTCTGCGACGCGACAATCATCCCATCATAGCGCTGGCCCACTAGGTCCCACAACCTCCCTAGGGCGCAATGGGCTCGGTCTCTCAGACTGCACATAATATGTTAATAGGGGACAATTATCCTTGGTGTGGCCATTCACCCGACATCATATGCACCATCGTTTGGGGTTGGCTTCTACCCCTCATTCCTTTCAGAAGTTCTGGATCTCTACATGTATCGCTTCCAGCTGTCCCTGGATCTGTTGGGTGCCCAGCTGAGTCTCGTCTTGAGGTGCAGCTTCTAACTTCATGGTACCTTCCAAGGCTTTCTCCTGCGATTCGAAAGTTTGGTGCCCCATAGTTACCCATAGGTGAGGTAGCAACATGGCAATAAACCGTTCCATCTGTTGTCTTTCATCATATTGGAATCCCCCTTCTCTGATCACCTTCTTTAGTCGTTGATCGACCTCCCACATAGATTTAGAAGGTCCTTGCTTGAAATCCTTTAGATCAAGCATGATTTGGGAGTAGGACTTAGGTTTCTTGAACTGTTGTTTCATGGCGTTCTTAATTTCTTCAATGGTTGCATTTTCATTTTGGCCGATGTATCCCATGTATGAGTCCAACGCTCTTCCTTCAAAGGTAAGTGACAGCTATGCCCTTTTCTACGCATCACTAGAAACACTCTTTGCAGTCCATACCAACCCTACAACAAACCATAACTGATCCATATCTTCATCCCCTACACCCTTAAAGGTCGGTAATTTCATGTGCTCAGCCATGTCATCTTCCGGTGGCAGAGGGTTCGGTGAGTTCTTACCTCTAGGATGATTTGAAAGTGGTGTGGCTGGAGGACTCTATGCAGCTACTTCCCTTACTAGACTGTAGGCCGATCAATATCCTTATATGTTGGCCCTATAATACTTGCCACTCCGCATTGTACTCCCATCTAGATCAGAGGTCATTCACTCGGTATGGCTACACAGAATACTCTTTTTGCACAATAATATCTTGATCAATAATGGCAAAGTCTTCAGGAATTTGCCTCGGAACCCCGTGAAGAATCTTCACTCTGCTTCAGAGTAGGACACAAAATGATCGATGGAAAATTCTGTTACAAATCCTCCTAACTTGTTGTCTACCCAATGGTCCATTGTGCGAGTGATGGTGTTATCAGTTTTTTCGAGCTGCTGGATTAGTTCGGGGGTTCGATCTATGATTATCTCGTCCTTCCAACACTTCTGAAACTCGACCATCCTTGTGAGCCACTCCTGGAGCTCGATTGCGATCGTTACAAAGAAGATCTCATAGATCTCTATGAAAATGTACTTATTCTTCCACTCTTCGGTGGCCAACCTCTTACTGCGGTTTTCTTTTATCGAAAATTCCTGAACCTGCTGTTCAAACCATTCATCAATTTCCTTCCTCTCCGGCTTCTAGTATGGCCTTGGCATTACTCGATCCCTCTTTGAAAATTCTCCAGGTCCCGGCAACGGAACCATTTGTTGGGTCGAGGGGTCATGATCGAAGTTTGGATGTTCAAGGTTTGCCAACAAACCCCTATACCACTGGCCCTTTCGGCAATGACCTGCTTGCACAGGCCAAAGTCTCACCCAAAGTAGTATGGTTGGGTGCTAGAACCAAGTTTCCACACCTTGGGAGAGGGTAGGTAAGTCAAGCAGAGTTTCGTTCACCTTGATCGTGACCCAATCCAGTATCACTGAGCCTAGATTCCCTTCGCTTCCATGTGCACAATATCAGTATTATTCACATAACTTAACAGATCTAGAATTCATATAACAATACACAACTATTTCAAATATTCTTGTAGGAAGCAAGTAGAACAAACCTAGATCGTAGCATAAATAAGTACTAAAGTATCTTCTCAACTTAACCAATAAAACAACAACATATATTAAGTAATCAAGGTGTCATAGATTCATATCACAATAATTCTAGTGGATTCAGATAGGCAACAATACTTCTGCATTCATTAATCTTTCAGATCTACTTACAAAACCCCAAAAATCCACCCTGTGCACATAGCAACAAGAGTCCTTACCCGAAAACCCTGACCAAATCTATCAATTTTCACTTAGCGGCAATCTCTTATCATTCTTAGCCTCTTCTACAACTCAAAAAGGCTCAACTACTTATATTATTCTAGCTTATGCATCCAATGGTCCGCAAACTGTGGTTTGCGAAGTCTTGGTCGACCCTTGACCTAATTACAATGCTTTAGGGGCTTTGACCCACCCCAAACCCCTGCGCTATACTAAATATAATCAGAAATATACAAAATGGACCAATTTCACAGCTTTGTCGGAGACCTTATTCCAACAGAACCCCCACAATCAGTTCTTTTAGTTTTTAAGTTGCAACACAACTTACTATTTTTAGCATTTTTTTGGGTCCTGAACTTCCGAAGTCGTTTTGAGGCCCTAAACGACATTTTTTGGGCATTTCTTGTTCAGAAAATATGATTTTGTTCTTTAATGGTTATTCACAAAAACAATTGTAGCCCTCAGATAGATCTTTCTAATGATGTATCATACGTGTCAAACGAAGATCGTATGCCGAAGTTACGTTCCCGGGAAGTTGAAACACCAATTTACCCAAATGGGGCCCATAGTTTTGGCTCTTCATCTCCTAGGTTTAGTTTTTTGGATGTTTAGAGTTATCCATTGTTTCTCAATAATAAATAGGCCCTCAAGCCTCATTGTAACACAGTTAAGAGGTCTGTAGCCACCACATCTCTTCTCAGAGATTCGCCACCAGCACCCTAGCTATTTTATTTCCATTATGTCTTTAAGCATATTTCTGTTATTTGATATTAATGAAATGAAGCATTATTTTCACTACATCCCGATGTTTATGGTTATTTCTGTATTCTTTTGAATTCTTGCATAAAATCTGGATCAGTGGTATTAGAGCAGTCTACTCTTTCTTTGTTTTTCTTTGCATGTCCCCAATGTGGTCAGGGTATAAGGAGTTAGGGCTCGATCTAGTTGAACCCTTGCAAGATCAGCCTCACAAACGCCGACGACCTCCCATGGCAAAAGAAAAGAAAGATGAGGGAGCAAGAGATCGTATCAAAATATTTCTCGAGGAGGCCCTTGAAAAACAAAGAAACACGATGATGGATAACTTTGCTTAGATCCTTCAACGACTGCCCACCTATGGTGCGTCTGCATCCAACAGCCACTTTGGAGGTGTAGCTCCCTTCAAGGTACATGTAAACTTTGACATTCCTATATTTGAAGGCCAAATATATGCTGACATCATAGATAGATGGTTGAATTTTCTGGAAGGGTATTTCTCAGTCCATGATTTCTCTGACCAAGAAAAGATTATTTTTTCACTCCTCAAAGCCTCCTCCCATGTCAAAGACTGGTGGGAAACCTACTGTGAGCAAGAGGACGAAGGGGAACCCTCTTTGTTCTCAGCCACAAGCACTTGGAATTCATTCTGAGACGGAATCAAGGAACAATATTACCCCATGGGGAGCTATGAGGACAAATACATCTAATGGACCACATTGCGGCAACAAAGGGATCAAGATGTGCATGAACTCGCGAATTTGTTCCATACCCTGCGCACAAAATTGGGTATTAAAGATTCAGAGATACATTTGGTGCTCAAGTATCGCAACTATATGCACAAATACATTCAGGAGGAAATGGAGTTCCTCGACATTACATCGCTTGGCATGACATATCGCTATTCCACCAAGATCGAGCAGAAATTTAAGCAGAAGAAGTGAGACTCTGGATCTACGAATTCGAAAGGTGCCCTCGAACCGATGAACAAGGGGCAAGGCCAAAGCGGTGCAACTTAGAAAAAACCAGGAATCCAAAGAAGGACACATAGAAGAGGTGTGAATTTCATAACAACCCCACTCACAACAAAAATGAGTATCGGGCCAAAAATTCATTGGTGGCTGAACTAAACGCACCCGAATCAGAGGCATTTTTTGATCCTGAGTTAGAACCAAACAGAGGCAGTGACAAAGGAAAGCATATCATTGATGCGGATCTCAGTGCCATTGTTGCCACCACCAAGATCCAGAGGGAGGATCCAGAGGATCCAGAGGAGGGGGAGCGCCTCTTCCATTCAGAGATGTGGGTGAAGGGTTCTCTGCTGCAATTTATTATCGATAGTGGAAGCCAAAAGAACCCCATTTTAGCAGAGGTCGTGAAGCAGCTTGACCTACCTACAATAGGATACTCACATATGTATACCTTCAAGTGGCTCCACCCAGGGAGAGACCTCCACATCCACTAGCAGTGCCGCCTTCCGTACAATATCAAGCCTTTCACTGATGAGGTATTGTGTAATGTTGCTCCTCTTGATGTAGCTGATGTATTATTGGGCCAGTCATACTTGTGTAGGCGACATGTTGTGTCTAAGTCTAGGCCTCGTGCTATTGTTATTTCTTTTGGAAATAACTTGTACAAGATACTAGAGGTAGTATCACCTCCTATCATCTCTTTGACTACTGCAAAACAATGCAGTAAGATTTTTTCCCAAACTAGGGAATTTATTTTCCTTACAACTCACTCACAAGGAAAGAAGAATATTGTTGCCACAACCTAAAAACAGGGCTCCCCTGCATGGCTACAGCAGATGGACAAAGTCATGGAGGAATACGAGGAAATTTTCTACTCACTCACAGAGGTTCCTCTACATTGTTAGGACAAGCACTCCATTGATATGACCCCTAACGCACCGATGCCTAATGTTGCCATACCTCATGCAACTACACAGATAGAATCCACACACATACTATCTAAGGTTGATAAAGAAACCAAATTTACTAATTGCATCCAACATGTCCACTTGCAGGTCCATGACATCTCTGACAACAGAATGTGCCTTATCTCATGGAGGATCTCAACAGAATGGGGACCACTACTTCTTAAGGAGATATGAATGATCCAAGTGGATATCAATGGCCACCCACCTATTCCATTTGGACCTGCACCATCAATTCTTGCAGCTTTTCACATTCAACGGCTCCTCAACTACAGTCGTTTTTAAACCTTGAGGCCCTAAACGACATTTTTTGGGCATCATTTTTCTAGCAAATAAGGTTTCGTTTGGGAATGGATGTTCAAGGCAACAGTTGTAGTCCTCGAATATATCTTTCTAAAAATGTATCATATGCGTCAAACGGAGATCGTATGCCAAAGTTACGTCCCCGGAAAGTTGAAACACCGATTTTCCCAAACAGGGCCCGTAGTTTTGGCTCTTCATCTCCTAGGGTTAGGTTTTTGGACATTTAGAGTTCTCCATTTTTTCTCAATAATAAATAGGTAATTGATCCTTATTATAACACATTTCAGAGATCTGTAGCCGCCACATCTATTCTCAAAGATTTGCTACCCTATTTTATTTCCATTATGTCTGTAACCATATTTCTGTTATTTGATATGAATGAAATGAAGCATTATTTCATTGCATCTCTATGTTTATGGTTATTTCTATATTCTATTTCATTCCTGCATAAAATCTGGATCAGTGGTATCAGAGCGGTCTACTCTTTCTTTGTTTTTCTTTGCATGTCCCAAACTTGGTCAGGGTATAAGGAGTAAGGGCTTGATCTGGTTGAACCCTTGCAAGATTAGCCTCACAAACCCCAATGACCTCCCATGGTGGAAGAAAAGAAAGATGAGGGATTAGGAGATCCTATCAAAATATTGCTCGAGGAGGCCCTTGAGAAACAAAGGAACATGATGATGGATAACTTTGCTCGGGTAACTTTGATCCTTACAAAACTGCCCACCTATGGCGCATCTACTTCCAACAGCCACTTTCGAGGCGCCATTCCCTTCAAGGTACAGGTAAACTTTGACATTCCTATATTTGAAGGCCAAATAGATGATGATGTCATAGATAGATGGTTGAATTTGCTAGAAGGGTATTTATCGGTCCATGATTTCTCTGACCGAGAAAAGATTAATTTTGAACTCCTCAAATTCGCCCCCCATGACAAAGACTGGTGGGAAACCTACTGTGAGCATGAGGACGAAGGGGAACCCTCTTTGTTCTCAGCCACACCATCTTGGAATTCATTCTGAGATCGCATCAAGGAACAATATTACCCCGTGGGGAGCTATGAGGACAAATACATCCAATGGACCATGCTACAGCAACAAAGGGATCAAGATGTGTATGAACTAACGAATTTGTTCCATACCCTGTGCACAAAGTTGGGTATTAAAGATTCAGAGACATTTGGTGCTCAAGTACCACGGCTGTCTACACAAATACATTCAGCAGGAAATGGAGTTCCTTGAAATTACATCGCTTGGCATGGCATATCACTATCGAGCATAAATTTAAAAAGAAGAGGCGAGACTTTGGATCTGCGAATCCTAAAGGTGCCCTTGAATCGAAGAACAAGGGGCAAGGCCAAAGTGGTGCAACTGAGAAAAACACCAAAAATCCAAAGAAGGACACAGGGAAGTGGTGTGAATTTCATAACAGCCTCACTCATAGCACAAGTGAGTGTCAGGCAAAATAGTCATTGGTCTCTGAACTAAAGGCACCCATATTAGATGCATTTTCTGATCCTAAGTCAGAGCCAGACAAAGGCAATGACAAAGGGAAGCAAATCACTAATGCAGATCCCAGTGCCATTGTTGCCACAACCAAGATCCAGAGGGAGGATCCAGAGGATCGAGAGGAGGGGGAGAGCCTCTTCCATTTGCAGATGTGGGTGAAGGGTTCTCTGCTGCAATTTCTTGTCAATAATAGAAGCCAAAAGAACCTCATTTCAGCAGAGGTTGTGAAGCAGCTCGACCTACCGACCGTAGCACACCCGCAGCCATATACCATTTGGTGGCTCCACCTAGGGAGAGATCTCCACATCCGACAGTAGTGTTGCCTTATGTACAGTATCAAGCCATTCACGGATGAGGTATTGTGTGATGTTGCTCCTCTTGATGTAGCTGATGTATTATTGGGCCAACCATACTTGCGGAGGTGACATGCTATGTATGTGTCTAGGCCTCGTGTTGTTGTTATTACTTTGGGAAATAACATGTACAGGATACCGGAGGTAGTACCTCCTCCTATCATCTCTTTGACTTCTGCAAAACAACGCAGTAAGATTGTTTCCCAAACCAGGAAATTTATTTTCCTTACAACTTTCTCAAAAGGAAAGAATAATATTGTGGCCACAACCTCGAAACAGGGCTCCCTTGCACAGCTGCAGCAGATGGACAAAGTCATGGAGGAATACGATGAAATTTTCTCCTCACTTATAGGGGTTCCTCTACACTGTCAGGACAAGCACTCCATTGATATTACCCCCGACGCATTGCTTCCTGATGTTACTATACCTCATGCAACTACACAGAAAAAATCCACACATGTACTATGTGAGGCTGATTAAGAAACCAACTTTACTAATTGCATCCAGCATGTCCGCCCACAGGTCCACGACATATTTGACAACAGAACGTGCCTCATCTCTTGGAGGATCTCAATGCAATGGGGACCATTGCATCTTAAGGAGGGAGGAATGATCTGGGTGGATATTGGTGGGCACCCACCTATTCCATTTGTACCCGCACCTTCAATTCTTACATCTTTTCACATTCAGCACAACTTACTATTTTTAGGAGGTTTTTGGGTCCTCCACTTCCGGAGCCGTTTTAGGGCCCTAATGATCTAGGTGGACATTGGTGGCCACCCACCTATTCCATTTGAACACCCACCATCATTTCTTTCAGTTTTTAAGTTGCAACAGAACTTACTATTTTTAGTAGTTTTTTGTGTCCTGAACTTCCGAAGTCGTTTTGAGGCCCTAAACAATGCTTTTTGGGCATCGTTTGTGCGACGAATAAGATTCTATTCTATAATGGATATTATTGGCAACAGTTGTAGTCCTTGGATAGATATTTCTAATGATGTATCATACATGTCAAATGAAGATCGTATGTCGAAGTTATGTCCCTGGGAAGTTGAAACACCAATTTACCAAACAGGGCCCAAAGTTTTGGCTCTTCATCTCCTAGGGTTAGGTTTTTGGATGTTTAGAGTTCTCCATTGTTTCTCAATAATAAATAGGCCCTTGAGCCTCATTGTAACACAATTCAAAGTTCTGTAGCCGCCACATATTTTCTCAGAGATTTGCTACCAGCACCCTAGATATTTTTTTAAAATTATGTTTGTAAGCATATTTCTGTTATTTGATATTAATGAAATGAAGCGTTATTTCATTTGCATCTCTATGCTTATGGTTATTTCTGTATTATGTTGCATTCTTGCATAAAATCTGGATCAGTGGTATCAGAGCGGTTTTCTCTTTCTGTCTTTTTCTTTGCATGTCCCCAATGTGATAAGGGTATAAGGAGTTAGGACTCGATCTGGTTGAACCCTTGCAAGATCAGCCTTGCGAACCCCGATGACCTCCCATGGCGGAAGAAAAGAAATATGAGGGAGCAGGAGATCCTATCAAAATATTGCTCGAGGAAGCCCTCAAGAAACAAAGGAATGTGATGATGGATAACTTTGCTCAGATCATTCTACGACTGCCCACCTATGGCGCATTTGCATCCAACAACCACTCTGGAGGCACCACTCCCTTCAAGGTACAGGTAAAATTTGACATTCCTATATTTTAAGGTGAAATAGATGTTGACATCATAGATAGATGGTTGAATTTGTTGGAAGGGTATTTCTCGGTCCATGATTTCTCTCACCGAGAAATGATTATTTTTTCACTTCTCAAAGCCGCCCCCCATGTCAAAGACTGGTGGGAAACCTACTGTGAGCAAGAGGATGAAGAGGAACCCTCTTTGTTCTCGGCCACACCCACTTGGAATTCTTTCCAAGATGGCATCAAGGAACAATATTACCCTGTGGGGAGGTATGAGGACAAATACATCCAATGGACAACGCTGCGGCAAAAAAGGGATAAATATGTGAACGAACTGACAAATTTGTTCCATACCATGCGCACAAAGTTGGATATTAAAGATTCAGGGAGACATTTGGTGCTCAAGTACCGTGGATATCTGCAAAAACACATTCAAGATGAAATGGAGTTCCTCAACATTACATCGCTTGGCACGACATATCGCTATGCCGCCAAGATCGAGCAAAAAATTAAGCAAAAGAAGCGAGAATTTGGATTTGCGAATTCGAAAGGTGCCCGCGAATCGAGGAACAAGGGGCAAGGCCAAAGAGATGCAACTCAAAAAAACACCGCAAATCCAAAAAATGACACAAGGAAGTGGTGTGAATTTCATAAAAGCCCCACTCACAACAAAAATGAGTGTCGGGCGAAACAGTCATTGGTGGTCGAACTAAAGCCACCCGAATTAGATGCATTTTCAGATCTTGAGTCTAAACCAAACAAAGGCAATGAAAAAAGAAATCAGATAATTGATGCAGATCCCAGTGCCATTGTTGCCACCACCAAGATCCAGAAGGAGGATCCAGAGGAGGGGGAGTGCCTATTCCATTCGCAGATGTGGGTGAAGTGTTCTCTACTACAATTTCTTGTTGATGGCGGAAGCCAAAAGAACCTCATTTCAATAGAGGTCGTGAAGCGGCTTGACCTACTGACCATAGCACATCCGCAACCATATACCATCGGGTGGCTCTATCTATGGAAGGATTTCCACATCCGCCAGCAGTGTCACCTTCTGTACAGTATCAGACCATTCACGAATGAGGTATTGTGTGAGGTTGCTCCTCTTGATGTAGCTGATGTATTATTGGGCCAACCATATTTATGGACACGACATGTTGTGTATGATTCTAGGCCTCGTGTTGTTGTTATTACTTTGGGAAACAACTTGGACAGGATACCGGAGGTAGTACCGCCTCCTGTCACCTCTTTGACTACTGCAAAACAATGCAGTAAGATTGTTTCCCAAAAAAGGAAATTTAATTTCCTTACAAGTCGCTCACAGGGAAAGAAGAATATTGCAGCCACAACCTCGAAACAGTGCTCCCCTGCATGGCTGTAGCAGGACAAGCACTCCATTGATCTGACCCCCGACGCACCACTGCCTGATGTTGCCATACCTTATGCAACTACACAGATAGAATCCACACATGTACTATCTGAGGTTGATAAAGAAACCAAATTTACTAATTGCATCCAGCATGTCCGCCCACAGGTCCATGGCATCTTTGACAAGAGAACATGCCTCATCTCATGAAGGATCTCAATGCAATGGGGACCATTGCTTCATAAGGAGGTATGAACAATCTAGGTGGATATTGGTGGCCACCCACCCATTCCATTTGGTCCTGCACCATCAATTCTTGCAGCTTTTCACATTTAGCACAACTTACTATTTTTAGCAGGTTTTCGGGTCCTCCACTCCTGGAGCCGTTTTGGGGCCCTAATGATCTAGGTGGATATTGGTGGCCACCCTCCTATTCCATTTGAACCCCCACCATCAGTTATTTCAGTTTTTAAGTTGCAGCGCAACTTACTATAGTTAGCAGTTTTTTGGGTCTTGAACTTCCGGAGTCGTTTTGAGGCCCTAAACGACGTTTTTTGGGCATCGTTTTTCCAACGATTATGATTCCATTCTAGAATGGATATTCATGGAAAAAAAATTTGTCCTTGGATAGATATTTCTAATGATGTATCATACGCGTTACACAGAGATCGTATGCTGAAGTTACGTCCACAAGAAGTTGAAACACCAATTTACCCAAACGGGGCCCATAGTTTTGGCTCTTCATCTCCTAGGGTTAGATTTTTGGATGTTTGGAGTTCTCCATTGTTTGTCAATAATAAATAGGACCTCAAGACTCATTGTAACATAGTTTAGAGGTCTGTAGATGCCACATCTCTTCTCAGAGATTCGCTACCAGCACCCGAGCTATTTTATTTCGATTATGTCTGTAAGCATATTTTTGTTAGTTGATATTAATGAAATGAAGAATTATTTCCGATGCATATCTATGTTTATGGTTATTTATGTATTCTGTTGCGTTCTTGTATAAAATCTAGATCAGTGGTATCAGAGCGGTCTGTTCTTTCTTTTTTTTTCTTTGAATGTGCCCAACGTGGTTAGGGTATCAGGAGTTATCACTCAATCTGGTTGAACCCTTGCAATATTAGCCTCACAAACCCCGATGACCTCCCATGGTGGAAGAAAAGAAATATGAGGGAGCAAGACACCCTATCAAAATATTGCTCAAGGAGGCCCTCGAGAAATAAAGGAACGCAATGATGGATAACTTTTCTCAAATCCTTCAACGACTGCCCACCTATGGCACATCTGCATGCAACAACCACTCTAGAGGCGCCACTCCCTTCAAGGTAGAGGTAAACTTTGACATTCCTATATTGGAAGGCCAAATAGATGCAAATGTCGTAGATAGATGGTTAAATTTGCTGGAAGGGTATTTCTCGGTCCATGATTTCTCTAACCGAGAAAATATTATTTTTGTAATCCTCAAAGCCACCATCCATGTCAAATACTGGTGGGAAACCTACTATGAGAAAGAGGATGGAGGGGAACCCTCTATGTTCTCGGTCACACCCACTTGGAATTTGTTCTGATATGGCATCAAGGAACAATATTACCCCGTGGGGAGCTATGAGGAAAAATACATCCAATGGACCATGCTACAGCAACAAAGGGATCAAGATGTGCATGAACTGACGAATTTTTTCCATACCCTGTGCACAAAGTTGGGTATTAAAGATTCACACGTTGATCAGCGGTTGTCATTGATGTCAACCCAAGCAGCACCAGGGACTAACCCAATATTGCATGGGAATTTTGACCTACCAAATTAATATATTTTGGGTCAATAATGCTTTTGATGGTTTCTACTTGTCGAGATGTTTCCGTTATTATATGGCACGCCATGTAATTCTTCACGGTTTGAGAGATATTCATGTTTGAAGTTTGTACCCTAGTTAGTGGCCTAAAACCCCATGGGGTTGGGGCATGGGTCATTGAAAAGTCATAATTAATATTTTTTATGCTCTTAAAATCCCTCCCACCTTCACTTGTTGAAGCCCCTCTCAACTTAAGCATTCATATATATTGTGATCTTCATTTCCTCCTTAGGCAAGGGATTCGGCCATCTGAAACAGGTCAACGTGGAATTTTCGCTCTAAATTTTTTTCTACGAAGGCTCAGAAGCTGAAATTTTTTTGAGACGAAGCTGAAATCCTGAGAAATCTAGAGTAAAAATTTCAGATCAATTTGCGTAACATTTTTGGAGATATGATCTGTGGAAGTAAGGGTTTTTGCAGGCTCCTGAAATTCATCTCAAAGAAGTGACATTGGTAAAATCGTCATAACTATCTCTCTGAGTATCAGATTGGAATTTTGTAAAAATTGATGGATATTTCACAGTCTTTAATTTTCACTCTATCAATTTCAGAAACAAATAAAGAAACAGTGACACGTGGCACGCCGTACAAGTGCGCTCTTATGAAACAGTCCATAATTAGGGCATTGTGAGAGATTGGGTATAACTCTCTCTTCAAGAATCAAAATTGGGTCAGACCTGTGGCATTGGAAAGATGACTCAGAGGAATAATACAGGACCGAAAATCAGATATTGAGGATCTGAAATGACAGAGATACACCAGATTCAATATCGAGCTCCTAGAAGGCAATAAAAAGCTAGATCGTGTGTTGTCAAGGGTTGCAAAGGACCAGAATTTCTACGGCAGAAAAGCAAAGCAAGGTGCAGTAGAGGGTAGCATGACAAGAGCAGAAACCAAGGTGCATAACAGCAGCAAGAAGTTCATCATATGAAGTCTTCAAGTGGGCAGCACTGCATACAATCATTGTAAAGTATAATTGTACTTAGTCAGGAATACATTATTGTACAAATTGTACTAGTATCTATTCGCCAAGGGTTGAGAGGCAAGAGTTGGGAGGTCTAGGTTCATCATTAGGTGGTTGTACAAGTTGGGGGTATGGTCTAGTATATCTTCTTCTTCTACATCATTCTATATAATTGTAAAGTGGACCATTTTCCCTGGTACGGGAGTCCATTATTATTTTATTCTTCTATAGGGTGGTAGGGTGGTGCTAGGGTGAGTTATAGCTCATTTGGTGTTGGGGCATTTGTTCAGTTGACTACTGAAGTATCTCAGGCATTGGAGCGTCCATCCAGTGGGAGCCGGAGAAGAATGCTTTTCTAGATTCTAGGAGGTTGGAGCTTTATTTTCAATTGGAGTTGAATATTAAATAATTATTATAAAATCATTAGGTGGTTTTTGTCCTGGAGTGGGTTTCCACCTTAAAAGATATGTGCATTTTTGTTCCTCTTGTTTACTGCTATAATTGTACAAAAACTGATAATAATTGAAGATTAACTAATGCTCTAATTGAAAGGAATACTGATTCACCCCCCCTCTCAGTATTTCCAACAATTGGTATCGGAGCTTGGTTCTTTCAAATAACAGTTTAAGAGTTGGAAGGAGGTCATGGAGCATACCAAGAATGGTGTACCTCTATTCAATGAAAATATTATGCATGCTGGAAAGGAAGAATGGAGGTCTATCTCTTGGTGTAAGGATACAAAGTATGGGGCACTGTTCAAAATGGATTTACATCAACCGTGGATGAACAAGGTAAAAGGAATTTGGTAAATGATGCAAAAGAAAAGAATATTACTATCCATGGACTTATTGAATCTGCTTATCATAAGGTGTTGGGTTGTAAAACCACCAAAAATGTATGGGACAAGCTTGAGAATATATATGCAGGTGAATCAAATGTCAAAGAAGCAAAGATTCAAATCTATAGAGAAAAAATTGAGCAACTTAGAATGAAAGAAGATGGCAACATTGTTGCATACTTCCAATACGTTGATGAAATAACCAATACTCTGGAAGGATTGGGAGAGCCAGTTGACGAGAAGACTATTATACGAAATATTCTTAGAACGTTACCAGGGAGATTCAACCCAAAGGTATCGGTCTTAGAATACAAGCAAATCGACAAACTCAAATAAGGAAGAATTACATGGAGTTCTCATAGCATATGAAATGAGACTTGATGAAGAAAAGGGTACTTCAAATATAGAAACCGCGCCTCGTTGCATCTAAGAAAACCAATAAGGAAGAACAACCTTCAATTGAAATGACATGCACTTGCAAGTGTGAAGAAAAGGGAGATGATGAAGAAGTTCTTTTAGAAGAAGAATATGCTTACTTTACAAGAAAACTAAATCCTGGTAAGGGAAAATTCAAAGGTAAACTTGTATTGATATGTTTCGGTTGTGGTGAGGTTGGGCATTTCGTAGCAAAATGTCCGAACAAAAGTGATGGCAACTCAAAAGAAAAGAAAGGCTTTAAGAAATTCAACAAGCAAGGAAAAAATAAAGGATCCAAAAGGAACTTTTTCTTTAAAGAAGATAGCTCCTCATTCGATGAAGAAAGTGAAAGCAAAGAAGAAGCCAATGAGAAAGTATTGTTTATGGCCAAGCACAATAAACAAGAACTATCAAACAATTAAGAAGAAGGGTTGACTATAGAAGAATTTTATGAGGAGGCAATCAAGCTTAGAAAAGAGCTCAATGCTGAGAAGATCCATTCCAACACTCTTGAAGAACAAGTTCAAGGTCTCAAAATTGAGTTTGAAGAACACAAATGTATTGAATAGTCACTTCAAAAGAAGTTGGAAGAAAGAAACCAAGAAAGGGAAGCATTAGAAGCTGAAGTAATCTCGCCGCGTAAGGAAGTTAAGAAGGGAAAAACTGTCCAAAACTATGCCAAAAGCTCAAGGGCATTGGAAGATCTCATCCACAATCAACGATCTTACAATGACAAAACTGGCCTCGGTTACAAAGAAGAAGAAGCAGGACCTTCTACAGCAAAATACAATCAACCTCTGAGATCTGACATACATGAAGACTTCATTGGACAAGATTCGCAAGAACATCCTTGGAAGACGATTCCTCGATGAAGATTTTCATCCAGCTACCAACATATTTTTCATGGCTATTGTTATTCATGTGAAAAATTGGTCATAAAGTTGTAGAATGTCGCATGTACCATATGAACCAATACAATTCCAAGAGATTCTTCAAATATGAACCTCCCAAGTCTCAATGAAACATCAATAGATTTGAAAATTTAAGAAATAATATGGAATGTTACAAATGTCAGAACTTTGGACACATAGCCAGAGACTGCAGACTTGAAAATCCTCCAGAAGAATCTTCGTCACGAATGAACGAACATGGAATAAGAAGAAGAAGATCGATAGTTGTGCTCTCGCTCTCAAGGCTCAAAAAAGAAAGATGTGGTATGTTGACATCGGTTGCTCAACGCATATGACCGGAGAAAGAAGGAAATTTATATATCCGAAAGAGAAGAAGGATGGAACCATATCCTTTGAAAATGATGGATCTTCAAAATGTTATAGGGTCGTGTACTGGCCACTCTTGGAAGCAAATATGTTATAGCCAAGAATGTTCTATTGGTCGAAATCAGAGAGCACAATCTGCTCAGTGTTGGACAAATGTGTGATCAAAGACACACAATACTATTCAACTCCACGAAATGTGAAATCAGGAAAGGTGTGTATGGTGAAATTTTGGCTACAGCAAGTCAAGCTCCAAATGACATATATGTTCTAGATGAAGCAACTAAAGCATGTCTACTAGCTAAAGAAGATGAAAGTTGGTTATGGCAAAAACGAATGGGTCACATAAACTTTGACCGAAAAATGCCGAAAAACTCAAAACCTTCCAACACACTATTTGAGGCATGTCGGCATGGAAAGCAGACAAAAGTCCAATTTAAAACAAAAGAACACTTTGCATCACATCCATTGGAATTGATACATATTGATCTATGTGGTCTCGTGAGAACAAAAGGCTTAGACGGAGAATTATATTTCATGTTAATGATAGATGACTATACCAGGATGACAACCGTCAGTTTCCTAAAGAAAAATTATGAAGCATTTGAGTGCTTTAATATCTACAAGGAGTTGGTTGAAAATGAAACTGATTTGAAAATAAAGTGTTTAAGATCAGATAATGGTGGAGAATTCACTTCCAAATTATTTCAGCAATACTATGACGAAAATGGAATTAAAAGGCAATTTTCAACAACACGAACACCTCAGCAAAATGGAGTTGTTCAAAGAAAGAACAGATTCATACAAGAAATGGGTAGAACAATGTTGAAGGACTCAAAATTGGCTGAAAATTTCTGGGTTCAAGCAATTGATACGACAGTCTTCATTATCAACCGAAGTCTTCTCAGAAATAATTGCAACAAGACTCCATATGATTTATGGAAAGGAAAACCAAATAATGTAAAATGTTTCAGAATCTTCAGAAAAAAAATGTTATATCAAAAGAGAAGATCAAAATTTGGGTAAGTTTTAATCACGTGTTGATGAAGGTATCTTTGTTGGTTACTCACGCAAAAGAAAGGCCTATAAATGCTATAATCTAAGACGAAAACAGATAGTGGAGAGCATAAATGTTACATTTGACGAAGATGGTGTTCTAGCGAGTAATGATGAGGATCTAGAATCTTTGAAACTTGAGACAGAGGCTGAAAAAGACACTGATAAAATTGTAGAACAAGAAGCAACTATCAACGAGGAAGAAGTAAACAATGATCATCAAGATATACCAGAACAACAACAAGAAGCTCCTCCAAAGAGAACAAAAGAGTGGATTCAAAAGAACCATCCATCAAATCAAATCATTGGTGACATAAATGAAGGTCAACAGCTTCGTTCATCACAACAAGCTCACGTTGCTTTTCTAGCAACCTTTGAGCCTAGTAGTTTTGAGGAAGCCAGCCAAAATGAACATTGGGTAGCAACTATGAATGAAGAATTGGATCAAATTGAGAAGAATAACACCTGGGAATTAGTTCCACGACCAAAAGATAAAAATTTCATTGGGACTAAATGGGTGTTCAGGAACAAATTGAATGAAGATGGGCAGGTTACCAGAAACAAAGCAAGATTGGTAGTGGAAGGAATTGATTTCGACAAAACGTTTGCACCAGTTGCTAGAATGGAAGCCATCCGAATGTTTCTCGCCTATGCATGTTCAAGGAAAATCAAAGTCTACCAAATGGATGTTAAGTCAGAATTTCCGAATGGGGAATTAGAAGAAGTTTACATCGAACAACCTGAAGGTTTTCTACTGTCACAAAAAGAAGACTATGTCTGCAGGTTAAAGAAGGCTCTATATGGTCTCAAATAGGCTCCCAGAGCATGGTATGCTCGTCTTGATGGATATGTATGTCAACAAGGGTTCAAGAAAGGTACTATTGATAGCAATATTTATGGACAAATAGATAAAAATAATTTAACAATTGTTGAGGTATATGTGGATGATATAATATTTGGTAGCAATGATGATTGACTAAGTAAGAACTTTTCTACAAAGATGCAAAGAGAGTTTGAGATGTCTTTACTTGGTGAGCTGACATACTTCTTAGGGCTTCAAATATCTCATCAAGAGAAAGGAATATTTATATGTCAAGCCAAGTACATCAAGGAAATGCTCAAGAAATTCAAAATGGAAGATTGCAAACCCGTCCTTACTCCAATGGTAACAGGTTGCAAATTGAGCATAGATGACTCATCTAAGGATGTGGATCAGAAGTTGTACATATCTATGATTGGTAGTCTTCTATATGTAACAGCCTCTCGGCCAGATGTTATGCAAGCAGTTGGACAAGTAGCAAGATTCCAAGCAGCACCAAAAGAATCACATATTATTGCCGTCAAAAGAATTCTTCGATATCTAAAGGGCACAGAAGAATATGGCTTGTGGCATCCCAAGGGTAACAATCTCATTATTCAAGCCTTTACAGATGCAGATTGGGCAGGATGCATTGATGATCGTAAGAGTACTAGTGGAGCAGCATTCTATCTAGGTGGTTGTCTCGTATCATGGTTGAGCAAAAAGCAAACTTCAATCTCGTTATCTACAGTGGAAGCATAATACATCGCAGCAGCATCATGTTGTACTCAAGTCCTTTGGATGAAACAAAATTTGCAAGATCTTCAAGTACAATTCATTGATCCTATTCCCATATTCTGTGACAACACTAGTGCCATCAGCATCTCCAAGAATCCTGTCATGCATTCAAAAAAAAACACATTCCAATCAAATATCATTTTGTTAGAGAACAAGTCGCTGAAAATAATATCAAACTTGAGTATGTTTGTACAAAAGAACAAATTGCTGATATCTTCACTAAACCTTTACCTCGTGAAGCATTTGAATATCTTCATCAAAAGCTTGGGATTCTCCCAAGTTCTCATTAGATTTTCCTTTTTCAAGAATATAAAGCGGGAGTGGAAGTGTGTACAGGTCTGCAGGATGATTGTGTGTCAGCGGGAGTGGAAGTGTGTACAGGTCTGTAGGATGGTTGTGTTTCAGGGGGAGTTACCCTTTGCCATTGATGTCAAAGGGGGAGAGAATGTTGAAGGAAGAGGTGTCATGATTGCAGGGGGAGTGCTTGTGTTGCCATCAATGCCGAAGGGGGAGATTTTTGATTAGCAGTTGTCATTGATGTCAACCCAAGCAGCACTAGAGACTAACCCAATATTGCATGGGAATTTTGACTTACCAAATTAATATATTCTAGGTCAATAATGCTTTTTATGGCTTCTACTTTTCAAGATGTTTCCGTTGATATATGGCACGCCATATAATTCTTCACGGTTTGAGAGATATTCATGTTTGAAGTTTGTACCCCAGTTAGTGGGCTAAAACCCCATGGGGTTGGGGCATGGGTCATTTAAAAGTCATAATTAATATTTTTTATGCTCCTAAAATCCCTCCCACGTTCACTTGTTGTAGCCCATCTCAACTTAAGCATTCATATATATTGTGATCTTCATTTCCTCCTTAGGCAAGGGATTCGGCCATCTAAAACAGGTCATCGTGGAATTTTCTCTCTAAATTTTTTTCTACGAAGGCTTAGAAGCTGAAATTTTTCTGAGGCGCAGCTGAAAGCTTGAGAAAGATGCAGTAAAAATTTCATATCAAATTGCACAATATTTTTGGAGATATGATCTGTGGAAGTAAGGGTTTTTGCAAGCCCCTAAAATTCATCTCAAAGAAGTGACATTGGTAAAATCATCATAACTCTCTCTCTGAGTATTGGATTGGAATGTCGTAAAACTTGATGGATAGTGCATAGTATTGAATTTTCTCTCTATCAATTTTAGAAACAAATGAATAAACAATGACACGTGGCATGCCGTACAAGTGCGCTCTTCTGAAACAGTCCATAAATAGGGCATTGTGAGAGATTAGGTATAACTCTCTCTTCAAGAATCCAAATTGGGTCAAACCTATGGCATTGGAAATATGACTCAGAGGACCACTACAGGACCAAAAATTAGATATCGAGGATTTGAAATGACAGAGATGCACTAGATTCAATATCGAGCTCCTAGAAGGCAATAAAAATCTAGATCATGTGTTGTCAAGGGTTGCAAAGGACCAGACTTTCTACGGCAGAAAAGCAAAGAAAGGTGCAACATAGGATAGCATGACAAGAGCAATAACCAAGGTGCATAACAACAGCAATAATTTCATCATATGAAGTCTTCAAGTGGGCAGCACTGCATACAATCATTGTAAAGGTATCATTGTACTTAGTCATTGTAAATACATTATTGTACAAATTGTACTAGTATCTATCTGCCAAGCGCTGAAGAGGTAGTGTTGGGATGTCTAGGATCATCATTAGGTGGTTGTGTCAAAGTTGGGGTTATGGTCTAGTATATCTTCTTCTTCTACATCATTCTATATAATTGTAAAGTGGACCATTTTCCCTGGTACGGGAGTCCATTCTTCTTTTATTCTTCTATAGGGTGGTAGGGTGGTGCTAGGGTGAGTTGTAGCTCATTGGGTGTTGGGGAATCCATTCAATTGACTACTGAGAATCTCGGGCATTGGAGCATCCATCCGTTGGGAGCTGGAGAAGAATGCTTTTCTAGATTCTAGGAAGTTGGAGCTTTATTTTCAATTGGAGTTGAATATTAAAGAATTATTAGAAAAGAATTAAGTGGTTTTTGTCCTGAAGTGGGTTTCCATCTTAAAAATTGTGTGCATTTGTGTTCCTCTTGTTTACTGCTATCATTGTACAAACACTGATAATAATTGAATATTAACTAATGCTCTAAGTGAAAGGAATACTGATTCACCACCCCCCTCTCAGTATTTCCAACATCAGATAGACATTTGGTGCTCAAGTACCGTGGTTGTCTGCAAAAATACATTTAGGAGCAAATGAAGTTCCTTGAAATTACATCGCTTAGCATGACATATCACTATGCCACCAAGATTGAGCATAAATTTAAGCAGAAGAAGCGAGACTTTGGATCTGTGAGTTAGAAAGGTGCCCCCGAACTGAAGAACAAGGTGGAAGGCTAAAGCAGTGCGACTCAGAAAAACACCACAATTCCAAAGAATGACACTAGGAAGTGGTGTGAATTTCATAATAGCCCCACTCACAGCAGAAATGAGTGTCGTCCCAAATATTCATTGGTGGCTGAACTAAAGGCACCCGAATCAGATGCATTTTTTGATCCTGAGTCAGAACAAGACAAAGGCAATGAAAAAGGGAGGCAGATCATTGATGTGGATCCCAGTGCCATTGCTGCCACCACCAAGATCCAGTGGGAGGATCCAGAGGATCCAAAGGAGGGGGAGCACCTCTTCCATTTGTAGATGTGGGTGAAGGGTTCTCTACTGCAATTTCTTGTCGATAGTGAAAGCCAAAAGAACCTCATTTCAGTAGAGGCCGTGAAGCGGCTCGGCCTACCTACCATAGCAGACCTACAGTTGTATACCATCGGGTGGCTCCACCCAGGGAGAGATCTCCACATCTGCCAGCAGTGCTGCCTTCCGTACAGTATCAAGCCATTCACAGATGAGGTATTGTGTAATGTTGCTCCTCTTGATGTAGCTGATGTATTATTGGGCCAATCATATTGTGTAATGGTGACATGCTGTGTGTGAGTCTAGGCCTCGTGTTGTTGTTATTACTTTGGGAAATAACATGTACAAGATACCGGAGGTAGTAGCGCCTCCTGTCATCTCTTTGACTACTGCAAAACAATACAGTAAGATTGTTTCCCAAACAAGGAAATTTATTTTCCTAACAACTCACTCACAGGGAAAGAAGAATATTGTTACCACAACATCGAAACAGGGCTCCCCTACACAGCTGTAGCGGATGGACAAAGTCATGGAGGAATACGGGGAAATTTTCTCCTCACTCACAGAGCTTCCTCTACACTGTCAGGATAAGCACTCCATTGATATGAGCCTCGACGAACCGCTTCCTGATGTTTCCATACCTCATGCGACTACATAGACAAAATCCACACATGTACTATCTAAGGTTGATAAAGAAACCAAATTTACTAATTGCATCCATCATGTCTGCCCGTAGGTCCATGACATCTTTGACAACAACACATGTCTCATCTCATGGAGGATCTCAATGCAATGGGGACCATTGCTTCTTAAGTAGGGAGGAATGATCTAGGTGGATATCAGTGGCCACCCACATATTTCGTTTGGACCCGAACCAGCAATTCTTGTAGCTTTTCACATTTAGCACAACTTACTATTTTTAGCAGGTTTTTGAGTCCTCCACTCCCAGAGCCGTTTTGTGGCCCTAATGATCTAGGTGGACATTGCTGGCCACCCAACCATTCCATTTGAACCCCCACCATCAGTTATTTCATTTTTTAAGTTGCAGCACAACTTACTATTTTTAGTAGTTTTTTGGGTCCTGAACTTCCGAAGTCGTTTTGAGGCCCTAAACAACGTTTTTTGGGCATCGTTTTTTTGGATAATATGATTCCATCTCTAAATAGATATTTGTAGCAATAGTTTTAGTCCTCTAATAGACCTTTCTAACAATGTATCATACACATCAAACGAATATCGTATGCCAAAGTTACATCCCCTCGAAGTTGAAACACCAATTTACCCAAACGGGGCCCATAGTTTTGGCTCTTCATCTCCTAGGGTTAGGTTTTTGGACATTTAGAGTCCTCCATTGTTTCTCAATAATAAATAGGCCCTCAAGCCTCATTTTAACACAGTGTAGAGGTCTTTAGCCGCAACATCTCTTCTCAGAGATTCGCTACCAGCACCCTAGCTATTTTATTTCCATTATGTCTGTAAGAATATTTATGTTATTTGATATTAATGAAATGAACCATTATTTCTACTTCATATTTATGTTTATGGTTATTTCTATATTGTGTTGTGTTCCTGCATTAAATCTGGATCACTAAGTCAAGCGATGGTTAAGGCTACCAAGTTCTTTTGGAAGGCGGGCAAACATGTCCTGAGATACCTGAGGGGTACATCTTAGTATGGCTTATGGTACACACAAATGGATGAGGTGAAGTTGCATGGCTTCATAGATGCAGATTGGGCAAGCAGCCCAGCGGACAGAAAGAGCACATCAGAGGGATCTTTAGCATTGGATCTACAACCTTTTCTTGGTATAGCAAGAAGCAGAGATCCGTGGCACTCAGTTCAACAGAATTGGAATACATGGCAGCAAGTCAAGTTGCATGTGAGGCTATCTGGATGAGAAAGATATTGGTTGGCTTGTTTGGTTCTTATTTAGAACCGATAATGATTCATTTTGGTAATTAGATTTGATTTATCTCTCGATCAATCCTATGTTTCATGATGGATCTAAGCATATAGATATTTGGTATCATCATATCATAGATTTTTTGTAGAGGAATATCATGTTGCTTCAGTACATTCCTACCGAAGATCAAGATGCAGAAATTATAAAGAAGGCACTCACCAGGAGCAAATTTGAATACCATATAGACAAGATCGGGGTGAAGGATAATCCATTTCTTGTTGAAAGGGAGTGTTTAGATTCAACAATAAGATCCTAGTGAAAATTATGCACCTACACTAGGATGGAGCCTCAGGATATTCTAGGTGGATGTCTATTTATAGATGCATGAGTAAATTCTATTTATAGATGATGTCTATTTATAGATGCATGAGCAATTTCTATGTATAGCTGAGGTATATTTATTGATGTATGTGAAAGTTCTATTTATAGATTGCATGTCTATTTATAAATGCATGCCGACTATTATTATCCCTTAATATTAGCTGGACAATAAACAATAATATATTCCCAATGGGCACTTGGAAATAGTTAACCGAAGTGGAAAATTAGATAGCTATATAAAATGCGACTTCAGAGGTTGGTTGGTGGGACATGCCAGTGGAATTAGTTGTGACCAAGTTATTCAAAGTTGTAACAAAGTTGGAAGTGTATTTATGAGAGCTGTAAAGTAGTTTAACTCAGTTAAGTAAGTTAAACTCAATTGTGCTAGTTGTAACTGAAGATACATGATTGAGAGATTAGTTAATTAATTACTAATTAATTCACAATCAATGGTCTCACATGCAACTGAAGATTTACTACTGTTAACTACATGCATGTCAGATCTAGTGGAGACCTAATTGAGATGTAGGTGAAAGGGACAGTTTGGCTATCAATTGTGACATTAGTGGGTGCACACATGCAACCACACACACATTGGATGTGCCCATGAGGATTGCGTAGTCAAGGAAAGCAGGATTCCATTAATTTAGGAATTTCTATCAACTGGGATTGTGCAATGGAGGCAAGCTGTTTGGAGACAGTAAATTGGCACATGAATTTGCCAATTTTTATATGACAGAGTGAGACGATTGTATATTGTACTGAGAGCTCTTGGATTGGAGATTTGTATGAGATTGTTTCATGATCCATGATATATACATAACATATGATAGTGGGGTTTTTAGCTGTATGCCTTCCCCATAAAAACATCTGTGTTATGTGCAATTGATCTTTTGTGATGATATTGCAATTCGAGATTGTGTTTTAAATTACGCAAATATTTTTGTAGAAGAAATTTTGTATTTAAGAGTGGAATATAATTTTTAGATTAGAAGAATCTAGGAAAAAAATAATTTGTATTAAATTTCTACAAACTTTAAAATTAAACTAGCTCACATTTGCATCCCATGTTGTTTACAGTAAGAGAAACAAAATCTTAGAATTAACCCATCTTTTAACGCGTGAAACGAGTCTGGGAAGCTAAAATATATAATTATCTAAAATTAAATGGTTACATGTTGATTCCAAACAAAAATAGAAACCAACATGATGAATTATGACAATATAAGGCTACATACTAGAAGTCATGATTACAAACACAAAAACAAAAATAATAATTCATGAACAATGCCGATGGATTGCAGTAAGTATGTTGATGGGAAATCTGAAGATTCCCTGATAGATTAAAAAAACCTCAGTTCATAGGAAACTTTGAAGCTACAATCCCGACCTTCACCCATAATCTAGCATGATGATGCATAGAGGAGCAACAAATGAAAAGAGATAAAGATTTACATTCTTCTAATTGCCGGATAATTGAAGATATCATATTGAAATCTGCTTCGAATAGTAACATTTACTCCACACCATATTTAAAACCCCTCAATAAGTATGTGCATAACACAAACTTGGAAATAAAAATGAGTAACCATCAATGACTAGGATCTGGTAGTGTTTGGCCATAAACACAAAAAAAGGGTACTCACCATACCTATAGCCAGAACGTCGAAGACAAACAAGAAACTTCAAAGTATAAGTGTTTTAACGTAGTAAGAGAGAACTTTCCATGAAAAAAAGATACACAGTGGAGTGAGGAGGGAAAATTTATGTGGGTAGGAACAAGAAATGGGTTTCTCGGAACCTACGACATAGTAAGAGTATATAGATTAAATTCTAGGGGGGAAACCAAGATAAATATGGAAGTAAAGAATGAAAAAAATTGATTGTGATAGAAAACCTAAGGATAAGCGAAATTCTATAGCTAAAATTTTAGGCAAAGCTTAATAGAAAACAAAAAAGCTATTGCTAACATGAAAATCACCAGTTTTGCTAATAACCTTGACTTACGATCAGGAATGAATTGTTTCAAGTGTTCTGACCAACTGAAAACATGTAAGGGAGAGGAGTGGTGGAGGTAGGTTAGGATGACACATCCAGATTATTCGTCAACCAAATGAGATGGTAGTTGGAGCTAAAGGAATATTGGGGTTACCTTCATAAATCTTAAGCATTAGATTTATAAGATGCAATATATACTGTCCACAATACTTAGTACACACCTCTTCAACAATCACGTGAATATGGCGAGGTGGAGGAGTCTGGTAGGTTCATTATTATAAAGGGACAATGCCTCAATAAATGAAATAATCGAGAAATTTTATGAGTTATGGTCAAGGGTGTGTGGAGTAATACTTCGCTAATGGTGAATCTCCTTTATAGATTTTAATAGCAACCAAATTAATACAGATATCATGCATAAGTTTTTAGAGTACCCTTTAGTGATAATGCAACATAACATAACTACCACATGATGTAACTCACCACCACACGAAGACTACACCACCAAAAAACTAGAGTTGTGATCCTTTTCGAAGATTTATATGGAGTAACATTAACAAGTTTGGATTATTAAACAAAAACATAGGCATGTATACAAGAAGGGATCTTGTGATGAAATATAAATTTGGGCATAGGGTTTATAAATATAGGATTTATAAATAGATCGTGTTCGGATGTTTCCTATGTTAGGTTAAGGATAGACATTAGTAAAAAAAAAACTAAATATACGAGGAGGGTAATTCGTGTTAGAGGTAATAGGAATAGAATAAAAATGAGGAAGCTCTAAGACAAAAAAAAACAAAATTAATATAACAGGAGTATAATCTGAGTTAGAGGAAATAGGCATAGAGTAATTATGAGGAAGCTAAAAAAAAAAAAGTTTATAACTAGGTTTGTGGTACGTGGTATTAGAGCAGGTTTAACACTGTGCCAGTAAGGAATGATCATACTCACAAAAAAATCTGCATGTAAAAAAAAAAAATATTAAGTAATGAGAGCAGGTTGTACTATTGTGTTTTTTGAAGGTAAATAAGTGAAATTGACACCATATAATGTAAAAGAAATCCCCTCTAGCCACAACGGTCGGTAAAAATTGTAACTGAAGTTGGGAAATTGAAGTACTCCACGTAGGCTTTAACCATGTACAAAAATTATCTACAAAAGAATTATTAAAAAACTGAAAATAAACAATAGTGAGAGCATAAAACTTAAGACATATATACACAAATATTTTTCCCCTGGATCCCAAATCGGAACTACCAGCTTCATTTTTCATTATATTCATTTTAGTGTTACAACACATATATATACATGCCAAAGCAATCATAAACCCCCATCCCTTAACCTTGGATTAGAACATAATCGTAGTTCCCTTGACCAGATCTACAAAATACAATGGGTGAAAAACCATCATGCCCCAAAACCATGTGCAAACCCATGCACAAAACCATAGGTGGGTCCGCCACCTAAAATAGGGTCCAAAAAATATTTCTCGCGGTATTTCCCCGGACACCATGTAGGGGGTTACCCGCTCCCTACAAACCCCTAGACAGGGGGGGATTTCGCCCCCCCTATGACCCCCCTAAGCTGTGCGCCGCTGCAATGAAAAGGAAGGGGCTATCTACCCACCTTTGACCACCACACACTTGGAAATTTTCATGGAAATAATACAAAACATACCCAACATTCTCCCACTAGTTGTTTTCTTTCCACAGGGGTCCACATGAGATCTTAGTAATTACTCTAGCCCTGAAACACCCATTGTTTCTCTACACCAAGAGAACTTCTAAGTGCTCATAGACTTCGTCAATTCCTCAGCAACATTCTTCAAAGTGTCCACCTTTACCAGAAACACCTTTTCATCCTCAACCATATCTCTCACAAAGAGGTATTGAACATCAATGTGCTTTGTCTTTGAATGATAATCAAAGTTCTAAGCCAAGAAAATTACACTTTGGCTATCACAGTCTATCCTTATATCTCGCTGCGCGAACCCCATACTTTAAAAAAATCTCTGCAACCAAACTGATTCCTTGCTTTCATGAGTGGTCACCATGTATTCTACCTCTGTAGTTGAAAGAGCCACTATAGACTATCTTTTACTCATCCAACTAACTACACCTCCAAATAGGCTAAATGCATACCCATTTGAAGAAATTATTTGGTCAAGATCTCCACCTGAGTGTGCATCAACAAAACCACATATTTCCAAAACTCTGTCCAATACTATTCTTCCTTGGTAGCACAAACCATAATCAGTAGTTCCACACAAATATCTAAAAACCCGCTTCACTGTTTTCCAATGCTCCTTCCCTAGTTTTGACGCAAACATGCTCAATACTCCTATTGAATGTGCAATGTCTAGTCTAGCACATACCATTTCATACATTAGGCTACCCACTACACTTGCATATGGAACACGAGACATATACTCCTCTTCTTCTTGTGTCATGGGACATTGTTCAACAAATAGATTTACACTTACAGGAATAGGAACCTTCACCGGTTTACTATCTTGCATATAGAACCTCTGCAATATTGTTTCGAAATACTTCCTATAGTTTAACAAGAGCTTTCTCTTTTCCCAATCTCTCGTAATTTCCATGCCCAAAATATAGTTTGCAGCACCAATATCATTCATGTCGAATTTGGTGAACAATTGGGTCTTCAAATCCTGGATAATTTGTTTGTCCTTTGTAGCCAGCAACATATCATCCACATACAAGACCAAATAAATAACATGGTCACCAATTAATTGAAAATACAAAAAGTGATCCTCTTTTCTTCTGGTGAAGCCAAGTCCCTGTATATATGTATCAAATTTCTGATACCAGATCCTTGGTGACTGTTTTAGCCCATACAAAGAATTTTTTAACCTGCATACAAGTTCTTTCTTACCATTCACCGCAAAGCCTTCAGATCTTCACATCCATCTGTTATACCACAAAATCAAATGCATCAGCAACATATAAATGTAATCTAATAGCAGTAACCTTGGGAACAGGAGAAAAAATATCACCGAAATAAATTCCTGACACCTGGGAAAAACCTTTTGCTACCAACTAAGATTTGTATTTCTCCACCATGCCTTCTACATTTCTCTTCTTCTTGAACACCCATTTTCTCTTTATTGACTTCCTTCCAGCCGACAACTCCACCAGATCCCATGCCTCATTTTTGTGCAAGGATGTCATTTCATCAACCATGGCCTCCTTCCATAGTTTTCCATCCTCTAAATCCACTTCCTCTGTGACAAATTTGGGATCATCATCAGTGATAGTTTAAGAAAAAATTTAACAAAAAGGAGATGGACTATACCTTTCTGGATGCCTTCTCTTCTGAACTAATCTTCTCACAACTGGATTTTGTGGCTTTTCATCTTCTGAATCTTGTTCTGTTGTTGAGTCTGATTCATACTACTTTAGCTCAAACTCTATCTTCTTAGGCTCCTTTTGGTAGGACTTCATGTTTAATAACATGTTTCAGCTCTCTAAATACCACATCTCGACTGTACACAACCTTCCTTGTTCGTGGGTTCCAAATCTTGTAACCTTTTAAACTATCCTTATACGAAATAAAGATGCACATTTCAGATTTATTATCTAACTTGCTCCTTTTCTCCTTTGGAACATGTACATATGCATCACATCCAAATACCCTCATATGTGAAAGAGATATTTTCTTACCAGTCCATACCTCATGTGGAGTCTTATCCTCCAACGCTGATGAATGTGATCCGTTAACCAGGTAACATGTAGTTTCAATTGCCTTTGCCCAGAATTCTTGTCCTAACATGGTACCACTGAGCGTGCTTGTCGATTTTTTATCAGTGTTTTGTTCATTCTTTCTGCAAATCCATTTTGTTGTAGTGTGTATGGAGTAGTATTTTTCCATGCTATACCACACTTCTTACATAAGTCTTCAAATTAATTCATGGAGAAATCTCCACCATTATCTGTCCTCAACACTTTTATCTTCTTCTTTATCTAGTTTTCCACTACATCCTTAAATTCTTTAAATCTGTCAAAGAATTTAGATTTCTTCCTCAAGAAATATATCCATGTATTCCTCGAGAATTCATTTATGAATGAAACATAGTACACAGACTTTCCTAGTGATGGAACCGACACAGGTCCAAACTCATCACTGTGCACAAGCTCGAATATCTTATTCGCCCTCTTAGCACAAGAAGGAAAACTCAGCCGATTATGATTCCCATATACAAAATGTTCACATAAATCGAAATCCAGAGAGAAATTATACATACCTTCTACCATACCATTACCATTCAGTATTTGAAGACCCTTCTCCCCAATATGTACAAGCCTTTGATGCCATAGCATGGTCTTTTCTCCAGAGACCGCTAGGATTTCTGCTCCACTTTCAGGAACCACATAACGATTACTGCCATCAATAATAGTGCTACCATGAATCTTGTACAGAGTTCTAATCCAAAATCCCTGCATTAATACTAGTGCTCCTCGAACCATCTTCTAGGTATCTTTCTTGAACACTTTTTTTACACGTGCATCATCCATCTTGCTTACAAAAATGAGATTTCGAGCCAATGAAGGAATATGTAGAACACCAAGAAGTGTTCTGATCCTTCCATCTTGCATCTTTAGCTTGATTTTTTCACGTTCGAAAATTCTGGCCTTCGTATCATCCCCTAATAAGACATCACCATCATCATACTTCTCATACTTGTAGAACCACTCCCTAATGGGAGTGAAGTGAAAGGATGCACTTGAGTAAATCTACCATGCCTCATGATCTACATGTGTATTTGAAGAAGAAGAAAAATACACATCCCCACCTTGATCTAAGGTGGTTTTTGCCTTTGCAAAAGGAGTATCATCAGATCCATTTCCTTTCTCAGGAGCTTTATATCTATTGTCCTTTTTGAAGTTCCCTTCATTTCCACATTTCCAGTACAACTTTATAGGCTTTCTTCGAGATTTAGATCTCCCTCTAGATTTAGACCTCCCACTCGAAAGCTTATTTTTGTTTCTGTTCTCAGACCTTCCTCATATAGATAAGGCATATCCATTCAAGCCCTCCATATTTCTTCGTCTCATTTCCTTTGAGAACAAGGCTGAGACAATTTCATCAAAATTTAAGGTAGTTGTATTGCTACATATTGCAATAAGGAAATTGTCCCACAAATATAGTAGAGAACAAAACAAACTAACGCACTTATATTCATCTGAGTTTTTTATATCAACATATGAAAACTGACTTACCACAGTATTGAAGGTATTTAGATGGTCTATCATGGAGACTCCATCCTTCATCCTCGGGTTATACAACATTTTCCGCTAGAACAATTTACTCACGAGAGACTTATATTAGTAGAAAGTGCCTAACTTTACCCACAAAGTCTTCATTGTAGATTTCCCAGATATATTCAGCAATACCAAATTTGAGATACACAACTGTATTGTGCTATTTTCCTTCTGATCTAACTTCACCCAGTCTTCATCTAACATTGTTGTTTGTTTAGTACCTGGATCTACCGCGATCCACTAACCTTTATCCACTAACAGATCCTCCATATTAAGATTCCAAAACTAAAATACCTGACCATTAAACTTCTTGATTTGTATCTTTCCACTACTTCCATCTTCTTTCACTGCAAGAATCGATCCTACAGATCTCCCACTGAACGAGGTCTACCATAGCCTCGAGAAAAAAATGCATTAGCGGCAAAGGTGTCCCCTTGAATCCAAAATAGATATGATACCAAATGTACGTTTTAACCCTATATAGAAATTATCTGCAAAACAATTCTTAAAAAACCGAAAAAAAATAGTGAGAGCATAAAGCATAAAACATATATATAGAGATATTTTCTCCCTGGACCCCAAATTAGGATTACCAGCTCGATTTTTCATTATATTCCTTTTAGTGTTACAACACATATCTATAAGTTTCGAAGAATTTATAAACCCCAATCCATTAACCCTGGATTAGAACATAATGATAGTTCCCCTGACTAGATCTATAAAATACCAGGGGCAGAAAACCATGTTGAAAACGATACACAAAACCATAGGCGGGAAGGCCCACCTAAAATAGGGTCCAAAAAAGTTTTCTTGGGGTGTTTCCCTGGACACCATATAGGGGGCTAAACACCCCCTACACACCCCTCGATAGGGGGAGATACTACCCCTTGTGAGCCTCTTACTACACCCAACAGAACGAACAGGGACGGTTTGTCGCCCCCCGTATGACCCCACCTGCACGTGCGACTATTCATGGAAATAATATAAGACATACCCAAAACTCCACAAATCTTTCAGTTTATGGAGATTATAAGACACCTTCAACAATAATTGAATTACATTGGAAATAGTAATGATCGCCTTAAGGAAAGTGAGGAAAATGAGAAGAATATAAGAAAATTGACTAAACATTCTAGTCGTAGAAGCACAAATCTGGAAGGAATAAAGAGGAAAGAGGTGGAATCAGAGTGAGAGAATCTTGAAAATGGGGGTGAATTAGATAGGTCATATTTTTGGTCACGAAAAGAAAAGAGGAAAATTGATTTACAAGGCGATTTTAGGAAAATAAAACACCCTACTTTTGACGGGGAAAAGGAAGAATACACAAAAGCATGGCTTCTGAATAGGATAAAATATTTTTAGGTGTATGGATATGAGATTAATCTTAAGGCCATATTGGCTATTTAACATTTGCAAAGAAAGGAAACCTTATGGTGGGAAGAGGCCAGAACTGGACACCTCTTGGAAGAAAGGATTATTCTTTTGGTAGGAATTCCAGAATTAGTTTAAGTCTCAGTACTAGAGTGAGCGATACTATGATGAACATCCTAAGGAATTCCATGAGTTAAATCTAGGAATGTTCACTATCGATGCGTTTGTAGAAAAAATTGCAAACTTTTCATGGTAGGTTTCTTATATTAAAGATAAAAAATCCAAGGTATAACATTTTTTGAAAAGTTTTCCAACACCTTACAAAAAAGGGATTGAGTTTCACAATACTATGTCAAAGGGTTAGGGAATAAGAAAAGTTATATTGCGCTATCGGCGGCTAGAAAAAAAAAGACAAAGGTTAGAAAGATGGTAGAATAAGGGAAAAACCATGTTTGTAATGAATATAAAAGGACAAAAACCTCCTTATCGTAAGAAATTTGGAAAATATCAACAAAGAAAAAAATTCAGCAATAGAAACGTAAATTAGCCTGCACAACATTATAACATGTCAAAGACCATGGAATGGACAAGCAAAGAGATGGTGGGTGCAAGGGAAGAGAAAAACTCACATGTTAGGGTTGTGGTGAGAAACACTTATTAAGGGATTGTTCACATAATCTGTGATCTGTTCAGAATATTCAAGCAGTTCATCAACCAAGAATTGTGAATGATGTTGCTAGAAATATTTGCAAGATCAGTGTCACACTAGAAGATAGAGATGTTGAGCATCAATCTACTATGATTGAGATTGAATGTACAATTCTAAACCATTATGTTTTTGTTTTAATTGGTTGATGAGCTATTTAAATTTCTATTGGTCCCCAGATTATGGAAAAATGGAAATTAAATTGTGAAAAAGTAAAAAATGCATGGTTAGTAAAGTTAGCAAGTAGTACCAAAAGAAAGGTAATGACTCAAATAAGGTATTCTCCCATTGACTTAAATTATTATCCCATATAATTATTTTTAAATATTTGTCACTTAGGATCTTATAATTTATTAATAGGTATGGAATGGTTCGAGAAACAGGGAGTTGTATGGGTCATGATGGGAAAACTCGACTAATTAGAGGAAAACCAAAACCAATATTAATACGAAAAAATTCATTTTATGATTGAAAAGGATTGCAAGGAAAGGATGTGAATTATATATGGTGCACATGGAAACCAATAAAAAATAAACATAAAAGGAAAATTTAGAGGACTTACTAATCATCTATGAATTTCTAGATGATTTTCCACATGAAATTCTAGGTTTACCAAATCGAAGAGACATAGACTTCTCTATTGACGTAATACTAGGTGTCACCCTAGTGTCTACAACTCCTTATCAAATGAGTCTACCAGAATTAGTGGAACTGAAAATGTAATTAGAAGAAATGTTAGAAAAATGGTATATCAGATCAAGTGTCTCACCCTTTGTGGGGGGGGAGGGGCAGTCATATTTTTGAAGAAAATAAAAGACACATTTAGAATGTGCATCAATTATTAGAATTTAAATACTATAACTGTGAAAAATAAATATCTTATTACCTGAATTGATGATTTTTTCGATTAGGTGAGGGGAGAAACTATATTTTCAAAAAATGATCTAAGGATTGGCTATCATCATCTATGAATAAAAGCTGAAGATATACCTGAGAGGGCTTTTGAAACAAGATATGTGCACTATGAATTTGTAGTTTGAACCTTTGGTCTCAATAATGCACCATCAACCTTAATTTGTTTAATGGGCATTATACTCCAGAAATATATTGATAGGCTTGTGTTAGTATTCATAGATGATATTATAGTGTATTCTAAAAATGAATAAAAGAAAAAAGAGCATCTGAAGTTGGTGCTACAAACGTTAAGAGAGCATCAGCTGTATGCAAGACTCAACAAATGTGAGTTTTATAAAGACATAATCTAGTATTTAGGTGACATTATTTCCCACGGGCTATTTGTTGATCTTAAAAAGGTTACAACCATTATGAATTGGCCCATAACTAAGGGTGTGACAACAATTCATTCATTTGTGGTGATTTTCTGATATTATTGAAGGTTCATAGAGGGATTTTCAAAATTGGCGTATCCCATTACTTCCTAACCCAAAAAAGGAACAAGGTCGGAGTGGACAAAAAAATTTCAAGAATGTTTTGAAAAGTTAAAACGACTTTTGAAAGTATCTCCTATACTAAAAATTGCAGAACTAGAAATATAATTCATTGTTTGTACTGATGCATGTTTGGAAGGGCTTTGGGGAGTGTTGATGCAATAAAATGCAGTAGTAGCCTATGCGTCTAGGAAATTGAAACTACATGAAAAGAATTATGTGGTGTATGATTTAGAGATGGAAGGAGTGATACATGCTCTTAAAATGTGTAGACACTATTTATTAGGGAAAAATATTACCTTGGTGATATCTGAAATCAGTATGAAATATTTATTTAGTCATCCCGATCTAAATGATAAACAAGCACAATGGATAGCTTTCCTTAGTGAGTTTGAATTTGATATAAAACACATAAAAGTGAAAAAAAACAAAACTCCAGACATTGCAAGTAAAGATTCCCATGATGTGATGGGGATGTCTGTTAGCAGCATGAGTAAAAATTTTGTGGAACAAATTAAAAATTCCATATAACAAGACCCTCAATATATAAAAATTCAATAAAATTTAAAGCAAAGGGACTTCACAATATATGCAGAAAATTATAAAAAGTTTATAATCTACAAAAATATATTGCATATCCCCCATCTGAGTGTACTAAAACAAATGATACACATTGAATTCCAAAAGAATCCATATGCATGAAATCCTAGTTATCAAAATATGATAAAAACATTAGGGAAAGAGCTATTTTGGCCAAGCATGAAGAATAAGGTGGAAGAATACTTAGAAAAATGTATAGAATTCCAACAGGTAAAGGTGGAACATCAACACCCCATTGACTTGTTCAACCTATTTCCCATTCCTGAATGGAAATGGGAAGTGATTTCCTCATATTTTATTACACGATTACCAAGGAAAAAAACAATGTTACTCCATCATGGTGGTAGTGGAAACTTTGAGTAAAGAAACACATTTTATATTAGCGTAGTACACTTTTGGCCCTACACATATTGCTAATATATTCATGAAGGAAATTTTATGACTGCATGGAGTAACAAAAATAGTAGTATCTTATATAGATGCTAAATTTATTTTCAAGTTTTGGAAATTGTTGTTTGGGGGCATGGGAACTTAATTAAATTTTAGCACCGCATACCATCCTCAAACCAATTGACAGACTGAAAGGAGCAATCAGATAGGAGATGATATGATGCGAATGTATGTCATGGACATACCTACTAAGTGGGACGATTTTCTACATATAGCAGAGTTTGGATATAACAATGGCTATTAAATTTGAAAAGAGATGAGTTCTTTTAAAGCCTTATATGGAAAAAAATTACATACAATGCTAAGTTGGATTCAATTGGAAAATAAATTTATTTTAGGATCTGATGCATTGCAGAAAATGGAGCAGGTGGTATGAAAGATTAAACAAAACATTAAAATAACACAACATAGGAAGAAAATCTATGCAAACAAGAAAACAATTCGTAAATAATTTAAGGTTGGAGACTATGTTTATTAAGATTCAAAACAGGGAATATCACCTTAAGTACTGGGACATGTGCAAAATTGGCACCACGATTTTGTGGGCCCTTTGAAATCTTGGAAAAAATTGTTCTAGTAGCTTGCCAACTAGTTTTTCCAAGCAATATTAAAGTTTGCAATTTGTTTCATGTATATTTATTAAATAAATATGTTCATGATAATTCTCACATTATTGATTGGAGTCTTGTATAGGTGGAACTTGAAAGAGATTTCCAGCCAGAGCCCCTTTGCATCTTAGATCAGAAAGACATATTTATCTGGAATCGAGTCATCCATCATGTTAAAGTTCAGTGGAATCACTTTACACCTGAGAAGGCTACTTAAGAGTAGGAGCATACAATGAAGGAATCATATCCAGCATGGTTCCAAAATGAAGCAAATTAATACTGAATATTGAGGATGGTGTAAAATTTAAAAGAGCAGGGAGATGTAGTACCCCTATGTTTCTATGTAATATTATTTTGTTTTAGGTTGAACTATTCTCATGGGTATAAATCTAGGGTGAACACGGTTAAAAAAAAAAAATGATAATGATGTAATAGATGAATTTTATTAATGGAAAGGACAAGAATTAAAATTACTTTGGAATTAAATACTGGAATTAAGGATGTTAATGCCAAGATACATAATCCAAGGTTGATAGATCAAATCAAGACCAATATTCATGTAAATCACTCCTAAATATCCATAGGAGATGATTAATAATATATTGAGTAAGGTTGAGTAAAGGACCCCATGAGAAAAGGGTGGGATTTAAGGAAAAGAAGAGAATATATTTCAAAAATAAAAAATAAAAAATTGAATAGCATGGGCTATTAGGTTGCCAGACCCTCGTAAGAGGGACGTCGCTAAGGATGCAAGGCATAAAAAAACTTATCTGGAATCAGCAGAGGTTCTTAATTCCTTTGGCATCATATTGGTTCTCAAGGGGAACACAAGGATCAGTTCATTGGTTGGGTGTATAATGTTTATTCCAATATAGTTTCAGGAGCGTTGTGAGAAAACAATGACAATTTTCTTCCCAAATTGATAAACCTGAGCAACTAATATGGCTAGAGTTTGAATTAAATTTTCATACTTCTATTTTTCATGTTGAGTTGGGAGGTATATCTATGCTTATGATATAATATTTGTATTTTTTAGTAAATTTTAGTGAATGATGGATATTAGGTGTAGCTCAACTGAAATTTTCAATGTACTCATTGTCTTAGTGTTTTAAAACTTTTTTTACCAATGCTTCACTAACTTTTGTTTTATGAAGAATTTTTGAATCTAATATATCTATATTCTTTATGACTCTTCTGAGGGGTATCATCGATTTATGTAGAAAATTTTGAAAAAAGGTATGAGAGGGATTAAGAATGTTAGATAATTAGACTCTCTAGAG
The DNA here is from genome assembly GCA_034641835.2 of Pinus albicaulis. Taxonomy (NCBI): domain Eukaryota; kingdom Viridiplantae; phylum Streptophyta; class Pinopsida; order Pinales; family Pinaceae; genus Pinus; species Pinus albicaulis. Next base: position 1,330,308,084 of record CM076570.1, read on the forward strand.
TCAATTTTAATTAAGTGTTTGCAAAAATTTATAGGTCATTATTTCAGGTATTAATTTTAGATAAGAAAGTACTAATTAAAATAATATTAAGATATAATTTAAATATTTAGTAGTATGAGGAAGGGATTTGCTAGGCCGCTATATTGCGACCATGGTAGGATCACAAATATTGATTTGTGTAAACTGATTATCAGTTAATGAGTGGAAATTTGGGCACATACAATAAAAGGAAGCATGCAACTCGATGAATATGAGTGAATATCATGCTCATAATAACTTGAATTATGGAAACTCATAGGTAACTACATCATAAATTATAATCCATTATTGTCGTGGACCTTAAGGAACCAAAAATAAAATAAAATGAGAACCCGAAACAAGTTAATTGTCCTTCATACTTTAAATCCTTACTAGTATATTCTTGGTATTGCAGAAATTTGATAAAACTGGAATAAGGGAAGCAAGAAACAAATTTTAGTACATGTTTAAATATAGATGTGAAAGGCTTGATATTGTTACTAGTTCTAAAGCAGAGATAGGTGCAAAAATGAAATATACAATAACCACAATTTTTGTCATAGATAACTTGAATAAAAAAATGTATGGTTGGGATAGATACCATTTATTTTAAATAAGGAATGTGCTCTAAGAATTATTTCAGAATTCCTGATATCTAGAAGTAGGGAGAAAAAAACCAAAGGAAATTGTTAAATTAAGCGAATATCAAATAAAAAAATATGGAGTTAACCATGCAATCATAATAGTCACTTATTTCGTAACTCATTTAAAATTAAGCAGGTAAATAGACCTCATAAGAAATTTATAAATGGAAATACCATGTGAAAGAAGAGCATGGGAGTTTTTAAAATTCAACCAGCTGACCTTTGTATGCCATGTTATTTACAATAACACAAAAAAATAGAATTCATCCATCCTTTAATGCCTACAACGAGTCTAGGAATTAAAAATATATAATTATATAAAGTGAAACGATTACATATGTATTTAAAAAAAAATAGGAACAAACATCATGAATTATGGCTATATAGGGTTACGTAGGGGAAGTCATGATTACATTCACCAAATCAAAAATAATAATCCATTAACAAGGTCGATGGATTACAGTAAGTATGTTGATGGGACATATGAAGATTCCCTCATAGATTAGAAAAACAAACTCGGTGCATAGGAAAATTTGAAGCTACAATCCTTATAGAGTCCTTCACCCATTATCCAACATGGTAATGCATAGTTGAGTGAATAATGAAAGGGATAAAGGTTTACATTATACAGTGACATGTACTACACATCATTTTTTAAACCCCTCAACAAATATGTGCACAACACCAACCTGGAAATAAAAACGAGTAACCATTAACGACCGAGAGTTGGTGGCATTTGGCTATAAAATTAACAAAAGGGTACTCATGATACCTACATTCATAACCTGAAATACAAACAAGAAAATTCAAATTATAATTATTATAATGTAGTAAGAGAGAAATATCCAAGAAGAAAAAAAATACACAATGTGGAGTGAATAGGGAAAATTTACCTAGGTAGAACCAGAAATGGGTTTCTCAGAACCTGCAATAGGGTAAAAGGAGATAGATTAACATTTGCTAGGGAAACCAAAATAAATATGGAAGAGAAAAAGGGAAAAAAATGAGTGTGATAGAAACCCCAGGGATAAGAGAAATTCGAGAGCTAAAAGTTTAGGCATATAAAAATAGAAAAAAAACTACTTCTAACATAAAACTTACAAGTTTTTTGAAGCGGTCGGGAAGCGCTGAGAGATGGACCAAAAAAAAACATCAATTGGAATGGAGTACCTACAAGATCAAGTAACCCTTATCAATTAAGTAAATGAGCGGGAAAAAAAATTACACAACCAAGGAAATGCACAAAATAAATGTAGGATAACAAACATCAGTTGATTAGGAATAGTGGTTAAGCAAGAAAAGAGAATACCTACTTGAAGGAGGTTGGATACAACATCAATATTTCTAGAAATGACTTCATGGTCAAACTTCTTTCCTCTAAACTTGCAACATACACACAGGAATGAGAAAATATCATGAATGAAGTAAGAAACACTATATAAGGAAGAAGTGAATGGAAGGGAAAATATAAGTGTTAAAAACCTTAGACTGACCATGAGGCACACATTGTTTCAAGGGTTATGACCAACTGCAAATAGGTATGGGAGAGGAGTAGTGGGAGCTTAGGATGACACCTCGAGATTTTTTGTCGACCAAATGAGACTATAGTTAGAGCCAAAGGGATATTAGGGTTAACATCATGAATCGACACAATTATATTTAGGAGATGAAATATTGACCATCTGCAACAATTATTACAAACCTCTATAGGGATCATGAAAACATGGCAAGGTGGAGGATTCTGGTTGGGTCTTTCTGAAGAATGGAGAATACCTTGAAAAATGAAATAATCAAGAAATTTGAAGAGTTTCGATGAAGGGTGTGTGGAGTAATACTTTTCCAATGGTGAATATCCTTTAGATATTTTAATAGTAAGAAAAGTAATAGACCTATCATGCATAAATATTTAGAATAGACTTAAGCTATCATGGAACATAACATAATTACCACATGACACAACTCACCACCACCAAAGAACTAGAGTTGTGATTCTTTTCCAATATTTAGATGGATTACTTTTAACAAGTTTGGATTATTCACCAAACACATAGGCATGTATACAAGTAGGGATCTTGTGATGAAATCTAGACTTCAGGATATGATTTATAAAGAGAACTTGTTTAGATGTTTCCTATGTTAGGTTATGGATAGGCATTAGAAAGAAAAATATAATATACGTGGAGTGTAATTCAAGTTAAAGGAAATATCATAGATTAATTATGAGGAAGATCTGTAAAAATAAATAAATTAATATACTATGAGGGTAATCTGGGTTAGAGGAAATAGTCATAGAGTAATTATGAGAAAGCTCAGGAAAAAAATGGGTTTATACCTAGGTTTGTCACACACCCATTTTCCAATATCTCAAAGGGACTTCTTGTAGTCCTTATAATCAGTCTCATTATTATATGATTCTTCATAAACTAATAGGGAGACATAACTATTATTTTCGGTGCTTATTTAATGATTTATAATAATTTTACTTTAAGATTATATCATTTATAAATATTTTTCCTTCAAATAGTATCTTTCTTTTGAATCTATATGTTGACCTTTATAGTCATTCTTCAATGTTTTTGGTTAATTAATTTTCATTGATTTCCTTTAGAAATATTTTTGTTTGTTTGTTTTTCTTTTTATCATTTAACCTTACTTGATTTCTCATTATCTTTCATAATGACGTAAAACTATTAGAAAGAGTATTACTCACATTTTCCAAGTCAAAGAGTTTTAATTGTTTTTATCTTTTAATTATTCCTTATGTATTTTTACTATCCACAAGCATATATCAGATATGAGAAGTAATAGTATCCAACTACTTGAATCCTAAAATTTCTATATTGACATTTATGGATATATGTGTAATCAACCAATATTATTTATTTTCAATGTCCAATTTATGATTATTTGGAATCATTAGATGCTTTGACTCTAGATATCTAGATCTAGAGTTCTTTAAAAAACTATTTTGTTGTTTTGAATTGACATTGGGTGGCCTATGGAATGATATTTTAAAGTTTTGATGTATGTTTCTGTTCATGTAGAATACAACATGACATCCTCATGTGCCATATCAAATTTCAATTCATGTGGTAAGTTAATTTGATTTTTTATTGATTATTTTCACATGGCATTTAATATGAGAAAGAGTGTGCCATTTGACTCTGAGTGTTTACATGTGTTGTGTGAGTTTTCAAATGAATTTATTTAATTGCATCCAAATTTAGTGAAACGAAATTATATAATTGTTGGAATCCTCCGAATATCGAATGTCGGATTTCATTGATTACCATTTATAAAGATATGTGGCCATTTAGAAATAGATTACATTTAAACCTCTATTTTAGAAGAGGAGTTGCATTCAGATCCACTTCAAAGCTTCATAGCCTCTATATAAGCTTCTCAAATATCTAAATACATGGATATCCACCTTTATCAAAAGTATATAAATCGCAATACCTAACAACAACTACTAATTTTTTTTAATGGCATATCATTAGATATTCACTCGATTGGTTAATTAGTGTAGTAGTCAACTAAATGGATGGAAATTTGGTCCAATAATTAGTTGGTGAATAGTTAATCAAGTGTTTGACAAAGAAAAATCTCAAGTAACTAGTTAGGGGAATATATTCGATGGTTTGGTTGACTTCGATATTCAATTATATGATAATAAGTGGGTTGAATAAAACATAAAATATCCAATGAAACAACTCAAATTTTGTGAAAATGGTTGTAATTAATGAGCCTTATTCTTGGATTGAATCTTCCATAATTAAAGGAATGTTTTCATATTGGGACAATAGAAATAAAGGGTCATATGCGTTGAATATGAATCATGAAGTATCAACTAATTTATTTTAATCATGCATTTTGATGGTTTTATCAGAATACATCATGCTTAAATTCTATAATAATGTTCTTAGACAACACCCATGATATTGGATTGTAATTACTCTTCTAATTATTTCTTTGAATTCCAGTTTTAGTCCCTTGTTCTCAAGTTTCCTCAATCCCCAAAAATGATATATAATTGTTGTTTTAGAAATATTTTGTGATGTTTTTCATAAAATTGATAAGACTATTAGGTTCAATGGATAGAAATTCCATACTACTCACACAACCCCATCTATCATTGTTTTACGAATTATTACCATATGATGAGGCTTATGTAAACCAACCAACAATGCATTCCCATCCCCTTGTAGTCTCACATATACTTGGAACGTTTAAAGTATAAGATGTTGGTCTCACTAATAAAACTACAAATACCATTAACCATATACTTAAGGATGATTGAAATTGGATTAAAATAAAAATACGAAATATCTAAATGAACATTACTAAAAGTGCTACTCTAAAGGATGGGATTACATAGTTATTTGTCTCTTTCCCTATAATTATAAAATAGTTTAATCCCTATAATTATATAATAATATCAATTAATTATTAAGGTACTATGAGGAATGATATCCTATTACCCATATACAATAATGAATTCATAATATACCTCTTTTATGTACTTCACATTTTGGGATATAATATTTTTCCTAAGTGTGCTTCTAGTTTTTTATTTTGTGTCATCATACTTTATCTCTTAATGATTATGTAGGTAAAATAAAACATGTTGTTTTAGTCATGTATTACATATTACTATTATTAAATGAATATAAAGTGTAGAATATGGGTTGACTCCCTTTTCATAAAAATAATTGTGTTTGTTGTCAAGCCTTGTGCTCTATCTTTTATCAAATGGATTAAGAGACTAATTGTTCATATAACATGATAGTTTTTCCATGATATTGTTCCATGAGATATTCAATGAATTAATGAAATTTTGGAGGGTGATAAATTCATAGTTCCTGCATAATGGTGAAAAAAAGTGTAGCACAACTATTATATTTGGACAAGGAATGGAAAAACACGGAAAAAAATCTAGAAAATAAATTGTATGAGTTTTGTCAACTAAAGTTTTTGACAAATGAATGGAATGAACCTTGTGTAAGTTTGTTGGATCATATTATGATACTTTCATCTAACATATTACCTATATCAAGATTTTTAGTTATTTATTTCCTCAAATTTCTACAGATATGTATTTTTCCATGATTCTTAAATTAAGGATAATATCAAAGATTAAATTATCCATTATTTGGAAATTTCTTCTTATATGACATGTCATGGAAATTCCTACAATTGTTTCTATGTGCAAAGTTGAATCTTGAATATGTAGAAATGGGTGTTATACACAAATAGTGATCGAAATCATTTTACGTTGATCACACTTGAGGCCATACTTCTAATTTTGTATTTTTGGATTACTTGAATAGATGAATGCATCACACATGGTTTTTGGTGAACATTATTAAAAGAATATTTATGCATGAACAATATGGATCTTTAAAGACCTTGGGGAAGAATATAAATCAATACAACTTCAATGAACAACCCAAAAACTCCCAAATAAATACCAATATGATCTAATTGTAAGCCTCATGGGTTTGAAGCAATATGAATATATCTATGATTCTTATTGGATGCGCATGTATTCTATATATCATTTGAATATCTTGGTAAGCTTAAACCCACCCATTTCGATGATATTTCCATGCATCCCATGTATTGCAATGTTGTGGAATTACCCACATGCATGATACTTGAAAAGTGGGAAAGAGGAATTGATCTCCCATCATGTACTGAGACCAGAACTTAATTTTTGTTGGAACTTAGATATTGTATCTCAAGGCTTCACCTGGTAAAAGTGGTTGGTAATTTTTTATAAATCTCTCTAGGGTCCCTTTACAACATTAAAAAAACAAGGAATTCCACTCTCATCCTTAGTATCAATGGCAATGTGGTAACAAAAATCTATAATACATTCATGAAAATAGTGTGGGGTTTACTATTTTTAGTAGTAAATTATGATTTTTTTGAACTACTTAGCCATAACCCATGGTAGATAACAATGATTTGCACCAACAATTTAATAATGATTTGTCCATGGTCTACTCCTTATCAATTATTTTGAATATTACTCCACCAAATATAAACCTAAACCTAGTAGATTCACCCCAACTTAAGAAAACATATATTATAAGGAATTTATATCAAACAATAAATTGGAAGATTTTGGGTTTCAAATTATGGTTATTCGCAATGTGTTTTCAGATACTATTTTTTCCTTTGCAAATAAGTAGAATATTATAAGAAATAAAAATAAAATTACGAGGATTTTCTGATCTGAAATGGGTATCCTAAAGAAATTATAAAATAATAGTGGAAATAATAAAATAATATTAGATTACATCATCAAATTTTAGAGGGAAAAAAGGGAAAACTACATTTTCAACTTATAATTTCAACTTATATACCTATGGGTTTAATTAAATTCCAAGCTGGAACACTCGTTGGATGTATAGTTTGATTCTTCATCTAAGGAGTACCCATGTTGCATATTTTCGATGAACCCTGCTCCACGAAAAATAAAAACTACATGAAAAATGTTATTGCAATCACTTTTTTCATGTATTTTTCATTTTGTGTAGAAAGGTTGATCAAAAGTATCCAATGTTGGTACTCCTTCGATGAGGAATTAAATTTTCATCAAACAAGTAATCCTACTCAAAAATTCAGTAAAACTTTAGGGAGATAAGTTGAAAAAGTAGTTTTATTATTTTATGATTTTTTAATCTTTTTTCTTTTTTACCCCAAAAATGGTGAATCATCCCCCACGGTTGACATGATAATATTGAATCCTATTGTTTCTTATAAATTTTATTTTGGTTGTACATTTTTTTAGGAGGCCCATTTAAGACGTCAAAATTTCTCTAATCAAAGATCTACTTTTCTACGTGGTTTGGTTAATTTTTTAGGAGACTATAAAAGATTTAAAAATAAAATGGTATACTTTTCTAAGTTCTTTCATTATGAAAAATGTTGTGGAGTCAATGTGAATTTAAAAATACTACAATAATTTGTTTTCTATACTTTTAAATAATCCAAGAAAATTAATTTCCTCGCAATTTTTGTTAATACAAATAAACAACCCACAAGAAAGAATGATGTGTGTGTGTCTATGTGTTCAAATTGTTGGAGATCATGCACAACAAATTAACACACAGCAATTTATCAAGCACATAAAGACACAGTGATTCTACTGTGGTTCACCCAAACCTCCTGGGCTACGTCCACACAACAGGGCATTGGCAGTCTTTATTATTCAAACAGGAGATTACATAATTCACACACACTCTCCAAAACAAACGTATGGATACCTGTTATATAGCAGGAGAATCTAACAGCCTCATAAATCCTCTCAACACAAATTTAGGATGCATTAACTCCCTCCCCAACAACCTGGAGTTAATCTAGCAACAAATTCCTAATTTTTGTCACCTATTGAGATTTTTGCCTATTCTATTCAAAACAGAAAATCTCAACAATCTCCACCTTGACAACAATTAGCCTGATGCCCTGTTCTTTATTATTTTATCTTTTCTGCAAGCCAAGAGAAGCCAAACACCAACACAGCTTCTCCAACAAAACTGGTTTCGTGAACATGTCTGCACAGTTTTCCTTTGTATGCACCTTTTCAAGAGAGACTCCCCTTTCAGTGATAACCTGTCTTACAAAATGGTACTTAATTGGAATATGCTTTGACTTACTATGATAGGCCGGATTCTTAGCCAAATGTATTGCACTTTGACTATCACAAAGTAATCTGATGTTGTCTTGTAACCCACCAAACTCACCAAGCAAACCTTTCAACCAAACCACCTCTTTGCAAGCATGAGAAGCAGCAATGTATTCTGCTTCAGTAGTGGATAAAGCAACAATGTTCTGTAGCTTTGACATCCAGCTGATAGCTCCACTGCAAGAGTAAAGACGTACCCTGAAGTTGACCTTCTCTTATCCAAATCACCTGCAAAATCGGAATCCACATATCCGCAAACAAATTCACTACTCTTATTGTAAGTGATACAATAACTACTTGTGCCTCTCAAGTACCAAAGCACCCATTTCACTGCTGACCAGTGTTCTTTACCCGGATTTTCCATGTACCTGCTGACAACCCCAACTGCATGTGAAATATCTGGTCGAGTACAAACCATCGCATACATCAAACATCCTACTACATTAGCATATGGAATTTGAGACATATAATCCTTTTATTCATCTGTATTAGGACATAAACCCGAAGAAAGCTTGAAATGGGAAGCGAAAGGGACTGACACAGGCTTCACATTATTCATACCAAACCTCAAAAGTATCTTCTCAACATACTTCTGTTGTGATAGCCACAGCTTACCATTGCTCCTGTCTCTGAAAATGTCCATGCCCAAAATCTGTCTTGCTGCTCCTAGATCTTTCATATCAAATGTCCTTGCCATCTGAGTCTTCAACCTGTTGATTTCTTCAATGCTTTTGCTTGCTAAAAGCATATCGTCAACATACAACACTAAGATAATGAACATGCCATTTTTCAATTGCTTGAAATACACACAATGATCATATTCACTTCTAACATATTTCCGACTCAACATGAAAGAATCAAACTTCTTATACCACTGCCGAGGCGACTGCTTCAGGCCATATAATGACTTCTTGAGCCTGCAGACAAATTTCTCATTGCGATGCTGAACAAACCCTTCCGGTTGTTCCATATATATTTCCTCATCCAAGTCTCCATGTAGAAATGCAGTCTTAACATCTAGTTGCTGTAACTCTAAATCGAACAAAGCAACTAAAGCTAACACAATTCGAATTGAAACTATTTTAACAACTGGTGAAAAAATCTCATGAAAGTCTATGCCTGCTTTCTGAGAAAACCCTTTTGCAAGCAGCCGCGCTTTGTACATGTCCTCCGTATCATTCACACCCCGTTTCAGCTTGTAAAACCCATTTACACCCCACAGTTTTCCTATCTTTCGGAAGCTCAACCAGATCCCACGTGCCATTCTTACTCAAGGCCATCATTTCGTCCTTCATGGCTGCTTTCCACTTGTCACTATTCGAACCTTCTATTGCTTCCTGATAGCACAGAGGTTCATCGTCATTAGCAGTAAATGCAACTGAAGTAACATAATCATCATACCTTCTCGGTGTCCGTTTGATTCTTGTCGACCTCCTTAAGGATGTTTCCTGGTTGACTACCATCTGTAGGAACTTCTTGCCGATCAGTATCTGAGACCTGTTCATGACCTAAACCTGAACCCTGTTCATGTTCTGATTCTGAAACCTGTTCATGACTAGTATCTGAACTATGGTCATCATGACTATCATTAGAAGTGTTGTCAAACTGAATGTGCTGAAAATCAAATACATCATCCTGTTTCAATTTACTATCTACATCTAACTGTACAAGAGAGGATTCATTAAACTTTACATCTCTGCTGATGATGATTTTGCGGGTAGTAGGATCCCACAATCTATATCCCTTTGTTCCAACACCATACCCAACAAAGATATACCTTTTAGACTTTGGATCTAACTTAGTTCGCTGATGCTTAGGCACTAGAGCATATGCATCACAACCAAACACTCTGAGTTTAGAATAATCACAAGGGTGTCCTTTCCATACCTCTTGCGGAATCTTGCAGTCTATCGCCGTTGATGGAGATCGGTTTATCACATAACAAGTTGTTGCCACTGCTTCCGTCCACAACTCCTTCTGCAAACCAGCGTTACTCAGCATACTCCTTGCTCTCTCTAGAAGAGTCTTGTTCATGCGTTCAGCAACTCCATTTTGCTGAGGAGTATAAACCGTGGTCTTATGTCTCTCGATCCATGCATCCTTGCAATAGCTGTCAAACTCCTTGGAAGTAAACTCACCACCATTGTCAGTTCTTAAACACTTTATTGTTCTACCAGTGTTGTTTTCTACCAATGCTCTAAACTGTTTGAAAACTGAAAAAACATCAGACTTCCTTTTCAACATGTAGACCCACACCTTCCTAGAAAAGTCATCAATAAATGATACAAAATACGACGAACCACCATATGACGTTGTAGGAGCTAGACCCCAAACATCTGAATGAATATAATCAAGTATCCCTTTACTAGTATGTTTGCCTGTTTTAAATTTTTGTTTACTTTGTTTTCCAAACAAGCAATGTTTACAGAAATCTAACTTTCCAGACCTTAGATTATGAAGTAATTTGCGATCAGCCAAAATTTTCAACCCTCTTTCGCTCATATGACCCAACCTTTGATGCCATATGCGAATGGAACTACTGTCATGTTCAGACACCGTAGACACATGAACTGACCCTATTCTTCCTTCTAACTGAAACAGATTTCCTACTTTCTTAGCTTTCATTACTAGTAAAATACCTTTATAGATTTTCATAACTCCACCTTGAATTACAGTTTTATATCCATTCGAATCAAGTGCTCCTAATGAAATCAAATTTTTCCTTAAGTCTGGAACATGTCTCACATCTGTTAATATTCTAGTTGTGCCATCAAACATTTGCAGTTGTATACTTCCTATCCCAACAATACTAGATGTGACATCATTACCCATGTACACGACTCCATCATTAACTGATCTATACGTCTTAAACCATTCTCTATGAATACACATGTGGTTTGATGCACCGGAATCTAACAACCAATGTTGATCATGTTTTGACATATTAACAGACAACACTTCATCGCTCATACCTGAACCAGATGCCGAACCTGTATCTGTCGCATTTTCCTCCTTCTTCTCTGTCGAAGAGTCTCCTTTCTTCTCTGTTTGCTGTCTCTTCCAGCAATCTTTCTTCAAGTGACCCGATTTGCCACAAAACCAGCACTTCACTTTGCTCTTCTTCCCTTTCGACTTTGAACGCGAATCGCTGCGCTTACCAGAGCGTCTTTCTCTAGAACGACCTCTAGCCATCGTCGCCTCTGATGTAGAGGTGTCAGCATTCGACTTCTTCCTCATCTCCTCAGACAACATGGCTCCAACCACATCGTCAAACTCAAGAACAGCTGCATTACTGAAGCTTATGGAAGTAACAAAGTGATCCCACGATTCAGGCAATGTACACAATAGAGTTATTGCCTTATCCTCTGAATCAAATTTTACATCTAGACTTTGTAATTGTACCAATAGAGTATTGAAAACATTCAGATGGTCAGTAACCGAGGTACCTTCCTTCATCCGCAAACTGTACAGCTGCCACTTCAGGAGAATCCGATTTGTCAAGGACTTCGTCATGTAGAGCTTCTCGAGCTTTATCCACAAGCCTGCGGCGGTCTTCTCTGACAAAATGTTGAACAGAACATCATCCGCCAGACATAACCGAATTGCGCTCAGAGCTCTGTCATCCAACTCAACCCATTCATCCTCCGTCATGGTAGAAGGCCTTTTGCTCCTCCCCAACTGCGCTTTCGCCACGCCTTGTTGTACCAGCAGATCGTGCATCTTTACCTTCCAGATCTCGAAGTTGTTTTTTCCATTGAACTTCTCAATTTCAAACCAGGCATTTTGAGTTTTCGCCATCTTGTTTCAGCAAAAAACACAGTAATATCCAAAACCCAACTTTAAAAAATAAAGAATGCCCCTTTTAATTAAAAAATGCCTTTAAAAAAAAAAAATTTGCCCTTGCCTTCCTTTAAGTGCCTCTCACTGCCTTTTAAAAAAAATTATCCTTGACCTTTGCCTTTAAAAAATGCTCTTCACTTAAACTACCATACCCCTCACCTTATAAAAAAAGGCCTTTTTCTTAATTACATTTTAAAACATTATAAAAAATCCAAATCGATTATAAACATAATAAAAATCGATTAACCACTCAAACATCGATTCATATTAGACCTTTTACCAAAACTCCATTTTAAATTGATTTACAAAACTTTAATAAACTCCAAATCGATTTTCATATGCCTTTTTCTTTTTTTTAAAAATCGATTTATAGCATACCTTTTTCCAAAATCGATATATAAAAAAAAACTTAAAAAAAAATGGCATACGTTTTTAATACGGCAGCGTTTCATTCAAACCTCCGTAGCAATGTTTGGTCAACGGCCTCTGCGTAAGTTGCCACGAAAATATCCCCGTGCACAGATTTAAGGAATGGCTTCGATATTGTGCAGAGTGGATTCAGCTCTGTTTTCGCAAAACCCAACATTCAGGTGACTGCCATGACTGCCATCGTTGTTCGATGACCCAACGCGGTGTTCAAGTTAGAATGAAATATGGCTATTTGTGAGCGGAACTAATTTATTCGTCCGACTCCAATTATTCATGTCCGCGCCGCTCCACAAATAAGAATGAGCAATTCTGCTCTACTCTCCAAGAACTGCTTTCATCTGAAGAAGGATCCACGCTGTAATACTTACAGCAATGCCCTTTCAACGCACCTACACGCAGGTTTACACAACACGCAGATCCACCACGCCTCCAACTTGCTCCAACCGGCTCTGATACCAATTGTTGGAGATCATGCACAGCAAATTAACACACAACAATTTATCAAGCATATAAAGACACAGTGATTCTACCGTGGTTCACCCAAACCTCCTGGGCTACGTCCACACAACAGGGCATTGGCAGTCTTTATTATTCAAACAGGAGATTACATAATTCACACACACTCTCCAAAACAAACGTATGGATACCTGTTATATAGCAGGAGAATCTAACAGCCTCATAAATCCTCTCAACACAAATTTAGGATGCATTAACTCCCTCCCCAACAACCTGGAGTTAATCTAGCAACAAATTCCTAATTTTTGTCACCTATTGAGATTTTTGCCTATTCTATTCAAAACAAAAAATCTCAACACAAATGAGGTCATTAAAGTGAAAAAGGAAAATTTGATGTTTGTTTATGTATTTATTAAAAAGTGATGTATTCATATAGTGCTTTGAATCTTAAAAAAGAATAAGTTATATAGTTCTAAAATTTTATAAGGAAGTTTAGGTTTTCTCTAGAACCTTGTAAAAGTGTTAATAATATTGTTTGGGAAGAAGAGAAAGTGGAAATATAAAAAAGAAACATTGGTTGCATGTTATAAATTTTAAAATAATCCATATGTTTCTATATTCGTCCTCCTATAACAAGATGAAGTGTTATAACAAACTTCACATAACTCTATTTTTATATAAACAATATTTTTTTAATAGTTGATGGCTTACATCTAGCAAAAATTGAATAAAGGGATGTTATACCATTTGGCATTGTGTGAAATTATTAATAATATTATGATTACTTTATTTTGTTTTTATTTCTAAAGCTATAATTGTTATCTCTCATGTAACTACACGCATTTAAAATACACACCAATTCAATTTATGCACAATTAGTGACATTCAAGAGAAATGAATCCGAGCACAGAAAATCAAACAACTACTACACCTATTCAACCATTTAAGTTTTTTAACACGTTACCATTTATAGCTACATTATTTAATTTACTAACTCTCTAAATCAATATCAATTTTGAAAAAATTACTTAAGATAGTACCTTTGCAAGTAAATTTGAGTTGAATTAAATGTTTTGGGTTCACTCTCAGTTGAACATAACACTTATTACTTGATTGAATCATTGATATTCCAAGTCAAAATTTATAGAGTTGAGTTATTTTCAAAGTTAGATAAGAAGTAAAATAAAAAATCATTTGTTTGGTTACACTTTAGTATCGAAAACTCTAAATTTGACAAATAGGAAATCAAGAAAGAATGAAATGAAAGCAAGTTCGTTGAACATAGATTGTACTATCCCTCTTCTATTATAATATTGTATTTGGTTATATTGAGTTAGGTTAGAAAGAATTACAGAAAATCCATGAAGAATTGGAATAATTATGTAAATGAATATTTATTAATAATTAAATGGAATGTATGTGCTTGGGAATGAGACATCTACAATTGAGATTCTGTTCAAAGAAAAAAAACAAAAATAAAATCTCATTGGTAAATGAGATTGTACAATTCTTTCATGATAAGAATTCTAGTTAAAATTATAGATAAGTGAAAATGGGTGAGAGATAAAAATCCATTAAGTTTCTTAGATTGGGAAAGATGTTAAGCTTTGATAAGCATAAAGTATCACGGAAGATAAAATCGTACTTTTAAGGAAAATCATAGGAAAGTGGTTGCGGAGAACCACAAAAGTGCGACACTGCTACAGGAAACATATATCATGAAAGAAAAGTATGAAATACCTTGGAAGGTACTCAACAATGGTTTTATATTCCTGGGTAAGTAATATCAGCTCAAGGGTGAATTAGAGGAAATCGTTTCTATGTCGGGTGGAGAACGTGTATGATTCACAAGTTTGTTTGGTTACAACGACTCTCGTTGGATTTTTTGTGGTTTTGATTTGTTTTAATAGTATCCAAAATTATATGTGGATATTATATTTTTTTGGAAGGATTTCGTAATGATTATGGTTTTCTTGAGTTCTAGTATGATGGATATGGTGTGAAAAGTATTATTAGGATTTTGGATGTAGTTATGCATAAGACAATTAATAATTATTAAGTATGCAATTTGTAAAATGGAATTTAAGGACACATATTCTTAACATTAGAATAACTGAATGTAAATTTTTTCATACAGGTAATCCAATGTGAGTAAACATCACCATTTATGTAGGTTAATCCTATAATTTAAAATATACATATATTTGTGTCTACAATGATAGGTATAAAGGTTATAATGGAGTGGTGATCATTAATAGATCGATATTAATGATGACAAACATGGATTTTGGATTATAAAATCTATTTTTTAATGGATAATATTAACGGTGAATTTATGGGTATGTAGTAGTGTATAATGCGACTTCCGTCTGGAAATATAGATCATGGATTGTTTAAAATGCATGTGCGCTACTTAGGTAATTATCAATGCATAAAATGAAAATTGGTATTATAATGTATATGGATCGTTAGTTGTAATTCCGATTGATTTAATATCAACTAGGACTTCAAATGTGAAGTTCAGACAATAGGGTAATAATTAGAATCAACCACCAGAGAACGAAAATAAAATTCATCAATTTTGTGATGAAGTAGTTATTGAAATTGAATATACACATGCGATTTCTTGACCTCGTAATCTATTTTATTTGTAGAAGAAGAAATAAGTATAGTGGATTAGTTAGAAAGACAATATAGGTGTTACAAATCTAAGTGCAAAATATAAATTAAATTTAAGAGAACAATGTCCATAGTACACATTGACCATCACATTTATCCTTGAATTACATATTAAAAGCTTACAGTTGACATAATCTAGAGCTACTCATGATTTCATTTCAAGTAAGAACAATATGGGATCGATGGGAAAGGTGGTAAATTGTTATTATAATTGAACATTAAACAAAAAGAAGGATACCACGTAATCCACGTTACAACAACAAACAAGTGCTACGAGGTAATAGAAATTACGAAAAAGAGCTATAAAAACATTGGGAGTGAAACAAATAGGAGGATCGATCCCTTGCAGAATAAAACCTTATTATATTTAGTATGATACAAATAACAAAATATTAGTCCATTAAATAGAAGTGTCAAAAAATAGAGGAATAAAGTTACAAACAAAAATATCATAGCAAGCTACATCACAGACGTGATGAGAATGAAGTCTATAAAAATGAATATTTGTAAGTCTCCATGGTATGGAGAATATTCCATTCTAGTACTATTGAACATTAATGGAATATCCGCTTATAACAGGATAAATTTTCAAGTTTACCCTAGAAAAACTTCGGAACCACATAAAAAAAAACATAGACCATATAGTTTCTGTGATATTCTCAGCTATATGACGCCATTAATTTAGAAATTATTGGTCCATTAAAAAGGAGAAAACACATTGATCCAAGTCTGGGAAACAATAGTAAAGGTGGAGTGTAATTAAAATAAACTAAGCCACAACGAAATCTATAGAACAATGCAAACACAGAAGTACCCTTGGAGTACTAGTGCTTCACTTTTTAGAAACCACATAAAGAAGCCAAAGGATTAGAACCTAAAACCAAGATCTTTAACTAACCTAGATATAAAAAAAGGGCATGTCAAGGATGAATGTAAGTACTTATTTTATTGGAAATGAAACTTTGGCAAAGAGTTGCTTATAGTTTCAAACAAGAGGTAACCTTAGTCATATATACGATACAAAATGTCATTGTAAATATCTACATAAAATTATGAAACGAAACTCGTTAAAAATATTAACTATGAATGGAGTGCCATCTCCTATAAGTTATACTACACTCCTCTAAATGCCTCTCTAGAGCAAGACCTAACCACTCTATTAGTTGATGTTGAGGGGGGGAAAGGTTCCATATTAAGATGAAAAATAACTTAATTTAAATGAGCATTGAGGGCTCACTTCACCCACATTAAGAAGAAAAATATATAAGCCATGAGTTACTGAGACATAAATTAAGTAACCACGAAGAATGCGGCAATGTGATAAAAACATAACACGTGTCTCATCATGAATACCACCTAGTCGCATATGTGTAGAAACAAAATGCATAATGATTCTAATAACCTTGTTAGGTTTCCATAACCTATACACCATCTTAATCATTTGAATTTGCAATGTGGTGCACATTCCTAGATGGCACAAGCCATATATCAAGTAGGTACAATCATACAATGAGAATGTTAGCCCATTATTCATAATGTTAGGTAAATCTATATTCAATCCATGCATATATTGCAATTTAATGAAAATAACTTTCGGAGAATAGACATAACCAATATGATGGGTAGCGACGAATATATTTAAAAAATTTCTTATGTAGAAGAGTTGTAGGTGTTGCGCAAAATGAATTTAATTTATCAATGCATCAATCAATGTCATTCAGTCAATAAAACATAATACTAGTTAAGGTAGATTTTAATGAATGTTAATGGACACTGGAATGTGGGGTCAGACATACTTAACACTAATACATGTATAGTGGGTAAACAAAACTCCATGTGAATAAATTGAAACCCCAATGTCACGGACGTAGATAAAAGTTCCTATAATAAAGATAGGTATAATTATAAAATTATGTCAACACTACTTATTTAAGATATATGTATATTCCTTGACAAAAGTGCATTGTGGGTTAGCACTCGCAATTATCATCTTGTAGGTCTTGTCCAAATATTAAGAAGGTGTCATTTTATTATTTAAAGGGCCTACCAAGGGACTATTAGAGACAAATGATAGGAATTATTTTATATACTCTCACGTGGGAATCACGAAACACTTGATTTGCAATTGTTAGTACATAGCTATTGTAAGGAAAAAAATCCTTTCACTATATACTCCTGTGAAGACTTTTTTTTTTTTAGGGAAATCAAGTTGGTTACATATAGTATCAAATTTGTAGGTTCAATACTGAATCCTATGGCCAACTTGCAACAACAAGATAGAACTTATTAATAGTTATATCATATTTGAGTGAAAAAAATAAGTGTTGCAACAACAAGATAGAACTTATTAATAGTTATATCATATTTGAGTGAAAAAAATAAGTGTTACAAACTGGAGTATCTAAGACGGAAATGATCAAGGTCAGTTGTGATATACAAATTTTTATTTTAGCACATTTCTATATATGATGTAAAAGGGAAATGCACAATTGTTTTAGATATATACATACTTTTACAGTAAAAATTAAATATTTCATGGATATGAAGACAATATAATCATTGATTCAACTTATTTTTTATCTGTGGTTGTTGAGAACTTAAAATATGTCACTCAATTTATTATATGACACTAAGAGTAAAGGAATTTCATAGTTTTATCGAAGGATCATGAGTGTAGGGGAACCTCATTTTCATGTAACCACTCAAAAAAATAAGTCATTTTAAAGGTTTTAGATTTAACTATTCTGATCACGGTGAGAATGCATAAATATATAGATATTCATTCTTTCTCGGTGTGTCAAATACCCTTATTTATGTAGGCAGAGGATTCTATTATGCCTGTGATACAAGGTATTCTTATATAACTCATGATCCATCTGAAAATTGATTTTTATGTAGCATAACATGAATCCGAAGAATAGGGAAACATGAGAAATAATATAAATTTATAATGTATTCAAGTAATTTCCATCATACTATCGGCTTAGCCCAACACTGTTAAGCAATTTATAGATGTGGAATGGTAATCTACTAGATTAATAACTCTCATATTTGTGGTTCTATAAATTCATTTTGGAATTGAAGTTGAAAATGTAAAATTGGTATTGGCTATGTTTATTCTATCGTTAAAAGAGAATATCAAACTAGATAATTCTAATTCCAAAATCGATTTTTTCATTTGTGGAGTATGAATTGCACTGCCCTTATGCTAACATGGTTGGAATACATTCAATATGACAAGCTTTTCTCAGATAGATATTACTATTGAGGAAATACGATTGAAATCGTTTCGATCAATGCATAGATTAGGGTACTCATACGGATTTGTTCAGAGTATTGACCTATTCATTACTAATTGGTTGTTGCATTTTAACATTAGGAAAAAATGGAAGCTAAGATTCAAGATATATTATGGGAAATAAGTTGGGTTTTCTCTCAATAGTTTGATGAAGTCGTAGAGATGGAATCTTTTAAGAGGTTCACATAGATAATTTGAAATTTTATTAATTTAATTACAGTAAAAAAGAGAGATAAATGATGGATTTGAGAGAAAAAAGAATCAAACATGTGCCAAATTATATAAGTAGTTGGGGAATGTTCCACATACAACATCTTGTTCTTTTTATATATAAATCCCAAAGGTCATAACAATAATTCTTTCCGACCTCACTAGGGTTGTTTCTAATATAATCATATGATCTACCTTTTATGTGAATAATGGTTGATATGGGCGATGTTTGAGACATCATTGACCTGTATTAAGGAGTTATTGTCTTGTTATATATATATATATATATATATATATATATATATATATATATATATATATATATATATATATATATATATATATATATATATATATATATATATATATCTGTATGTGTGTGTCTATAAATTTATGGGTTTGATCTAAATTGAGGAAAATGATAAGCGCCACGCCAAACTGATTAAGACCTATAGTTATGAGTGATGTTCAGATGATCATCTTGCAACAAGTGGTGTGAGGCACATAATGTGGAAGGGTGGAGAGCGTCACTCAAATTAGTGACATGATCTACAGAACAACTGGACTTTAAAGAGAAAAGGGTACTAGAGACGCTTCAAAAAGAGAAATGAAGATTTTAATATGCATTTGATGCATAATAATTCAATCAGATACATGAATGATCATTACTTAAGGGAAAATGAAGACAAAAACTATGGTATTCAATACAAAGAACCTAAGTTAGGATAAACATGGCAATGGGAAATAGTAACCTTATTCAATCAATTTTGTAGGATTAAGGGTAACGCATAGAGCCCACTATAGGTTCTAACTATGTAATAAATAAATAAGGTAAGAACTTGAATTATAATCTGAGAATGTGTAATATTCCTAATTAGCGATAGCTAATTGGAATATTCCACTTTGTATAGTTTTGTCGTCTATGGGTTGTAAATAAATAAAAAGTGAGTACAAAGGGTCTAACTCACTTTAGTAGAATAAGACATCTGCCTAGTAGCACAACATTGTGAATCAAGGGGGGTCAAGGGGGCCAAACACCACGTAGAAGAGGGGGGGCCTACTTGCACTCTAGAAGCTTCTGCGCAGATAAGCATGAGGATGTGTAGGAGAGAGAGCCTACGATGGGTTTTGGAGGGAAACCAATGCTATAAAAGATGAAGGAGCCTCCTCATTTGGATCATTCTTGAGTTGTTGATTTTGGAGTGAGACTTTTGTCTTCTTGAGCATGCCGGCTGTTTAGCCTGTTTGTAGCACTATTTAGTGCATCGAGTGTCTCCGTGTGGAGATCTCACCCTTAGCCCCAGGGGACTTCAACTGCCTACTCAGGCAAGGTTTGTTTTCCAATATTTTGTGTGTCGTTTCATTGTTTGGGTTGTCGCAGAGTTGGATCTTATAGAGACTGTGTAGTCACTAGGAGAGAGGACATAGTTCATTGTGGGGGAGCTTCGAATTGGGGTTTCTATAGTCGATTTCACCGAGATTTAAAGCAGAGGGTTAGCCTTTGCTCGTCAGAGGTTTTTTGGTGGATTTTGTGGTAGGATCTTAGCTATTTCTATCCAACCACTGCACTGTACCTTGGAGGCTAGCATAATTCACTAGGGAGGCAGTTTCTAGTGGTTTTGGGGGTTGGCCATTCTTGGAATGGTTTGTGGATCTTGTCGGGGTTGTCGAGGAGAGGATATTTGTCAATTTTCATCTCATTCTGACAAGGGGATTAGCCCCTAATATTCAGTCGATTTTAGTAGTAGCAGCTACACGACATTTTTCCAGAAACTGGGACGTAGTTCATAGAGCAGCCATTTCCTATCTTTTCTGAGACTGTTTTTCTAACTTGCCTTGTGCAAGATCACCTCTTGTACTTCATTAAATTTCTCAGATTAATAAAATGGCTCAGCATTTTCTCTCTATGTTTTCTGGTTGAGTTTTCATAGTTGCCGTTGTTGCCATAGTTGTTGTATTCTCTTTCTATTGTATGTTTATTATTGTTTTTGAGTGCTCTAGTTCTATACCACTTGGTGTGTTTATCTTTCACTCCTAGATAGAGTCTGGAAAGGGCCAGGTAGCCTCTGGCTCTCATCCTCTTTTAGAGGCGAGATATTCAGTAAATGACCTCCCAATCAATCTTTGGTTGGAGTTTTCTGTGTTTTAGTGGTATCCCCAAAACGAGATATTACAGTGGTATCAGAGCATATTTTTGGCTCAGCTTGTGGTCTATGACATTAAGAAAGAGACCGTACAGAGGCAGGAAGTATAGAGACCATGAGCGTAGGTTGGAGGCCACCTACGAAGAGGGAGAACGTGTGACGGACATAGAGCAAGTAGATCTTCTAGTAGATTTGAGGCAGAAAGAGCCGATGGCAGAGGACACAGAGGCCAAATAGTTTGGAGAGGCACTCCTCAAGTCGGTGCAGGATTTAGCCCGACAGATTGAGGTGATGGGCCAGAGGTTCACAGCTATGAAGGCTAGGCAACGTGAGACTCCACGGGCTTTCGAGGTCAGAGAGGGATGAGGTGCATCCTACCATTTGCTGGAGCATGGCGCTACTCAGTGTGATACCCCTCAGCCGACGGCTTCATGTGCACCTATGCGCTCTACCATGCCGACTTTCTTGGGAGCAGACATAGGGCCAGGTGCCCAGCAGGAGGCAAAGCCTGGAAACTTAGATGAGTATTTTGCAGAGTATTAGTCCTATGGGTAGGAGTTCAGGGATGCTCTCACATTCAGAGATTTTGTGCAACTCCAGCAGGATAGTAGACCCTGCGACCATCATAGAGGGCACTGACATTACCATGATGGAGATTCCCACTGAGCTTCTAGTAGATTTCATTTGCCGACATTTGATGGATCGTTAAACAGTTCGTCAATGTCTTGGGTGGAGAAGCTGGACATCTATTTCTAGCTTAACCAGATGTCAGAGATGGAGGCCATCAAGGTGGCAAAATTACATTTGGATGTTGAGGCCCAGGACTGGTAGTTCCATGGGATGGTGACATTAGGGCATTCCACAGTGACGACATATGCTGAGTTTACTAGGAGATTGATAGAGTGTTTTTACTAGAGGGATCCAGAGCAGCATTTTTTTGAGCTGATGAAGCTCAAATAGACAGGGAGCCCAGAGACATACATTGCAGATTTCTTGAGGGTTTCGGTGATGGTGCCAGATCTATCTGCGACATGGATGATCTATATGTTTGTGGAGGGATTGGAAAAGCCACTTCGAGGTCTAGTCAGATCTACTAGGCCGGCTACACTCTAGGATGCTATCAGCAGGAGCAAGGATTTGCAGGATGCATTGCCCAGGACGCAAACACCTTACCCCCAGAGACAGGGTTTCCAGCCCAAGGGGAAGGATGCGAGGGTTCCTCCTCCAAAGGGGAATCCAGGACGGGCACAGGTAGATGATGAGGCCAAGAGGGAGTTGAGGAAGAAGCAGCTGTGCTTCACTTGTCAGGAGCCGTGGGCACCAGGGCATAGGTGTGCTGTTGGAAAATCACACTTCATTGAGGTCTTCTCCGATGATAGCGGGGAAGAGGTTGAGGAGGATGATGAGGAGGCAGGAGATAGTTAAATGGACTAGGATCAGTTGCCGCCTCCACCTCTAGGGACAGGAGTTGCAGCTTTTGCACCCAGAGGAGGGGCCCTTGCAGCTTTGCGAGGAGTTCCTAAGTATTTGACGCTGCGTGTACATGGGACAATGCATGGTTAGCGAGTATCAGTCTTGGTTGATAGTGGGGCAACCAAAAACTTCATTGATGCATAGATGGTCGAGCGGAGGGGTATACCGACCAAGAGTTTTGATGGGTTTTCAGTCTTGGTCCCAGGAGCTCAGACGATGCAGTGTGCCCAGTATGTTCCAAAGTTAGCAGTGACGATGGGTACTTACATCGTGATTGATCACTTTTTCCTGGTCAACATTCCTGATACCAATGTGGTACTGGGTGTTCAGTGGCTGATTATGCTGGGGAAGGTCACCACATATTGGGAGGCCTTAGAGATGGAGTGGGATTACAAGAAGACCGAGAAGCATGAGAAGATCTGTGGGATGCATACTTACCCACCTCAGACAGTTTCGGCACACCAGATGGAGGCAGACTTCCGGAAGGGAAACATAGAGTGGGCGGCTGAGTTGAGGGCATCATAGGCAGAGACCACTGGTCGAGCATTTCATCCAGAGATATAGGCTATCCTTGACATGCATGAGGTAGTGTTTGGGGCTATACCACTAGGTCGGCCACCAGATAGAGGGTTTGAGCATACCATCGAGCTGGAGCAAGGTATCCAGGTAGTGATCACTACACCCTATAGGCATCCCAAAGCCTATCGGGATGAGATTGAGTGGGCCATCTAGGAGTTGTTGGCTCTTTGACACATTAGACCGAGCACGATTTCGTTTGCTTCTTCTGTAGTGCCGGTGAATAAGAAGGACGACACCTTCAGGATGTGTATCAACTATAGGGCCCTAAACAAGAAGACTTTGAAGAATAGGTACCCTATACCCAGGATCAATGATCTGATGGATGAGTTGAGAGGAGCTATGTTCTTCTCAAAAATTGGTTTGAGATCAGGGTACCATCAGATTCGTGTGAGGGAATAGGATATTCCCAAGACCGCTTTCAGGTGTCATTATGGGCAATTTGAGTTTTTGGTTATTCCTTTTGGGCTGACCAATGCGCTAGCTACTTTTCGGTCCTGCATGAACCATATCTTCCGCAGTCATCTGAGGAAGTTTGTATTGGTTTTCTTTGATGACATACTCATATATAGTAGGACATGGGAGGAGCATCTCCAGCATATAGAGATAGTGCTACGCATCTTGGAAGAGAAACAGTTCTATGCTAAGCTCTCCAAGTGTGAGTTTGGGATGACAGAGATGTTGTATTTGGGTCACATCATTGGAGTGGATGGAGTGAGGGTCCATGAGGAGAATATTAGAGCCATCAGAGATTGGCCGAAGCCGAAGAATGTGACAGAAATTCAAGGATTCATTGGGATATGTATCTATTACAAGAAGTTCATCAAACGGTTCTCACAGCATTTGCATCACCCCTTACAGATTTGACGAAGAAATGGGCATTCGGTTGGATAGATATAGCACAGCAAGCCTTTGATAGGCTCAAGGAGGTGATGAGTAGCTACCCAGTGCTTGTGTTTCCAGATTGTACGCAGCCATTTGTCTTGGAGTGTGATGCATCGGGAGAGGGGATCGGCGTAGTATTGATGCAGGGGGGAAACCCTATAGATTTTGAGAGCCAGAAGCTCCTTCCACATGAGAGGTTGTATCCCATATATGACAAGGAGATGTTGGCCATCATGCATGCATTGGCCAAATTCTGGCAGTATCTAGTAGGGAACCGATTCAGGATGAGAACTGACCACAACAGCCTTAGGTTCTTTTTGGAGCAGAAACAGCTACAGGAGAGGTAGCAGAAGTGGATCAGTAAGATCCAAGCATATGAATTTGAAATTGAGTATGTCAAGGGTAAGAATAATGTGGTAGCAGATGCCCTTTCACGTAGACTAGCCATGTTATCTCTTATGAGCTTGGACGCAGATTGGAGGGCTTGAAATTTAGTTGAGTACTCCAAGAACAGGTTTTCATGTGAGGTGTTGGACGGACAGGTGGTGGATGACCGGTACAGGGTGGTCGATGAGATCATCTATTATAAGGATAGGATCTTCTTCACTGAGGGATCTCAGCTTAAGAATAAGATACTCCAGGCATCACATGATTCTCCATTGACAGGCCATCAGGGGTTTACCAAAACCTATAGGGCCATTAGAGAGAGGTTCTCATGGAAGGGCCTCAAGGAGGACGTACTCCAGCACATCACGGAGTGCGATGTTTGTCAGAGGAAAAAGGGTGAGATGAGTCATCCCACAGGGTTGTTGCATCCTCTTCCCATTCCGAAGGGGAAATGGGAGAGCATATTGATGGATTTCATCACAGGGTTTCCCGTGGTGCAGATCAAGGATTGTATCTTTGTCATCGTTGATTGATTGACAAAGTATGCACACTTTTTGACCATATCCACACATTACACAGTAGCACAGGTGGCCGAGCTATTCTTCCGAGAGATTTTTAGGTTGCATGGTCTTCCTAAGACCATCATCAGTGACAGGGACAACCACTTCATGGGCAGATTTCCGGCTAGTGGGGACAGAGTTGACACCGAATACTAGTTACCACCCACAAACATATGGACATATGGAGATAGTTAACAAGTTTTTGGAGGGCTACTTATATAACTATGTCAGTGGGTAGTAGCAAGCATGGTTGAGATGGTTGCATTTGGGCTAGTACTGCTACAACTTGACACATCACATGTCTATTGGTATGTCACCAATTTACGCTTTGTATGGGTACCATCCTTTATCATTTGCTGATGTGATGTTCGGTGCAAGTAAGGCTCCTAGAGCTAAGATGTGGATCCAAGAGAGTCAGGATATCCTCCAAGCTCTCAAGGACAACATGGCTACAGCACAGAACCAGCAGAAGTTGTATGCCGACAGAGGTCGAGTGGAGTGACAGTTTGAGGTAGGGGACTTGGTCTACCTACGCTTATAGCCATATTGACAGTCATCGCTAAAGCATAAGGGAGCTAAGAAGCTCAAGCTGTGTTTCTACGGGCCATACAGGGTGATACGTAGGATTGGGTAGGTTGCATATGAGTTGGAGCTCCCCCAAGGTAGCAAGATCCACAACATTTTCCATGTATCATGCTTGAAGAAGGCACTGGAGCACCAGGTGACAGTGATAGAGGAGCTACCACCTATAGATGATGAGGGGCACTTGGTGTTGTAGCCAGAGGCCATTATTGATACCAAGGAGAGGCAGTTATGGAGCAAGACGGTCCGGGAATTCTTGGTGAGGTGGAAGAATTTGCTGGATGAGGATGCCACTTGGGAGAGCGAGAAGATTCTACAGCAGCCATCACTTCAGTTGCTTGAGGGCAAGCAACATTTTGCCGAGGGGGACTGTAATATTCCTAATTAGCAACAGCTAATTGGAATATTCGACTTTGTATAGTTTTTCCATCTATGGGTTGTAAATAAATAAAAAGTAAGTACAGAGGGTCTAACTCACTTTAGTAGAACAAGACATCTGCCTAGTAGAACAACGTTGTGACTCAGGGGGGTCAAGGGGGCCAAACACCACGTAGAAGAGGGGGGTCCTACGTGCACTCTAGAAGCTTCTGCACAGATAAGGATGAGGATGTGGAGGAGAGAGAGGCTATGACGAGTTTTGGAGGGAAACCAATGCTATAAAAGATGAAGGAGCCTCCTCATTTGGATCATTCTTGAGTTGTTGATTTTGGAGTGAGACTTTTGTCTTCTTGAGCATGCTAGCTGTTTAGCTTGTCTGCAACACTGTTTAGTGCACCGAGTGTCTCCGTGCGGAGATCACGCCCTTAGCCCCGGGGGACTTCGAGTGCCTTCTCGGGCAAGGTTTGTTTTCCAGTATATTGTGTGTTGTTTCATTGTTTGGGTTGTCGTAGAGCTGGAGCTTATAGATACTGTGCAGTCACTGGGAGAGAGGACGCAGTTCATTATGGGGGAGCTTCGGATTGGGGTTTCTATATTTGATTTCATCGGGATTTCGAGCAGAGGGTCAGCCTTTGCCCGTCAGAGGTTTTCTGGCAGAGTTTGTGGCAGGACCTTAGCTATTTCTATCTAGCCACTACGTTTTACCTTAGACGCCAGCGTAATTCACTGGGGAGGCAGTTTCTGGTGGTTTTGGGGGTTGGCCATTCTTGGAATGGTTTGTGGATCTTATCGGGGTTGTTGAAGAGAGGAGATTTTTTTATTTTCATCTCATTCCGACAAGGGGATCAACCCCTAATATTCAGTCAATTTCAGCAGTAGCAGCTACATATCATTTTTCCAGCAGTTGGGATGCAGTTCATAGAGCAGCCATTTCCTATCTTTTCTGAGAGTGTTTTTCTCACTTGCCTTGCGCAAGATCACCTCTTGTACTTCATTACATTTCTCAGATTAATAAAATGGCTCAACATTTTCTCTCTATGTTTTCTGGTTGAGTTGTCGTAGTTGTCGTTATTGCTGTAGTTGTTGTATTCTCTTTCTATTGTATGTTTATTATTGTTTTTGAGCGCTCTAGTTCTATACCACTTGGTGTGTTTATCTTTCACTCTTAAATAGAATCTGGAAAGGGCCAGGTAGCCTCCGGATCTTGTCCTCTTTTAGAGGCGACATATCTGGTAAATGCCCTCCCAGTCAATCTCTGGTTGGAGTTTGCCGTGTTTTAGAGATATCCCCGAAACATGATATCACAAAATGCCAAGAATGTGTTGATTGTAATTGTATTGAACAACCAATAATATTTTGTGGAAGGAAATGGAATTTATTACCAAGGAAAAGACAGTTGAATTGGTAACCACCTTGATGGAGGAAGTTAGAAAATTTTAAATTAACATTATAAATTCCAATATCTGAATAACCACAATAATATGATTGAAGAGTGTAACCAATGAAAAATTATACAAAAGAAAATAAGTGGTAGCACTACAAGAATGGACCTCACTAAGTCACCTTGGAATGAAATGAACAAGATATAAGAACCATGATTAGGATGGTCTATAATTAAATATGCAGTACATATCTGTATTTTGTATGAGGGTACCGAATTATAAATTGCATTAGCTTTTAACAAGTGATAAGAAAACACTGAATTAATAACAATATTAAGAATGAAGCGATCTAAAAAAAATGGGATTAGAAACCTATATAGTCGAACCAGAAATGAAAAACAAAATAAAACGAATAAAATAAATGGAAAAGGTGTAAGACATTGCGAAGCACATTCTATTGGTTCAATCATGAAAACTTATCAATGACAAAATACTTTTAGACTACCATCTTTGGTGACTATGAAAAGATAGGAAAAATAGTCAAGGGTATACATAACTACATCCACCTAAAGCTTGTTTTAATCATAAAATAGCAACCTTGAAGGTGACTAAAATATTATATGCAAAGTTGATACAATGATATCCAATTTATATTATAAAATAGAACTCTTCAAACAATCCCTTGATTATTGTTATCCTTGTGCAAGCAAAGTGAAAAGAAATTTAAAATTTCTTATATTGAAGTTTATAAGTAAACAATGTTCATATTAGTGGGCATAGTCATAGTGTCTATTTTACTAATGTATCAATGGTTTTTACCTTGTTGGATGCATGTGGGTAGTATGTTCAAGTACATGTGAAATTTATGAAGCACATATTCAGCATGTATATGTACATGCTAGAAAAGGAGCATGGAATAAATGAAAGATTATCTTTGCTTCAATTTTGAGTCATAACACTAGATGACATAAATTGATTATTAAAAGAGTGAAATACAAGAAGAATTATCCTCTGTGTCTTAAGAAATTATAAATTTCTCTTACAATACAAATGGATCATCAAAATACTAAAACCACACAATACGCATAAAAAAAAATTGCAAACAAAAAGAGAACACAAAGAGAATTCAAAAGTTGTGGATCATGTCCATTTCTGGTGAAACCAAAGAAGATTACCTTAATAATGTGATTTTGTCCTAGGTTAACACAATTATTTAAGGGCTCCTTCTAACTTCTGTACGTATTTGGAGTCGTAGCTTATCAATTAGTATTTCCCTGCCATATTAGAATTTATAAATTTTTCATATATCATTACTTAATAAATATGTATATGATGTATTTCACATAATTGATTGGAAAATGCTACAAGATGATCCAAAGGAGACCTTCTCGAAGAACCCCTTTACATCTTAGACGAGAAAAAAATTTGGCACTGAATTGAGTTGTCGCTCAAGATGAACTACAACGAAACAATTTACTTCTAAGGATATTACATCAGTGTAAGAAAATGAAATAAAGAAAAAATATATAGCAAGGTTTCAAGAAGAAGAAACTTGATAACGGACACCAAGTATAGTGTGAATAATTGGGAAGGAGAATGTGATATCCCTACATTCTTGTAATATTGTTTTTCGTTAAATTGAGTTATGTTAGAAAGAATGGTGGAAAATCCATGAAGAATATTGGAATTATTATGTAATTGAATATTTATTAATAAATAAATGAAATTTATGTTCTTGGGAATGAGACATCTAGAAATGAGATTCTTTCCAAATAAATAAAAACAAAGAGAATATATCATCGATAAATGAGATTTGGGAATTAATTCACGATAAGGTTTCTATATAAGATACTATATAAGCTTAAATGGATGGAAGAGAAAAATGCATTAATTTTCTTCACTTGCGAAAAATGCTAAATTTGTGTACGGATAAAGCATCGCTGGAGATAAAAGTGAGGCTTTAAGGAAAGGCCTAGGCAAGTGGTTGTGGAGGACCAAAAAAGTGGGATGCCACTAAGGGAAAATATATCATGAAAGAAAGGTATGGAATATGTAGGAAGGTATTCAACAATGGTTGTTGATTCCTCGACAAGTAATCTAACCTCGGGGATGAATTGGACGAAATAATTTCTAGGTTGGGTGGATAATATCTTTTATTTTCATGTTTTTTTGGTTACAACCACTCTAATTAAACTAGTTATTGTTTTGATTTGTATTTATAAAATGAAATTTTGTATGGATATTGTATTTTTTTTTGAAGGATGTTGTAATAATTCTATTTTTCTTGAGTTCTCGTATTATTGATATAACGTGAAAAGTATTATTAGGATTTTGCATGTATTTATGCATAGGATAATCAATCATTGATAAGTATCCAATATTTAAAAGGGAATTGAAGGACACATATTCTTTATGTTACTATAAGTGAACGTAAATTTTTCCATACACGTAATGTAGTGTGATTAAACATTGCCATTTATGTAGGTTAATCTATAATTTAAATTATAAATATATTTGTGTCTACAATCATGGGTATAAAGGCTACAATGAGATGGTGATCATTACTAGATCGATATTACTGATGATAGACATGGGTTTTGGATTATGAAATATAATTCTTAGCATATAATATTCACGGTGAAGATGTGGGTATGTAGTAGTGTATAGTGCAACTTCCACATGGAAATAAAGATAATTGATGATTTAAAATGCATTTACCTACTTTGGTAATGATTAGTAGATAAATTGCAAATTGATATTATAACGTATATAAATATTTAGATGTAATTCTGAATGATTTGATATCAATTAGGAATTTAAATGTGAAGTCCACATGGTAGTGTCATAATCCAAATCTACCACTCGAGACCGCAAAGAAAATTGATTGATTCGGTCATGATATAAGCATTGAAACCAAATATAAAAATAGAATTTCCTGACCCCTTAGTCTATTTTATTTCCAGAAGAAACAACAAGTGTAGTGGATTATAGTTAAAAATACAGTATAGGTGTTATAAATCCAAGCGCATAAAATGAAGTAAAATTAGCAGATAAAATTGTCCATAGTATACAGTGACCATTACATTTTTCATTGAATTACATATTAAAAGCTTAAAATATATATAATATAGAGTTACTCATGATTACATTTCCAGTAGGACGAAGATTGAATTTATGGGTGTTATGAAACCAGGTCACAAAATAGAAAAAGAGAGACAGCGACGACTTAGAAATCAGTCTCTTCCAGGGGGGAACCTCCTTTACATTACATAAATGAACAATTATTGGATGAAGAAAATGAAAAAACATCATTTAGATATATATAGGAGTCCATGGGGTCATCATATAAGCCTAGCTGACCTAACAATAATAATGTAAGGGAACAAAAATAAAAATAGTAGGCTTTTACGGGGAAAAATAATAACAATATGGGGACTACAAGGGTCCAAAAATGACAATCAGGGGGATACACTAACAAAAATAAGTTATTATATTAGTAATATAGGGACCTAACATGCCCCTCTCCTTCAAAAATATTTTGTCCCCAATGCTTGAGTAGTTCTGGATGCTTCTGTATAAAATTATCATCCACCCATGTGGAATCCTTAGTGGGTAAGTTCTTGTTTCCGTGACTTCTTTAGGTTCCAATAATATTTTTCCTTCCACATAAAGTTATGGAAATATAGCTTGAATTGGAAGTTTGTCACATATAACCTACTTTAAGAATGAAACATGGAAAACTCGGTGCACTCGAGAAGAAGTAGGGAGCTCCAATTTTTATGCCATAGTACCAATACTTTGCAACACCTTGTAAGGACCATAGTACTTTGAGGATAATTTATTATCCTTCTTAGTTTGTTTGAGGGACATTTGTTTGTATGCTTTTAGTCAGAAAAATACCAAATCTCCTACATCAAAACTTCTCTCGATGTGGTGTTCATATTCTAGTTGTTTCATTCGATTTTGTGCCTAATTTAGGTTATTCTTTAAGATTTGGAGAACTTGTTGTTGATACTTGATGTGATCTTACATTGCTTGAACCTTATAATTTTATCTAAAGAATGATGTGATGGATGGTGGATGATATCCATAAAGTTCCATAAATGGGGTCATTGTTGGTGTAGTATGGAAGGGTGTTTGATACCACCATTCAACCAAAGGAAATCACTTGACCCATTGTGTTTATTTATCAGTTACAAAAGAATGGAGATATCCTTCCAAAAATATATCCACTATCTCAGTTTTCCCATGGTATTGAGGATGATAAGATGAGCTATGAGCTAGTTGAGTACCTAAAGAAGAAAATAACTTCGTCCAAATATTTCTAGTGAAAATGGAATCTCTATAGCTTATAATAATATTTTGTTTTCCATGTAGCTTTTGAATTATTTCCATAAATGCAGTAGAAAATTTAATTTCTTTAAATGGATGAGATAATGCACAAAACTGTGCATACTTGGTAATTCTATCAACTACCACCATGATGACACTCTTCCTTCCGACTTAGGTAAACCTATGAAAAAAAAACCATTGAAGCCTCCTCCCAACGTTGAATTGGAATGGATAAAGGCTCTAGCAGACTCTAGGTATGAATTGTCTCAAGTTTATTTTGTCGGAAAACCAAATGTTCCACCACAAAATTTTGAATATCAGATTTAAGGACATCCCAAAAATATTCTTTCTTCACCCCGTGGTAAGCTTTTAAAAATCCTAAGTGTCCTCCTAAGGGATAGGTGTGAAATTAAAAAAGAATGTTTTGCTTATTTTGGAATTCTTAGAAAGATATAAGCGATATTTTTACCATAAGGAAGCATTTTTCCAACTAAATGTATTAGATGCACTAGGATCTTGCTGTAACTTTTTAATGAGTGTCCACACTTATTCGTGATTCTTGCATTCCTCCATTTCTTTGTTTATCCAATATATTTGGATAATAGAAATGGCACAAAGAAATGATTCCACCTCCTCATCGTTTCTTGAGAGTGCATATGGAACAACATTTAGCTTCCCTTGTTTGTAGATGATTTCAAATTCATAACCGAAAATATTTGTGAGCAATTTAATAAACCTCTTTTAGGCGGGAGTGTCCTTTACACTACATAAATGAACAATTATTGGATGATAGAAATGACAAAACATCCTTTTAATATATAGGAGTACATGGGGTCTCAATATAATTGTAGCCGACCTAACAATACTACTGTAAAAATGCAACAATAACAATAATGGGCTTTTATGCGGCATAATAATAAAAATATGGGGACTACAGGAGTACAACAATAACAATAAGAGGGCTACACTAACAACAATAAGGGACAATGGGGAAGATGGTAAATTGCCATTATACTTAAACATTAAAAATAAATGAACATACCAACTAATCCATGTGACAACAATGAGAAAGTGTTATGATGTAACATAGATTACATCTCAGAGGTTAAAAAACCCTGACTTTGAAACAAATAGGAGGATAGATCCCTTACAAAATATAACTATATTATATTCAGTATGATACAAACAACAAAATATTAGTCCATTTAAAAGAAGTGCTAGAACATAGAGGCACAAAGTTACAAAGGAAATTGTGCCAGAATAGATGATGTGAATCAAGTATATATAAATAAATATTTGTAAGTCTATTTCGTATGGATAATTTTAAACACAAGTGTTCTTTAAAATTAAATGAAAATTCGTTTGTAGTAGGAAGAATGTTCAAGCCGACCCTAGTAAAAATTTTAAGTGAGAGATAAAAATAGACTACATAGTTTCTCCAAGATTCTTGGCTATATGACACCAATAATTTACATACTAATATTGCCTTAATAAGGAGAAAATGTGTGGACCACGCTTGGAAAAAATAGTAAAGGTGGAGTGTAATCAATATAAAATAAGGCACTGCAAAATTTATACAACAATGGAGACACAAACTTACCCTAGGTGTATGAGAGCTTCATTGTTTAGAAATTGCATAAAGATGCTAAAATATTCAAATGAAAAAAATAAGAAATTGAACTAACTTGGAAATAGAAAAAGGGCATATCAAAGTTGAATGTAAGTAGTACATTTATTGGCAACGAAACTTGGGTGAAGAGTTGTGTATACCGACAAATAGGAGGTAACCTTTAGCCATATATATGATTTCGAATTTCATTTTAAATATCTACAAAAAATTAAGCAATGAAAATCATTAAAAATATTAACTATGAATTGATTTTCATTCCCTATAAGTTAAAATGTGCTCCTATGAATGCCCCTCCATAATATGATCTAACCACTCAATCTGGTCTGGGTGAGGGGGGAAAGGTTCTAGATTAAGATGAAAAATAACTTGAGTTAAATCACCATTGTGGGATCGCTTCACCCAAATTCGGAATAAAAATATTTAAACCATGAGTTATCCACACATACATCACCTTTCTTTCTAGTAGTTCTAAATATGATAAAATTCTTGATAGTGGAAGCAATAATCCTTGGCGGCCATAAATAATTTTTTTGGTAACTCGAAAAGAATCCCCAATAAATTCTGAAGAAACATTCAAAATAAGGTTCCATACTGGAATACCGACCAAACATATGTGCGATTAATTGTAAAATATTCATATAATGACTTAGCATAACAAGTATTCAATTCATTATAGAAAAATTGTAGCACAAAATTGAATTAATGTCCAAGGGAAATGGAACATATTGTTGAGTCAAATTATACGTGTATAATTTTCCAATATAAATTGTCAATCGAGGAAGGTAAACTGATGAGATGCAGTGCACAGTATAAGCAGGCTTATTATTGCAACAATTAATTAATTATACAAATAACAACTAATGCTTCTTTCCCATGTCAATACTATCGCAGAAAAGGCTATGGAGTGGCATATATCATCCCTCTATAGCACTTAAGATTATTGATATTGAACATGAAAAGATAAACATCAAACAACAATCAACAACTCATGCTGCTTTCCTATATCAGTACTATTGCAGCAATGGTTATGGAGCAGCATATATCATCTCTCTATAACACTTTTTTTTGTTGATACTAATGCAAGAAAGAGAAAAGAAATCAATCCCAATCAAGAGTAAAAAATAACATGAATCCAAGCATTGGCCAAATGAAAAGAGCTCTTCAACATAAAATATTAATTCACTTAACCAATCTATAGTTTCCTGTAATAAATACAGAAAGGAAACACTAGTGGTTGCAGGAAATTATTAATGCATAGTTAAAACAGAAAGAAACATGCACTCTACTACAAGAGTTGTGAGCGAAGGGGGCCCTCCCTCACTCACAACTCCTTTAAATATTAAAGAAGTTTCTCAGGAAAATAAACAAAACATAAATGATTTTACTAATCTGAAATAATAGTCAATTACAGTCTAAGATCGTGATCTGCAACAGTAGCTTCCAACCCAAATCAAGAACTCTAAACTCCCGTATAAGAAAATTACATCTGATTTAATACAATTTAGGCAGCCCATATTTGGTTTTGAACAAAACAAATTACTAAAATAAGCCTAGAGCCAATAATACAGATACAAATTGACAAGGTAAATTTCTCTTGGGTCTAATCCATGACCGAAGGCATGGATTAGACCATTTCTGTTGCACTTGCTGAAACTATCCGTCGATCTCACTAGAGGATTGTGAGGTGGTTGCAAGAAATCAGCGTATCTGCAGGAAACATGGAATGACTGGAGGAAATCAGTGTATATGCAGGAAATCCAGAATAGATGCAGGAATCTCGGTTGTATGAGGTCTTTGTAGGTTTCGTGGAGCTACTTGAATCTAACAAGTTTTGCATGAGTCCAACGCTAGTTAGAGTAGTAATGCAATAATGAAAAAACTAGTTCAAAGAATACTTGAAATTATATAAAATGACACTTCTAATGTTGTTTCAACATACCTTAACCTATGATACCCTTTTTAGCCAAAATTGGATGACATAGCCAAACTAGGTATACTTAAAGCGAAAAAAGAGGTCAAAAATGGGGGAAATAGGGCTTAGTATAGGTGGAAAAAAATAGGTAAATTTTAGACTGAACATCTCACTCACACCAAAACTCTTGAATGTCCCTATGCAAGAAAAACTGAAGCAATCTTCAACAGAAATCTAATTTTTCACCTGTGCCATAGCCACTGCAGCCAGGTGATCTAACTGAGCTTGACTAGATTCTGCTTGAATTTGTCATCTATACTCCTCAGTCTTCCTCTTCAGGTGGTCGATCTTGGCTTGCTTCTTCTTCATGATGTGGGTTGCCTTTGTGTGCCACTCTTCGTGCTCTTGTTGCATCTTGCGGCTATTTTCTTTTAGAGAAACGATCTCTTCTTTCAAGAGCCATTGTGAGAGGGTAAGTTCTCTAACAGTTTCGTCCAACATTTTTTGAGATTGTTTCTTTAATAAGGTCACTGCTCCCTCATTATGCCCTTGTGAGGATTGGGGCATGCTCACATCCTCTTGTGACTTCATGGCTTTGTTTTGACTTTCCTGTAGTGAGGGGTCTGGAAAGGACACAGTGTCCTTATCACTGACTATAGCAGGGCTCAAATTTTCTTTTCCTTTGGGCTGGTCACGAGACTTCTCTGTATTTTACTTTTTAGTTGGTGCGTCTTCTTTTGCTGCATCCTCAAAAGCCAGCTCTGTAGCCTGGCTTGTGGTATACTGTTTTGTAGGGGTCAAAGGCCCCTTCCACCGAGATCTCTTCCCAAAAGTTTCTCCAATCACCACAACTTCATCATCCTCATCATATTTTTCCACCTTAGGTCCACACGTCCACGGTTTCTTTTTCGGCTTCTCTGCGGGTTTCTCTTCCTGGACCCCTAAAGGGTTAGAATCTCCATCCTCCACAAAATTATTTTCTTGCAAAAAATCCTCCCAGGACTTCTCATGTTTCTACAGGACCTCCACCAAAATAATCTTTACCAGCCCCTGATGGTAGAGGTTTTCCTCTATGTGGGCAACGCTCTCTTTTGTAGCTGAGGACATCTCGATGAACAACATTTTCAAATAATAGGGAAAATTTAAAGGTTTGTCTAGGAATTGTCCAAGGAGCCTGATATGAAAAAGAAAAGAAAGACCAAACCTGCCTTCACATGTAACATATTTCTGTAGGAAAAATAGTAACTAATGGTACTTACGCCTTAAGAATTCTTGCAGAATCCCTTACTCCAATTGGGGTTCGAATGGTCCTTCTATAGGAAAGCTGCGCACATGTCTCTGTTGAAGCGGCAGTTCTTAAACCATCCCTCTTGATCTTGCGGAATCCCACATGCCCTTGCCACTAGTTCTTCTGTCAGCCCGAATTGGATGTTCCCCACCTGTGCTTTTTCCCCGTTTAAGTTGAAGGAAAAATATTTGGTTACATTAGAATTATGCCCGCCAAAACTTTTGAAAGAAGGGAAGCCATGCTACCTTTTCTATTCTCGCCTTGCTGCGAGGATCAGATTCTAGTAGCGCGAGACTCTGAGGCTCGAATCTGACAGGGGCTCGAGTCTTAGTCATGGCGGAGGAGAAAAATGGATAAGCAGGGGCAAAAAAATGGATAGGGAAATTACGGACAGACAAAACAGAGAAAATGCGGGTTAGGGAATGTATTCTGAGACTTATGCAATAGTTTGATAGTGAGAGTAAATAAATAGAAAATACGGAGCTTTTTTTATGCCAGGTCATGATCATGATTGATATCATGATCCGACCTGCACGATAAATCTTGAAAGTACAAACACTACCGATGAAATGATGACAAGTCATGGGATTAATGTCATAACAGTTCATGGCTGCAAAGGGTTAGCATAGCCTTAGATATGCAGAAAAAATTAAAAATTAAGTGTCATTATACCTTTACCTCAAAAGCCTTATCACCGGTTGTACGTTACCGCTTACCTCCAATGGTCTTATCCTTGATGATGTAGCTTGCTCTTACAATGATAACCTATTACATCATACATATAATCCACAACCTTAAGCACATATTGACTTGTTAATATTTTATTACATGATTTTAATCTACCTATTTAATGTTTTTTCTTTTTTCTTTTCTCTTGTCTTTTTAGGAAGTCTCGGTGTTATTGTGTCTAACAATTGTTCTGCAAGAATTAAGAATTTTTTGTCGAATGCTCTGCAGGAATTAAAACAATGAACACTAAGCATTTTGCAGGAATATCTGTTAAATATTCTTCAGGAATAGAAATGCAGCTAATGAAAATTTTACAGGAATTAAAATAACTGTTAACATTCTTCAGAAAGTCAACACTACAACTGCTGAACATTCTATAGGAATTAAAATAACTATGAACATTCTTCAAGAAGTCAAAATTGCAAGTGCTAAAGATTCTACAGGAATTGAAGTTGAATGTGTAGGAACCGCTCTCTCCACCCATTGTGTATAGTCCATTGCACATGAATGAATGTGTTGATGTCGTATGTGTAATGGGCTCATTGGATTACCAGTCATTGAGGTCAACTGTTAACCAATGCGAGGTCTATCACCATTAATGAGAGTGAGGACCAAGGTACCCTGATGCATCCTATTAGGTGTTAATATATGAGTTGTTGTCGAACCCCCTGTAGGATCCATTAGTAAAGAAGCCATAATGATTCTCCATTACCACTGGTGAGATAGCCTGTCATTGGGGCATACAAGCTTTAAGGCATCATAAGGCTTTAATCATGTACCCAAATAATTTTCTGATGTCGATGGGCCAAAATTGTTGGAAGGAAGGCCTTAAGAAATCCCACATCAGTCCAACATGAGCAATCCATAGATTAAAAGGAAAAATAAATTTATTGAAAGGATCCCAAGAAATATACTGACCTATGTTTTTAACCAGCCCAAGGTAGTCCATTCTCACCAGATTTGAATTTTAGAGAGTCTGAAATACTGAAAAAGAAGAGTCGAAGGGGTTCCTTTTCCATAAATAGTCCATTTGGCCTAGAAAAAGGAATAAACATATACCCAATAGACATTCCTCTCATGGCTTATGAGCACGAGGAGGAACAGAGTGAGCTCATTGCATCAGTAGGAAAATCAAGAAGAGATATTGAAAGGAAGGATCCCTTCCCTTACCATCTCCAAATATTTCTTCTTCACAAATTCCTCCTTGGAGTGGGGTTTTTGGTATAGCTTGAGTTTGTGCTCGTTCACCAAGATGGTAACATTCTCATCATCAATAGTTTTAATCTGAACAGATCCATTATCAAAAGCTTTCTCAATTTCATAGGATCCTAGCTAATGTGTGTTAAATTTCCATTTAGATTTTTTAAATTTAGAATCATACAACAATGCCCAGCCTCCTTTGAAATTCTTCTTTTTGATGTATATCTGTCATGCCATTTAGCCCTTTGCTATTGGATCAAGTCAGTATGTTGAAAAGCGTCCTCCATAATCTCATCTAATTCGTTGAGCTGCAAGATTCTCTGTTGTTGTGCTTCATCGAAGTTCATACCCAATTTTGATGGCATTCTAAAGGTTTTGATCTGAAATTCAATGGGTAGAAAAACTTGTTTTCCATACACTAGTTCGTATGGAGAAAAGCTAGTGGTACCCTTCCATGTGATCTGGTAAGCCCACAAGGCCTCAATAAGTCTATCAAACCAATCCTTCTTATGTAATTGAACTATTTTGGTAAGGATTGTTTCCAGCACCTTTTTGGTTGATTCCACCTGCCCATTGGCCTGTGGATGATAAGCAATGGAATTCTGGTGGGTAATCTGATATTTTTGCACAATTTCCTGTATAATCTTAGACACAAACTGAGCATATTGACTAGTAACTATATCCCTAGTTACTCCAAAATCTTACAAAGATATCAGAGAAAAGAAATTTTGCCACTTATTTTTCCATTGCTCTAGGTAGTTCTTTTTTCTCCACCCACTTTGTCACATAATTAGTACAAACTAAAATATACTTGTTACCTTTGGATGGAGGCTTGATGGTACCTAAAAATTCAATATCCCACCTCTTGAATGGCTATATGAGAAACTATGACTGCAAAGGCATCTCATCTGATTGTACAGGCCACCCCATTCTTTGGCAGGTATCACACTTTCAAACATTCTCCTTTGCATCCTTAAAGAGGTCTAGCCAGTAATAACCTGAATGAAGGATATTGTAAGTTTTATGCTTGTCTGCAAAGTGTCCTCCACATGGTTCATCATGGCAGGCTCTTAAGATTTCATAGATCTAATCTTCTCTGACACACCTGCGAATAATCAAATTAGCTTCCGTGAAAAAAATATCTCCCCTAATCCAAGAATAATCAACAATTTTCCTAATGATTCTCTTTTTCTGATAAGATGAAAAGTAAGGTGAAAATTTTCCTTTATCAAGATAATTGGCCATGTCTACAAACCAAGTTGTTTTAACAGAGATGGAAAACAAGTTTTCATCTGGAAATTTATGATTAATAGGAACATCCTCAGCTACATGACTAAGCCTAGATAAGAAATCAGCTACCTGATTTTATTTTCCTGGCCTATCTACTATCATGATGTCAAATTCCTGTAATAGCAACAACAACCTAGTAATTCTGCCATTAGTGATTGGTTTATTCATGAGATAATGAATAAGAGAATGATCTATGTGCACAAAAACTTCATAACCTATGATGTAATGTCTAAACTTCTTGATAGCATAAATTATAATGAGGAAATATTTTTCAGTCACTGTATAATTCAGTTCTGCAAGAGTTAAATTTTTACTGACAAAATAGATAGCATGGGTGACACGATCCTCCTTTTGATCCAATACTACTCCTATGGTGGAATTAGAGGCATCAGTGGAAATATGAAAAGGAAAATTCCAATATGGCCCTCCTAAGACAGGTGATGAATAAAGTTTTTCCTTGAGTTTATCAAATGCATCTTGACATTTATGATTCCAATGAAATTACTATTCTTTAGTCAACAATTTAAATAATGGAGAGGATACCTTTGTAAAATTTTCAAAAAACCTCATATAGTAGCCTGCATGTCCAAGAAAACTTTTAACTCCCTTTTGATTAGTTGGTGGGGGCAGTTTTACAATAACCTCAATCTTTGTTGGATCAACCTTGATTCCTGCAGCAGAAACATGATGACCCAAAACAATACCTTCAGTCATATTCATAAAATGTTTTTCATTACTTAACGAAATATTAGTTCCTCTACATATCTGCAAAACATTTTCAAGATTAAGTAAAGCTTCTTCAAAAGTATCACCCATAACTGTAAAATCATCCATATAAACTTCTACACAATCATGCAAAAAATCAGAAAAAATACCAAGGACCACCTGCTGAAATGTGGCTGGTGCATTGCATAAACCAAATGGTAAGACTTTGTATGCATAGGTACCCCGGGGACATGTAAATGTTGTCTTTTCCTAATCCTCTGGAGCTATCCTAATATTATTATATCCACTGAATCCATCTAGGAAGGAAAAGTACTTTTTCCCTGCTAAAGTATCGACTACTTGGTCTATAAACGCTAAAGGGAAATGGTCTTTTAATGTAGCTTTGTTTAATTCCCTATAATCTATGCACACTTTCCATTTACCATTTTTCTTGGGGACAATGACTAGTGGGGATACCAACTAGCTATCTAACATAGGATAGATGAATCCTACATTTAACAACTTTTGTAATTCATCTTTTACAATTTATCTTAAAGCAGGGCTCATACTCCTTTGTGGTTGTCTTATAGTACTAACATTTTCTTCTATATAAATGTGATGAATGCATGTACTTGGGTGAATGCCTCTCATATCGGTTTATTCCCATGCAAATGTGTCTGAAAATTTTCTCAATGTTTGTATTAATTGATTTTCTTATTCAGGAGTTAAGGTGGAATTAATGTTTAAATATTTTTCAGGAAAAATTTCTACTACCTTACTCCCCCGTTCAAACATTGAATATGCAGGAAATGCATATAAGAGGATTGAATGTAATTCATAAGCTGAACTATGTTCATAAAAATCTTGCAGATCAGTAATGATATCTAAATTATGGCTAGATTGTCCTTCTAACTGCTGTGGGAAATCACGATTAGAAATACAAATATTTATCAGAGCTTCTTTAGAATTTTCCTTAATACTCATGGCTTGGGCTATTGTTAAAACTGGTAAGGTATCTTCTGAATCATGTTCTTCTTCCTCTTCTTCAACCCACTGTGTGTTTTCTTATCTCAAGAGGGGTTTAGTAGGGGGGTGTAAGTTAATGTTCTTTGTTCCAACCCCATGAGTGATAGTCGTGATTCCAGATCTACACCCTATGGAGGCATCAGTCGTAGCTAACCATGGCTTCCCAAAAATCAACGGATGCCCCCCCCCCAAGTTAGTTTTAGTTTTAAAAACATAAAAACCTACAGGACACTCCTAGGAATCTAATGAGATGACAATGTCTTCTAAAACACTCACTAGCTTTACTGTAGACCTAT
The DNA here is from genome assembly GCA_034641835.2 of Pinus albicaulis. Lineage (NCBI taxonomy): Eukaryota > Viridiplantae > Streptophyta > Pinopsida > Pinales > Pinaceae > Pinus > Pinus albicaulis. The sequence continues at coordinate 1,330,350,126 of CM076570.1, forward strand.
CTTCTAATTCTAACATAGAAGGAGTGGATAACAAGTCAAAGGATCCTATAGGCGACAAAGTTTCCATAGTCATCACATTGATGGCTACACTTAAATCAATCAAAGTGTTATTTATAGGATATCTATTGATAAAGGTGGTAACCACAGGGATTCCGGGATTTACATATTTTTAAGTAACAAATCCGGTAGACATTAAAATCGCAAGCTTTCCACCTACTTGAATGGTTGAGGGTTCTTTATTTTGTCTCCCTAGTTCCTTGGTACATAGTTCCCTCACTATTTTAGCATATATTGGGATGTTCTTTATTGCTTGCAGTAATGGGATCTTGATGGACATGTTTCTTAGTTCAGATACAAGATCAAATTCAGGTTTTTTTGCTTTGATTTCAATTTCCAACCTCTATGGAAAAGGAGGCTGGAATACATGAGATGATGAAGGTTCTTATGGCCTTGAGGTAGGTGATTCTTCTGGTTCAGGTGTGGTTTCCTCTTCAGGCATATGTAAGGTATCTTCCTCTACAATCTCCTCAATTATTTCGAGCTGATTCACCACTCTTCCCAACTTAAGGTTGATTTCCTGCAACTACATAGGTAATTCCTATAACTGTACAGGGAGCTCCTGTAACATAGGAGTAGACATTTCCTGTAGAGACACAGGAAATTCCTGTAAAATAGGGACAGAAACTTCCTGCAGTGGCTGGGATGCAATATAATAGGTAGGAAAAGTGGGATAAGTGACCAATCCAATTTTGTGAGCGGATCGGACGGTTTTATTGTTGGGGTTAAACACTGGTTGAGCAGGAATTTGCATGTGACGAGGTTGATTTTGTGAAGCAGCCAATGGAAGTTGTTGTTGTGGTTGTATCATTTGTTGAGGTATGGGCTGTGAATAAATGTTTTGATGTGGGAAACTTTGTGTAGTTGAATAAGAATAGTTCCCCTGCTAAGGATGTTGAGGAGGACAAGGTTGCCAGGGCATTGGAACATTCCACATATGATTTTGAGCATAGGGAAATTGAAAATTTGACTGTGAAATACCTACAGGACGTGGCTACCATGGTCTTTGAGGTGACATTGCATAAAGTGGATTGACATCTCCTTGATCTTCTATGTATGTTGCCTTAATTTCATGCAGAGAAGGACATTGATTTGTGGAATGCTCATCCTCACAAATTCGACATACCTTGATACTATCAACAGGGCATTCCCTTAGAGCATGTTTCTTCGTGCATTTGGAGCTGAACAACACCAAGGCTTTCTCAAATTCATCATGTTTCTCCTCTTTCTTATTAGCCTGCAAAACATCCAATTGTGAAGATAAAGTGCTAAGAATATCAGTTTTAAAATTTCCAGATAAATTACCCGTTTCAGCTCTGGTTACTCCAGCTCCGACAATTGATTTGACAAGATCAGAAGAAGGATATTTTGGTCTACCTCCAACCTTGGAGTTTCCTCTTGAATATATTTTACAAATATGACACAAATCATCATAACTCATCTTCGATACATCACTTGCTCCCATTATATTTAAGACCTCCAGATATTCTGGTCTAATGGCCCTAAGCAAAATGGTCCTCTTCATTTCTTTGTCCAATTGATTCATCTTAGATCTCTATAAATTGTATTGGAATCTTTCCACCAAATCCTCGAGGCTCTCCCTTTCCTTCTAGGTCATGCCAAAGATTTCTTCCCTGAGATCCCTCGGTTTTGCAATAATCCTGGTACTTTTTCAAAAACACCTTCTTCACGTCATCCCAAGTTGCAATGGAGTTTAATCCCAAGCCCATAAATCACGTGAGATTTGCATCTTTCAATATAGAAGGAAACAATCTCAGCTTTTGATAATTGGAAGAATAGTCATAGCTCCTGCAGAGTACATCAAACTCAAATAATGAGGCATCAGGGTCTTCGCTAGAGGCACTACGAAATTTAGGCAAGGCTGAGGGAGGAATGTTTTTCATCTGAGTGGCTCCGCTAATCTCTCGGATAGGAAATTCAAATGTGACAAGTTTCTCCTAGTTCTCATTAGTGCCTTCTAAATCAGCCATGTCAGTCCAAGAAAGAGTAAGACCTTGAAAGGCTACAGATTCTTCAGAGTCAATGGTTTGAAACTCTGGTTCCTTGACAGGATTTATAAGGAATTCTTCTTCAGGCTGACCACTAAGAAGAGATGTGGTTTTCCTTATAAGGAGAGATTTAAGATGGGCAGCAACAGAAGATTCTCCAATAGAGGATTCTGCTCTAGAAAGGTCAACTTCTTCAGAACTACAAACCTCCTGTTTGGATTCCTCCTTTGTTGCCTTATTTATTACAGATTTCCTTCTTCTTTCTAGTGTATTAGTAAATGGAGCGTTGCTCACACCACCATGAAAAATATAGAAAATATTGGACCCTATTCATCTAATATTTAAAAATAAATAAAAATAGAAACTTACCAAACAATCAGGACACAGCTTTGGCGAGTGTCAGACCTCTTGGGTTCGTAGGCTTTACCTTGTGTCTTTGCACTTCAACTCCCCTAGTCCTGAAAAGAAAACAAAATCAACAAAATAAAACTACAACACTTTCAGTATCATTCCTTAGCACCTCCCCAACAACGGCACCAAAATGTTGAGTCAAATTATACATGCATAATTTACCAATATAAATTGTCAACCCAAGAAGGTAAAATGATGAGATGTAGTGCATAGTATATGCAGCCTGATTACAGCAAGTGTTAATTAATTTTACAAATAAAAACTAATGCTTCTTTCCCGTGTCAATACTATCACAGGAAAGGTTATGGAGTGGCATACATCATCCCTCTATAGCACTTAAGATTGCTAATATTGACTATGAAAAGATAAAGACCAAACAACAATCAACAACTCATGTTGATTTCCTGTACCAGTACTATTGCAGCAATGGTTATGGAGCGGCATATATCATCCCTCTATAGCACTTGTGTTTTCTAATACTACTGCAGGAAAGATAAAAGAAATAAATCCCAATCAAGAGTAAAAAAAAACATGAATCCACGCATTGGCCAAATGAAAAGAGCTCTTCAACATAAAATATTATTTCACTTAACCAATCTACAGTTTGTTGTAAGAAATACAAAAAGGAAACAGTAGTTGTTGTAGGAAATTATTAATCCATAATTAAAAAAAAAATAAACACACACTCTACTGTAGGAGTTGTGAGCGAAGGGGGCCCTCCCTCACTCACAACTCATTTAAATATTAAACAAGTTGCTCAGGAAAATAAAGAGAAAATAAACAATTTTATTAATCTGAAATAATGGTCGATTACACTATGATATTGTTCTCTGTAGCTACAGCTTCCAACCCAACCTGAGAACTCTGAACTCCCGTATAAGAAAATTACATCTGATTTAATACATTTCAGGTTGCCCATATTTGGCTTTGAACAAAACAAATTACTTAACTAATCCTACAATCAATAATATAGATACAAATTGACAAGCTAAACTGCTATTGGGTCTAATCCATGACCGAAGGCATGGATTAGACCATTCCGGTTGCGCGGCTAAAACTGTCTATCAATATTGCTACAGGATTTTGAGGTGGTTGTAGGAAATCGATGTATCTATAGGAAATCCAGAACGGCTGCAGGAAATCAGCATATTTGAAGGAAATACGGAACGACTGCAGGAATCTCAATTGTATGAGATGTGTGTAGGATTGGCAGAACTTCTTCAATCTTACAAGTCTGTGTATGAGTCCAAGGCTAGTTAGAGTACTAAGTTAATAGTGGCCCAATGAGTTCAAAGAATACTCGAAATTAGATAAAATGACACTTCTGATGTTGTTTCAACATACCTTAGCCTATGATACCCTTTTTAGCGAAAATTGGATGACATAGATGGACTAGGTATACTTAAAGAGAAGAAAGAGGTCAAAAATGGGGGAAACAAGCCTTAGTATAGGTGGCAAGAATAGGTAAAGTTCAGACTTAACACATACCTAGAGAAATGTGAAATACGTTTCATGGGATGAGGGGAGTCTGTCGAATTTCCTGGTTTTTTCACACCAAAATATAGCGAGAGATGGAATAGAAATATCGATTGGTGTGCTGATGTCATCTGAAATAGAGTGGATAGTGAAAGGGTGCATTGACAAAGAAAATTAGGGTTCAAAGGAAAATGGGGTATGATTTTGGGAGTAATTTCATTTGTTTAATGTGAAATATGATATTTCCACTGCCCATATGCTACTGCATAACCATCCAATGGGCAATATGGAAATCACATTGCCTCTATTTAATGGTGGTAAATATGGTGATAGATAATTGGATGATTAAATTTCCTAGGGAAGTGGTACTATTAAGATTATAGTTGTTGTATAACCTTAATAAATAATAAGGGTAAAGAAAAACACTTAGATCATAATAAAAACATGATTAATCTCTTTTTGCAGTAAAGAGACAACATTAAAATTAAATAACCACGGAGAAGGCAACTATGTGACAAAACATAACATGCACCTTGTCATGAATACCACCTAGTCATTTACGTGTAACACTAAAATGCATAACAATACCCATCACCATGTTAGCTGAACATATTGATATTAGAAATTTGAGAGAGCATCCATTGAACAATATTCACACACAATTATTAATTTCTATATCATAATCAAATGAATATATTACAATTTTTATAGTGCTATTGAGATCCAACTAATTCCACTCTTGGAGGGAGAAGTTGAGAGAATCTCTCAACATCCTCCAACAAACCAAACGAATCCCTAATATTTAGCATTCATCTTAAATGAGGCATTATCTAAAACACCCCCCCTTAATGCCTACATTACAGAAATGGAGAACACACTAATTTAATACAAACATTTGTCTGCTCTGGTCTTCATTAACATTTGTACCCACTCTGAGATCTCATAGACAACACTCTTTTATCCACCATTTTCGAGCTACCATTCAACCCATTTAAAATACATTTGTTTCTGACCAACAATGTTGAATTTGTAAGATCAAAGATTCTTGACACCCCCGAAGAAGAGTCTCGACACTGAACTATCCTATTGAAATATTTTCATCTGTGAAATAACCCCGAAGAAAAAATTTCAACAGTCTCTACGAAAATATTCTAGGTACAGAATATGATCAGTGATCAATCCTACAAAGTGACCTTTACATACAAGGATCTCATTGTATAACCTGTAACCGATGCTCTTGAAGCCCGAAGCACAACAAGATCCATTAGCATATAACAAATTCACACAATCAAATTAGCCAAGTGTTCTGTCAGCACCGAAGAACATCGAGAACGACTAATTTAAATAATGCTAATTTGTTCAATAATTGGTTCTGCACTACAAAAATCTCACAACAACAAATATAAGCTTAAACCCCACACTATATTCCACACAATAAACCCTGAGATCTGTCACAGCTATATTTGAACACGCAGTTGAGAAGAAATAATGCAATTTTATTCCTCTAAATAGCTTCACTGAATAGCTCCAATACCTCTCGACTCGGCGTTTTCCTCCTCAGTGTTCCACCACTGTCAAATGAATTTTGTTCTTGATGCACAACCTCTACGTGTGCATTAATAAAGCACCACTGCATTCACCGATTCAACTATTATAACTTGTATCTCTTTCACGTTTTCACCTTCTTGTGTTTCATCGTTCGTGATTTTGGTGGATCGCAATATCGAAAGAATCTTCAGTACCACAATATCGAAACAGAGGGGAAGAAGATTTGGCAGGATTTCTATAGTCTGCTCGTTTGAAAATGGGTCTGTCATCACAATTGAACATCAAGTCCAAGTCGGGAAGCATTCCGGGATATAATTTCAGTAGCTGCGCAATTCACCATATTGTAAACAGATCTCTGGTCTGATAATACTTTCGATACAACTCTACAAACATCCTGCCATCAACAATCGTGAACCTGAAATACGCGGATTTATTTGCTGCTTCAACCATTTCCAACCTAATTCTAGTCTTGGCCCAGGGTTTCATGTCTTGTCGAATCCACTTAAAATAAACCGAGCACGACGAGGCTTCATGATCATATCTAGGGTTCCCCAGAACTTGAAACCCTAGTTGCGAAAACACAGCACTGGGCAAACAATTCAGCATTTTCTAGGTCCACACTATTCTCTCCCGAGTAGGGGCATTCATTAACTCTTCCTGATTGGGAAGCGGCCGAAACATATTGGTGGGCACTATTCGTCCTTCCCAGCTGTCACCAGAATCGGTAATTGAATTGAAATCATTGAAAGATTATCGGTAATTGGATTTCATTCCTAGACTCAGAATTTTGTACTGTAGTTTTCTATTTTTAATCCAACCAATGGATCTTAATCATACAAAAAATAATAATAATAATAACAAGCACACCAAAACTTTCACGTATAAAATAAATTCATTGAACTATTTACTCTCCTACTGCAGCAGTTTGACACCCATTGCTCGCACATCTTCCTGGCCATCCCTTGAGGGATTTAAGCCAGTAGAGGCTCCGATACCATATTATAAATTGGAGAGAGCATCAATTAAACAATATTCACACACAATTATTAATTTCTATATCATAATCAAATGAATATATTACAATTTTTATAGTGCTGTTGAGATCCAACTAATTCCACTCTTGGAGGGAGAAGTTGAGAGAATCTCTCAACATCCTCCAACAAACCAAACCAATCCCTAATCTTTAGCATGCATCATAAATGAGGCATTATCTCAAACAATTGAAAGCATTGGAATTATGTTTCCATAACCCATACACTACCTTACTCATTTTACATTGCAATGGGGTGCACAACACTAGATGGCAGAATCCATAGATCAAGTAGGTACGATCATTCGATGTGAACGTTAACCGATTAGTCATAAGGTTAAGGGAATCGATATTCAATCCATGCATATCTTTCACCTTAATTTCATCAACTATGGGAGAATAGAAATAAGTAGTATAATGGCTAAAAACGAATATATTTAAGCAATTTTTTGTGTAGAAGAGTTGTAGTGGTTGCGCAAAATAAAATTAATCTACTAACACATCAATGAATGCCATTAATTCAATACAACATAATACTAAGTTAGATTTATAGGTATGTCAATGGACATCAGAGGGTGGAATGAGACATATCTAACACAAATATGTGTATCGTGGGTAAATAAAACTCGACATGAATAAATTGAAACCCCAATGTCATGGAGGTAGATAAAAGTTCCTATAATCAATATAAGTATAATTATAAACATATGCAAACATTGTTTATTCAAGATATATGTATCTTCCTCGAGAAAAGTGCATTGGGGGCTAGCACTCCCAATTATCATCTCGTATGCCTTCTCCAAACATTAAGAGGATATCAATTTATTTTTTAAAGGACCTCCAAAAGGAATGATAGAGACAAATGCTAGGAATTATTTTAAAAATGCTCAGGTGGGAATCGTCAAACACTTGATTTAAAATAGATGAGTACATAGTTATTGTGAAGAAAAACATTTTTTTTTAAACAAAAATTAGGAAAATCGGGTTTTTTTATATAGATTTATTTTAAGTACGAATATAACATGAGTTTAGAACGATCAAATTTCTTCACTTGTAAATTTATTTATAGTGTAAAATACAATGTGGTATATTTCATTCTTTAAATTTTATTTCTGAATGCAAAATATAATATATATAGGAAGAAATAAAAGTTTTAACCGGAAAAACTTTTCCTTTGTAAGCTAGGTAGGACTACATATTCATCATCATGTTCAATACATATCACCCCGATCAGTACAGGGAATTAAACATGTGACTTCACAGTAAGGAGTTCCTTAACAGAGCACCTAATCACTCTCTATCCAAGACCTCGTGGACAATAAAAACTTAAAGACATTATTTTTCAATTCAGAAAGTAATTTTTAACATGTATTTATATTTTTAAGGGGAACTGAGGGACCCACAAACTTAATCACCTCATATGGGGTTTTAGAGCGAGCAAATATCCATCTTAAATAATGATCTAACATGAGGAGAGAGGGATCAAATTTTTTCAGGTGCAAACTTATTTACCGTAAAATACAATGTGCTTATTTTTGTTGTGTAAATTATATTTTTGAATGCTAAATAAAGTATATATAGAACCAAATAAACACTTTAACCATAAAATCTTAATTCGTTTATGATATTCACATCATTTTTGTTTAAATGATATAGAATATATACTCAATTGACATTAAAATATTTTACAAAATATTAAAATTGTTTTGTATTATTGACATATTTATAAGTTATAAACAATATTAATTCTTATTAAAATATTATATCAATAACCAAATTATAAGATTTAAACATCTTACTCACAATTTTTTGTTTCTAATTACTTTACGACATATTAATTTTTTTTAATTATAGTTGACATTAGTTTTCTACTTAGAACACAATTTTTAACTATATATTTATTTTAAACAGGACATACGGATACATAAACTTACACATCCCTCTCATAGTTGGTTGTCAAATGAGCCTTTTGGACAATATAAATAAAGGGACTTATGGGTTAAATATGAATCATGAAGTATCAATTTTTTTTTTTTAATCATGCATTTTGATATTTTGATCACAATTCATCGTGCTTAAATGTAATAATAATGTCCTTAGACAACACCCGTCATCGTGGAGTGTAATTACTCTTCTATTTATTGATTTTAATTCCAATTTTAGTTCCTTGTGCTCAAGTTTCCTCAATACCCAACAATAGTATATAATTTTTGTTTTAGAATTTTTTTTAAAATGTTTTTTATCAAATTGATAGGACTATTAGGTTCAATGGATAAAATTTCCATATGACACACATAACCCAATATATCATTGTATTATAATTTTTTACCTTATGAGGAGGTTTATGGAAACTACCCAACACTACACTCGCATCCCCATGTAGTCTCACATTAGTATAAGATGTGGGTATCACTAATAAAGCTATAGATACTTAAGGATGACTACAGTTGGATTAAAATAGAATGATCTAGATGAACATTACTCAAAATGCTACTTCAAAGAACATGATTGCATAGTTCTTTGTCGCTTCCTCTATAATTATAAATGAGTTTAAGCCATATAATTATAAAATATTTTAATTTACCAAGTATGAGAGTGCCAGGAATGTTATTTTATTATTGATATACAACCATGAAAGTATTAGTATACCCTTTTCATGTACTTCACATTTTGGGATATGATTTACATCCTAAGTGTGTTTCTAAATTTTTAATTTTTTGTGATCATACTTTATCTTTTAATGACTTACCCAGGTAAAAGAAAACATGTTCCTTCAATCATGTACTATGTATTCATATCATTAAATGAACATAAAGTGTAGAATATGGATTAAGGAAGTTTTTTCCAAAAGATGTTTCCCTTGTCATGTGTTCCTAATGCTCTATGTTTTATCAAATTTCTTTAAAGATTAATAGTTATTATAACATAATAAATTCCCAATCATAATGTTCCATGAGAGATTCTATGTTCCTAATGCTCTATGTTTTATCACATTTTTTTAAAGATTAATAGTTATTGCAACATAATAAGTTCTCAATCATAGTGTTCTATGAGAGATTTTATGGATTCATGAAAGGTTTCAAGGTGATAAATTCATACCGTCATGGGTAATGGTGAAAATAAGTGTAGCAAAAATATTATATTGGCAAAATGAATGGAAAAAGAAGAAAAACAATCTAGAAAAGAAAATTGTATCCTTATGTAAGTTTGTTTGATCATATAATGATTCTTTTATCTAAGAGATTAAATCTATCTAAAATCTGAATTATTTAATTCCTTACATTTATATTCATATAGATTTTTCTATGATTCTAAATTTAAAAATAATTTCCAGAAATAGTCTTCTTATATGCCATGTCAAGGAAATTCCTACAATTATTGCTATCTCCAAAATTAATCCTCATGGTTATACATACACAATTATCTAAATTATTTTATGTTGACCACAATTATCTAAATTATTTTATGTTGACCACCTTTGAGGCCATACTTCCAAGTCATTATTGTTATGTTACTTGAGTAGATGAATGCATTACACATGGGTGATGGTGCAAATTGTGAAATGAAGATTTATGCATCAATAATATGGAGCTTAAAAACCATGAAGAAGAATATAAAAGAATATAACTTTCATGAACAACGCAACAACTCGAGAAAATCGAATACCAATATGATCTAATCGTGACCCTCATATCTATCATTATTATTGGAAGCACATTAACCCACCCATTTGGACGATATTTCCATGCATTTCCATTGAAATGATGTGCAATTACCCACGTGCAAGAGTCTAGAAAACTGAAAAAGATGAATTGATATCCCATCATGTACTGATACCCAAACTGAATTTTTGTGGGAGCTTAGATCATGTATCTCAAGGCTTCGCCTACTAAAAATGGTTGGTAAATTTTTATAAATCTCGGTAGGGTCCGTTCACAAGATTAAATAAAACAAGGAATTCCACTTCCATCCTTGGTATCAATCACAATGTGGTAATGAAAATCTATAATGCATTCAGGAAAATACTGTGGAGTTTACTGTCGTTAGTAGTAAATTACGATTTTGTTGAATTACTTGCCCATCACCCATGGTAAAAAAAAAATGATTTGCACTAACAATTTGATAATGATTTGTCCATGGTATATTCCTTCTCAATGATTTATAATAGTGCTCCAGCAAATCTAAATGTAAACAGAGTAGATTCACCACGACTGGAGAAAATATCCATTTTAAGGAATTTATAATAATTTATAATAGTTCTCCAGCAAATCTAGATCTAAACAGAGTAGATTCACCACGACTCGAGAAAATATCCATTTTAAGGAATTTATATCGAATGAGAAATTGTAAAGTTTTGGGTTACAAATAATGGTTCTTTGCAATGTGTTCTCAGATATTATTTTTTCCTGGAGGACTAGGGAGAGGATTATAAAAACTAATAAAATAAAGGTGTACTTTTCTAAGTGCTTTCGTTAATTTGTGAGCAGATTATAAAAATTCTTTCGTTAATTTGTGAGCAGATTATAAAAATTTCACAAACACAACGGTCTACTTTTCCAAGTGTTTTTTTATGAAAAATGTTGTGGAGTCAAGGCGAATGTCAAAATACTACCACAATTACTTTTATGTTCTTTGAAATGACCCAAGGAAATTAATTTCCAAGCATTTTTAGTTCATACGAATAAACAACCCATAACCAGGGATGATGCGTGTGTCTCTCTGTTGAAATAAGGTCATTAAAGTGTAAAAGGGAACGTGTGAAGTTTCGTTTTGTATTTATTGAAAATGGATGTATGTCGTGAATAAAATAGTGACATATTTTTATTTGTGTGAAGTTTGTTTCACATTAATATTTTTCTTTTCTAGTTCATTGAATCTTGAAAAAAAAATTATATAGTTCTTAAATTTTACTAGGAAGTTTAAGTTTTATCTTGCAACTTGTAAATTTATTATTAATATTGTTTGAGAGGAAGAAAAGGTGGAAATATAAGAAAATTTTGATTGGATGTTATAATTTGTAAAATAATAATAAGTTTTTATATTCATATTGCCATAAGAGGAGGAAGTATTATGATAAACTTTACATAGTTCAATTTTTATATAAAAAGAGAATTTTTAGATAAAAAGAGAATTTTTAGATAAAAAGAGAATTTTTAGATAAAAAGAGAATTTTATATAAAAGGAAAAAATTTAGAGATTGATGTCTTACATTTAGCCAAAATTGAACAAATGGATTTACAAAATTTGGTATTGTGTGAAATGATGAATACTCGTATGATTAGTTACATTCAAGAGAAAATAATTCAAACATAAAAAATCAAACAATTAGTACCCATATTCAACATTTATGTTTCCAAACAAATTACAATTTACATTGGCATTCTTTACTTTATTAACCTTCTAGTGGAAGACCAAATCACCAATTACTATTTTCACATCTAGTGAAAGAACAAAGCACCGAGATGGAACCTCTATTAGTAATTTGGTCCATCTTTTGTGGTGCATCATGCAACATACCCATCAACCTTATTTCATAGATAACACAGAGGGAAAAGTCGTCATTAGCTTTAGAATACAAAAAAATATGTTCTTCAACAACTTTTGAAAGACTCATATTGTGTATTTGTAATAACGTTAGTCAAAGTAATGATAAAGAGCATGCAAATCCCAACATTGTATGTATTTTTTATACCTAGCTTCCATCAACGCTAGGCTATATGGTCTCTTTTGAAGGATCCCCCAATTCTTTCCAAATAACAATCTCTCTCCCAAGAAAGACTTATTTTAAAGAATATAAGAATTGATGTATTTTAGCTATATATTTTCTCTAAGCCTCATATATGGGGTGTAATTGTTATCATGGGAAAATCATATACCAAATTTTGCAGTGTAGCAAATGCTCAAACACAAAAAAATGGCATGTGCGAGTGTACTAGTGATATTGGAAAACATCATGCATCACATAAATAAAAGATTCCTAATGTTTCATTTAACAAATTTAATTATACAAAATTACTTCAAGAGTTTTTTCACGGATACCCATGGTTATTTTATTTTATAGCTGCATGGATCTACAAAATGGAAAACTTAGCTACCATTTGATCACCTCACATTGAATGAGCCAAATTCTACTAAACAGATAGGTCATGTATGCTAAGTCTCTCATCATTTTGGCCATAAATTATCATTAAAGAGCCTCCAAAGATCTCCTCTTGTCTCGAGCTAGATAAAATCCCATTAATAATCTATAGGGAACCAATGATTTGATTTTAACCTATCTATACAAAAAAAATTGGAGCCAAAAAAACATGAGAAGCCTATGCAAAGTTATGTTGCCAAAATTTCCAAGTCAATGGTGATTGGTTTTAATTGAAAGGGTTCATAACTCAGAGCCTTCTTGTAACATATTTAAGGAGAGAACTCTACCTAGAAAGGACAAGGAAGAAGGACCTTTATTTAGGAGGGATATGGAGCACCATTGCCTAACATAATTCCTTTCATGTCTCTAGGGAAAGTTTTTTATCTCTTTAAACCAATCAATAGAGAGGATTTTTCTTCCCATATTTTTATGTTCATTTGCTATATGTTTTCCATAGTTCAATGCTTTATATTTGATCCAAATTTTTTAGGGAATTAAATAAAATACAAATTTGAACATAAATGTAGAGATACTGTTAGTCAAAACTTCAGATAATCAATATCAAATGTTGTGAACTATATACATGCAAAATGAAAACAAATTAGCTCAGGCAATGGTAGATTATCTTTGAGAAGATATGTAATGGCTACATCTCTTATGAGTTATGTTAAAACAAGGTTCGAAATCAATTTTATTATTAAGAAACAATGAGAAACAATTAACATATAAAAATCTAACCCTGATTCCCAAAAGATATTGGCCCCACTAAGGTTAGTTGGAATTTCAACTTGTGAGCGATGTAAATCCGGCATACATCCCCTGTTTGACACACATGATAACCCGTTAAAAAGGAATATACAAGGAAAAATATTTTCACTCCAAAAATGAGTTGAAGATATATGTTTTCAGGTTCCCCAAAATATTTCATTTAGGGCCTGAAAACATCTCCAAAATTTCACGTTCTGAAAAATACCAGAATAAAAAACTATCGAAATATGAAATTGTATTGAAAAAGAGGAAATTCATAGAAAAAGATACTAGGGGTCCAACTAGAATTGGCGGGTATCCACGAATATCTGATCGAGCCTCGCCCCTTAGGAAAAAATATTCCACATTGCATTGAGTGCCTCCATGAGGTGAGGCAACTTCTGCTGAATTTGATCATTGGTGAGCCACTTGCCGTGTTGTAGGAGCTGGTCCAATTTGTAATATGATAGAGTTGAATAATATGTTGGTGATTTTTATTGATTTTTGTTTCGACAGTCTAATCACTTGTGGGCTATTGAATTCAATATAAATTTATCTATGTTGGTTTGATATTCTCAGCAATGCCTGATGTCTCCAACAATGATGGAAAGTATGGACGAAGTTGATCCACCTTGAATACGAGGTGCAGAGTAAGGAATGATGGGATACTTGGCTAAAAAACATTTTGACGTATAACCTTGGTTATGGTGTAAGATTCATATCAAATTGTTCGAAGCTTCTAATGGTATTTGGAAACGTGTTCCTTAATATACTAATGAAACAAAACCTTGTTTCCAAGTTGAAACTGATATGGCACCTCATGTTCATCATGATGTTGTGTATATTTAGCACTAACTTTAGCTAAGATATCATGAACCCACCAGAAGACGTGATGAACTTGTTGAATAAACTTGATGGATTTATTAGCCTTAGACCTAGCATGATTAGATTCACCGTAGGTAGTTGAAAGAGACATTTCAGCCTCAATAGGTCATAATGGTTAAAATCCTAGCCACATCTGAAAGGGTTTGTGGCTAGTTGAGGCATGGACAACTCTGTTGTAGTTTTTTTGAACATCGGAGAGACTCTCATCCCATGATAGTGAATTCTTACAGTTGTACATGTGAAGTATGGGCACTATCATATTGTTGGTGACCTCTATATGTTCATCGATATGGGGGCGGATGGAAGTTGTCTTGGTGGGATTGGTGTCCAATAATTCACGAAGGCTCAGAAATGATGTGCTTAGTAACCAAATATTCTACTCTAGTGTAGTGGTTTGCGGGATCACAAATGTAATCACACCCATTTGAAGAAGAGCTTAGTAGTGGCTTATACTATGATACTCTTATTTCAAGCATCCAATGTGGCCATATTAGAAAATCAGTAAATGACCATAAACACATTGACATTATCATTCTTGGTAGAAGGAAGGTTATACATATAGCCCATGCAGTTTGACTCCTTTGGCTAGATAGAAGTAGGAATATGAGTGTAAAGGAATCTATTCTTAGTAGTTAGCTTGGTGATCACACAATAAGTTCAAGATCAGATATATTTTGCAACATCCTCTTAGATTTTTTTCCAATAAAAATAATTTTTCAGTACTGCTAATTTATTCCATAGGAAAGTGTCCTATGGACAAGCTCTAATGCACCTATGAATTTAGTTTATAACACTCATTTAAGGGAACACAAATATGTCCCACACAGAACAATATTCCATCCTAAATGTGGAAGCTTGGAATTGGATCTCCAACTATAAGCATCTTGTAAGTGGTAGAAAATTTCAGGAAATTTTGATATAGTTGTGACCATTCATATCTCTCGTGACCAAAGAAATTGAGAATGGTGGTCAGTGCAACAATCGAGGGTCAACTCAGGCACTCTAAATTGTGATTGTTTCTTCCCTCCTCGTATTTAATGTTAAAATGCAATTGTGGTAGATATGTGGGCCATTTCTAATGGAAATTATTTTGCATCTTCCTGTGTGTCTAGATAATTTTAATAGGCTAGTGATCTGTGTGGTTGATCATCTCCTTCCTAAAAAATATAATGTTTCCATTGCGGAAATTCATTATAATACGATACATTTCCTTATCATCATATGGGTGCCTTCAAACTGTGGTAGGTCATTAGGTGCTCTTGTTTAATGAGTAGTGCACCAATATAATGATCAAAGGTGGTGTTCGAGTTCAATGAATTCCTTCTATTATGACTTGGAACAAAATATATTTTCTTCTAGTCCACCCATGGTAACTTGTCTAATCATTATATTGAAACACCGCCTCTGATAAGATAAGGCATTTTATATCAGATCAAATCATTATATTATATGTCAATGATTAGTTCCCCTTGTCGAGATCTCGCTTAAATTCAAAATAAGCATCTCACCCTGAAGCTTTTAGCTTGGTCACTAGCGACTACCTTGAATGATATTCATTTTTTTTTACGTAATTTTATGGGTAGCCATTGTAATTAAGCAACATATGTTGTTCAAAGTCCTTGATATCAAACTTAATGCATATGGTATGAATGATATTCATGTGTTGTGGTGCTTCCTGGTCCCTTTCCTTCTGTAGTGTGGTCCATTTATGTACTTGTCTTCATAGCTCCCAACAGAGTATTATTGTTCCTTACCAACATCTTGAAAATAGTTGCAAGAGGGTGCAACTAAAAATAGTGAGGATTCCTCCTCGTTCTTCTCATGGTAAATTTCCCACCAATCCTTGCAATGAGGGGTGACCTTAATGAGTGAAAAAGTAATATTTTCTCTATAATAAAAATGATATACCAAAAATTTCATCCTAGAAGATTTAGCCAACTATCTAGTGCATATGCGTCTATCACTTTCAAACATAGGAATTTCCCATGATTAAGATGATTTTCCCATTGCATACACCGACAAATATGGGAAAATTTATCCATCATATCATTCCTTTATCATTTGAGGGCTTCTTTGAGAAACAATTTTAAATGATCTCATGCCCCTTCCTCTTTATTTTCTTCCATCATGGGAGGCCATCAAGGTCAGTAAGTCTGGTCTTATACAGGGTCAACCAATTCTAGTACCAACTCCTTATACCTGGACCTCGTTGGGGACATGCATAGAAAAAAAAAGGAGTCGATTGATCTCATACCTTTGATCCAAATTTACGAAGGAAAAAAATGAAATACATGTTTTAAAAAAATGTCGATATACAATGAAACATAGCTTCAAATAATAAAAATAAAATGTTAGAAACTATTTATACGTGGAATGAAAAAAACTAGCTTGGGCAGTGGTAGCTTATCTATGAGAAGTGATGTGATAGCTACATGCCTTCAAAACTATGTTAAAATGAGGCTTCGAGGGATTTTTATCACGAAGAAACAATGATAAAACATAAACATACAAAAATCTACTACTAGTATATGAAGCACAAAAAGGAATTGGCTTCAATGGGGTTAATTGGAATGGTCAACGTCCCATGGTCGTAAATTTTGCATATGATATTCATATAAAGTGGACAATATCCCATAAGGAATGTCTATATGAGGAAAAAAAAATTGACTACAAATGTGAGATAAATCTTTTTTTTTCCTATTTCCACAAAAAAACTCCATTTAGGACCTCAAACGGCTCTTGAAGTGCAGGAACCAAAAATTTCCAAAAAAAAAAAAATGAAATAGCAAGTTATGCTGAAAAATATGAAATTGATACAAAGTAGTGTTGGGGGTACATGTGGAATAAGTCAGTAGCCGCCAATAACCACATGAATCAATATCTCATGTTATGTCATAAAAATTACTACATTGCATATTTGTTTGTATTTACCATATTAACTGTATGCATGTTGGATCTCTCGCAAGCAACACAAAGTATGACATAAATAGGGTTTTCGTCAACCCTTGTATTAAATATCTCGCAAAAAACATAAATAAAAATGAGTAAACCCTAAAAATCCAAAAACCTGACCCTAGGATGGGGTTAGATAGTATATCAACTTCGAGGGGTCCTAGTGTTTCTATATTATATTATTCTGGTGGAATTAGTATCCACCTGGAAAGATCTAATTTAGAATTACACATTATAAGTAGCCTGAATCCATACATATGGTTAGTTCTTTGGTCCCTACCACAGAACAAAATGGTCATTTAGGACCTCAAGATAGACCTAAAATTTTAGGACCTAAAAAGCTATTGAAACTTTCTAAAGATGGAGAAATATTCTTTGACACAATTGCATATGTGGGTGGCCAGGGATATCACCCTCAATTAGGCTTCCAATATTTATCCTATCAATTCCAATGGACAAAATTATGTTTTTTTGGCACTAAATGAGAAAAACCCGCTAAGGGGAGAGGGATCTACAAATAATTGACTCTAACTAGAAGTAGTATTGAATTCTAGAGAGAATTAATCTTGTTGGCACAGTATAAATATCTAGTGGAGATTTATACAACCAAAATATGCAACAAGAGAATACAAAAAAAATCGTATGACATTTTCTTCACTTTCATTCTTGGGGACAATGTTAGTTTGAAGAAGGCATGTTAGTATCATATAAAAACACCCTTATTTAGATATTTTATTAATACAAAAGTACACCATGATAGAATACATGCCATTTAGTATAATGTTAATAGTCACTTATTGTAAAATGGGTTCGAATTCTTGGTAGGGCATAAATTAGTTAGTAGAATGTCATTATAAGTTCACATATATAGTTAGTATTCTCTATGGATAGTTATACATTGAGTCAAAGGTTTTATAGAGCTTTTCAAGTGTTGATATTGTATCTAGAGCATTTATATTGAAAATTTGCCCTTAAAGAGGAAAATGAACATAGCTATGTTATTTTATGTTCAAAGAAATATAGCCTTGATTTTATTTAGATATTGTCTTTTGGGTTTCACAATACATTTTCTGCAATTTTTATAGTACTGTAAACACAAAAATATCATTGGCATAACCATAAAAGTTTGGAATTTGTTTAAATTGAAGATTATGGAATCAGAACTTATTTGAAATTCATCTTAATAGAAAAAAACAATGATAATCATTGGCATAACCATAGAAGTTTGTAATTTGTTTGAATTGAAGATTATGGAATTAGAACTTATTTGAAATTCATTTTCATAAAAAAAAAAAATGATATTTTTTATAACGAAATTTCAAACCATCTAGTATTATTTATTTTGAAAACAAATTAATGAAGAAAATACGACAAATTAAGGAGTGAGTCCTAAAACATAAAAATAAAAAATGAAAAGTAAATAAATATACTCATTTACATGAAAATGTTAAAATAGATTAGAAATATTTTAATACTTAATAAATATTAATTAATTAATTCACATAAAATAATGAACATAGTAAAACTAAAAAGAGATGATATTAAAATATTAATAATTTAACTTTAATTTTGGCTTATTATTAAATATAAAAATTTAAGATGATGTTAGGAATGATAACATTAATATTAATTGTTAAAGCAATGACATCGTATTAAAGAACAGAGCAAAGAAGATTAATAATTAATATTAATTAATAAGAAGTAAGCTCAATGAATATTGTTCATGTCTATTAGTAATAAACATATTAATGTCTAATTACGTGTCCTTATTATTAATAGGGGATTATTAGTAACTATAACTTGTAATCTTGGGTTTTGCTCAAGACACTCTCACCAGTTATCAATTAGCCTAAATTAAAAAAAGAAAAAAAGAAAAAACTATAATTTGTAATAGCTTATATATATATATATATATATATATATATATATATATATATATATATATATATATATAGTATTATTTAATTGATAGAAAATAATGGTAATGATATATAATAATTGAAATAAAAATCTTATCGCTTTAACTTTTATTATAATAATGAATTAATAATAAAAAACAATATAACTTCATTTTTGTAATAATTATATATTAATGTAGAAGTAAATAAAGATATTATTAACATGGAGAAAAATTAATACTAATACTCATTATATTAAAAATAGACAGTTGTATATATGATTAGTATTATTAATAATGAGTATCTATAGTAAGGTATTTAGTAATTGTCTGAAAAATTTTATATTCTTACTATTTTCGTTGATATTAATTTAAATTATTTAATATAAAATTTTCAATATTTTTTTTTTAAAGATATAAGTTTTTTTTAGTAATTAGCAAGTATTTTATATTAATATATTTTTTTTAAAGTATTTATATAAATTTGTCTTGAGTATGGATTTAACATGAGTAGAGAGAGATCAAGATTTTTTAGAGGAAAAACCTTTTTAGAGTACAAGTTACAATGCATAATTCTTCATTGATTAAATTGTATACTTGAATTGTTATATAGAGAACCAAACTTTAAAATATTGAGACAAATTCAAATGTTTTAATATATGTCATTGTTAATATGTATTCAAAAGTATTTCCTTGCTGGAAAGGATCTGTCATCTCAGTTTCATAATCTTTGTTTCAATACCAACCTTAACCTTTTAACATGTCAAAATTATAGTGAGCTTGGGATGGTTCTCTCCAAGATTTTTGAGCATAAGAGTACAATTTTGATACAAACTGAATAATTTGTTCCTTTAGGTTTGATAGACCAAAGTTTGCTCTTAATGGACATTAACCGTCATTATCATCATCAAAAATTCTACAAGTATAACTTCAAATAGTTTATTGCATCGAGAACTGCATTGCAGAGCCTAACTAAAAAAATTGAAATAAATAAAATCTAAATAATGTCTAACTTAATCAATAAACTACATAATCATATAACTAAACAACAAGTATGATGAATAAATAAAACCTCTTTTTATACTTGCTCCAAAATTATGATAAATAAATAAAAATAAAAATAATCTAGAAATTCATTGAAATTGAAATTGAAATTGACTTTGATTTGTTCATTGACTTTAAAATTTTACTCCTTGGACGAACCCTAACTGTCACCGTTTCTTTTCAAAGCAATTGACGCACTTTACAACATTTCACATGAAGTGTTTTCTTCGTCTTTTTCAGATATCTTAAAATTGCTGTATATAAAAATTGTTTTTCCAAAAAGCGTTAAGCTATCACTTGGATTGAAATACTAGAAATAAGAGATATTTCAATCTTACAAAAGTGTATTGAATAGGGAAATTGCATAGCTTCTCTTTTCAAAGAAGGCTTGAGGTCTTCATTGAATGGTGAAACCGAGGATAAATATGTGGAGAATGGAGATGGATTGTGGGCTCAGTAAGATCCCAAGAAAATCTCATTTTGGTGGCTATCTATATAACTCATGGTATACTAGAACTCACGGTATCTTATGTGCCTTGTTGTAATAGAAACGCGAGAGAGTCTTGCTAGTTATTGTCAATTATGTTACTATATCTCATGATATAAATTTTGATAATAATTAATTTCCCAGTAATAATACAAGTTATTTTCAATTATTCTTAAAACTTGATTTAGTTATTGGAAAATATTAATTTCTTCCAAATTTTTATATATTATAATAATTTGATATATTATCAAATATTAAAAGAAAACCAAAATTAACATAATCAGAATTTGTGATTGAGATCTTTCAGTGAAAATCACATCAAAATAGATTTGGTCGACGCGTTTTGAATCAGCCAATGTGATTCATCATCACAACAACTAGAATTTACTAAAAAAACAAAATAAAATAATGAAACACAACTAGAAACTTACAAAATCCCAAGAATCTACAATGGGTGGCCACATGGCCCCCATGGCAACTTAAATGCAATGTTAGCTCACTGCTGTGCATTCACTCCTGGTCACGCCATTACTGGTGCATTGGTTCAGGCACTCTCCTTCATATGGCGCAGATCGCCGCCTTCACCACACCTGGGATGGCCACCGCCCTCCGTTGCCTCCTGGAATCCCGCCTCCGCCTAAAGAGGTGCTGTGCTGAGAGCGAACAAATACGGCGACGGTGCACCGGCATGTATCGCTGGAAATCGCTCCAGACTCCATCTCTCTCACAAGAACTCGCCCGTTCTTACTTCCGAATTTCGCTATTTTCCTGCCGTTTCGATAATTCTTCGTTTTGTGTCGTCGCTCCTCCGCAGGCCGGACGAACTCTTCCGAGGTTTTCACCATGCCCGCATTGGAGTGCGTCGAATGGCTCAGAGGAAAGGGGGCCGGAGACCGGCTTAGCGCTCCCTCGCCCACCATGTCGATAGAACTCGGGAGCCTTCTCGTTAGATCGGCCCCGCTTCTTTTCATCTTCTAGCCCTCCCCGATCCTCGCCCGATTTTTCGATACGGCGCCTCCCCGTTCGACCCCTCCGCTCCTTCGTTCCCCTCCTTCGTTCTCCCCGCCCGTCGTCGCCTCCACCCCCTTCTCCGAGCGTAGTTTCTCGCACAGCCACGCAAGATACCGACCGCGCTTTCGACCGTGCTTTCGACCACCCCCCGTCTCGCTTTCCTTACCATTTAGCGAGGAGCTCCCCTTCCCTCCCTCTCTCGCTCACCCCGCCGTGCCTCCTCGCCCCCGCATTCGCTCTCTTCTCCGCGTCCCCAACCCGGCTCCTTTCACCCCTTCCTCCCCGCGCGCCCTCCTCGTCCCTTTCCTCTCCTCCTCAGACATTTCACTTACAAAAAATTTGACCGAATGTGAAGACGAAGAGAACAAGGTCGTCGGGACGGGGACCAGACGACCCGCATGGCTCGCAGAATCATGGAGGAGCACTCGTCAGACAATGCTCTCTTACCTCCATGACAAATTCCGCATGAACTCGCTTAAAAGTTTTGCTAGTTTCGTGTGTTTCTTAATGAATGTTCACAGTAGATATACGTATATATTTTTGTATCTTTAGCTAGCCTTTCATATGCAATGTACGCTAACTCTTCGCCGTGCTTTCCCCAATTATTGGGCGTGTATCTCCGTTACAAACGAACCGGGTTTCCGTTAATGCGTCTAATATCTAGTCCGCGCACTCCCGTTCTACGTTTCTACCGAGCCGTGGCGCTTTGTAACTTGTTCATAATAGAAATAGCGTAATTTAGCAAAAAAAAACTAGAACTTACAAAAAGAAAAAGAAAAATTAATAATAATAATAATAAAGAAGAAACACAAATAAGAAAATTGAATTTATAAATTAAAAAAAAAAAAAAAACATTTTTCAAACTCTCCAAGAATCATTTTACAAAACCTCCAATTGCTGAACTAATTTTATTCTAACCAAACCAAAGAAAAATTGTTTTAGTGGATCTTCTTGTATGTAGGCTGCGTCATACATAGTATTGTAAAATCCCCGTAAACAGAGCTCGGTCCCAGGAAGACAGAGAGCTTATTGGACAGCTGGGGAGAAAAAATCCCATGCCATTGATTAAATTGTAGACAACCAGCCGATACCTCTTCTGTCTCTGAATCATGTATGGTGTGTGGAAGCAATGACGATCCCACTCTGTGCACGTATTCCACGGTAATAATAATCGATTTGAGAAAGATTATTCCTCCACTCGTTGCAAAGCGAAAAAGGCATCCGTGCACTCCACCCATTTAATGACACTGACTTTTGAATCCGCATTCCTAAACTCCCAGATAGTAGTCTCCGTCTATTTCCACCTGCCCCTCAGCGCGCATCGAATGGCCAGCGATTAACAGTAGACGGAACCACAGGTGATTATCCGTAGCAGAGGAAGGTTGTTTTTCCGCACTATTTCAGGGTATGGTGCGAAAATCACGGAATGGGTTTCCGCCACACCGAAACCGACGCTGAAACACGCGATGCCATCAACTCTGTCCGCTCTCCTCTGACAGTGACCGTAGAATGATCTGTTGCAGTGAACAAGCGGAGTGTCTAGCTTCATTTTATAATCATCAGTAAAATATCCAGCGATATTCCAATCCTGTTGGGAAGGTTCAAAAATTTGCAACTGACAAGTTATCGCTGAGAGCGACAACTTTGTATAGCCTCAGATTTCTGATTACTACTCTCTTTAACAACAATGCAATCACCGTAGACTCTTGTGTGTGGTATAACATCAACGAACGTTCGTGTATAAGGATTATGGTGAGTTTTAATGTGATTTCACTTCTCAGAGATAGTGTGGAACCCATCGACGCTATGACCAAGATGAATCCCGCCAGACTGTACGCGACCAATATGA
Organism: Pinus albicaulis; assembly: GCA_034641835.2. Lineage (NCBI taxonomy): Eukaryota > Viridiplantae > Streptophyta > Pinopsida > Pinales > Pinaceae > Pinus > Pinus albicaulis. Next base: position 1,330,373,668 of record CM076570.1, read on the forward strand.
ACATGGCTGTTAACGTTGGATGTTTACGCTCGAGGTCCTTAATCGTAGTAACGAAAGTAGCGTTAGGGATTAATCCATTTACGTGTGTAGAAACAGAAATGCCATACACGGCATTTCGGGATTCTGTTGTATAAAAACCAGCCGTGGCTGCCTTCTGTTCTGAGGCGTTTCCAGCCCACTTTGTGAGGAAGTAGTTTGAAGAAAGAAATTCATTCCATTGTTTAGAGATGAGGCGATAACGGTATTACGAACTCTTCGGTAGACGAGCCAATATCTCCGTTTGAAGATCGGACGATTCGCTTAACCATGAACCCACACCACCCGCATCTGCTTGTTGCATTTCCATATTTATAACTGAAAGAGACCAAACCAGAGTTCAATATATATACTGAAAACAAAACATGATTTTACGATGATAAATTTGATATTTGTTCAATAACCACGTAACAATTTATAGTCGGTAACGTACATTAGGATCGTCAGCATTATTATAAAAAAAATGAAACGTGGGCTTTATATTATTGTTTACTAAATGAATTTATGTAGTGATACAGACATTGCTTCTGCTTCTCAATAAGAAAATACTATCTGAAAAATTATAAATAATTAAAATTTATATTGTAAAATGGAAATAAAAGAATTATAAATAAATGAAATAATATATAAAAGTATAGTTACTAAGTTTAAATTCTTAAATAAATTTAACATCTTGATACGAAAAAGAATTATAAATAAATGAAATTAATATAGATCATAGTTAACATGATCAAATTTAAATAAATCAAATAATATAGAACATAGTTACCAAGAGTATTTATTTACTTTTTAATGTTTATTTTTGAATTTTTCTTCCCACTTTTATCAACTTTTTATATTTTGTTAACTTTCCATAAAAAAAATCAAAATAAAAACATTTCCACACATATAATAACCTTCCCATTCCTTTCCACTTTTAATGTTCATCTTTGAATTACTTCCTTCAAAGTTTTAATAACTTTCCATGCTTTTAGAGAAGGTCAGAATAATTAATTTTCCAAATATATAATTACCTGCAAAATTCCTTTTCCTTCTGCTGCACGATGCACAAGGTTCCGCTATCTTCTTGCAAGCGATTCTCCTATCCATCGTGTTCATATAAACTAGAAGCCGTTCGATTAACCTCCTGTTTGCGAATCGTTTGGAATTTCATCGAACTATCGGTGTACAAATCGGTTCTCGTTTCATTAACTTTCCTCTGTTTTGCGAATGGTTTCGAATTTCATCGAACTACCAATTAGAAACCGTTCGATTAATCTCCTGTTTTGCGAATCGTTTCGAATTTCATCGAACTGCTCGGTGTAACTGTCGTGTTTCCCAATTTTCTGCCAAAAATTCTTCATTTTTGGTAGAAATTCATGGATAGGAGTATTATTCAACAAATAGTGATAATATATACAGTAGTATTTCCTAATTAAAGTGGATAATATAATATAGGGTGTTATTATTATTAATATAGTGGTTTTCTAAAATAAATAAATAGAAAATTTCCACTTGTTCTGGAGGTAATAATTATTGATTATGTTCTTGATGTGCAATTATTCGTTATAAAGGTTGCCTGGGCTGTCAAAGTTTGATAGCAACGACATCTGCGTTGGTAGCTTGATCTCTTCAAATTGTAACAAAAGCAGGAACACAAAATTAACAAAAAGCAGACAACACAAAATTAGTACATCCAAACCATGTGGCAACCAAAATGAACACTAAAAGGACGAAGCACATAGATAGAAAAGTAAAGAACTTGATGAGCTGTGAAGTACTGAAATGAAACAATTATAAAGGAACAAATTAGAGAAAATGGGGTTTCCATCAAGAGAGGGTCTGAAATGGTTCCATATTGATCGTTATTTGTATAGGAAACTAATATATAAAATATACCTATTTTAATAATAAATTATATATATATTATTAGATACTAATTTACATATCATTTTAAAATAAAATGACAACTTAATATTTTTAAAACAAAATGACAACTACTAATATTTTAAGTATCACTAAAACTAGAAATGTCTTCTAATTTCTTCACTTGTTATGAATGTTCTGAATCTATCAACATGTTTGTGCAGGTTTTTGCTAATGTCTTAGTTAATTTTGTTCAGATCTACATCCCCACTTTCCTTTTACCTTCATAGATATCTTTGTTTATTTGAATTTTTTTCCGTTACTAACTTTCTTTTATTCCATTATTTTCCTACTTTTTGAGCTTATCATGCCATTTAGGGAAGGTGAGGTGGCATTTGTTATTGTAATAGACAACAAGCATTATTAGTAAGGCTTCCTGATTGCTCCTATAGTTCAAACTATATAGCAACATAATTTTTCTTAGGAGAGACTCGGGCTTATAGACCTCGTAGAGATTTTTCTTTCAAAGTCACTATTATTTTCCACATTAATGAAGCCTAGACATCATTTCTCCTGCTTGTTTGTGGATTTAAAATGTTATTTAATTGAAAATATCTAAAAGGATGTCCTTTTCTCATAAGATTTTTAGAATTCTTAAAAGGGAATGTCTTCATGTTTCTTGAGCATTTGATCAATGATGAACATGGAGAGATTAGATACATTTATCTCTTTTTGGTTCATCATCATAAATACAGTTATTTCGTTCAACAATGAAGACTTTGGCCTCAATGAACTTTTTGTTATATTCTCATTTAGGCTTCAAGTATTTTCTTTCAACACCCCGTGTTTATGTATTTCCTCTTCATTTTCGTCTTTCAAAGGGCCTTATTTCTAAAGGGAATTTCTCTCTCATTATTTTTCCCTTTTTATTCTTTAGCTCCCTTTGTTGCATTTTCTTCCTTAACAATACATATCTTCAAAGATGTCTCTAACAATGATTTCTTTTGGAGGGACTAATTTTCATATGGATGTGAGAGTTTCATTAGGACTTCAATGCCTTAACTATAACATGGGGTTGTGTATTGGTAATTTTATGAGAGCTAACTCCCTTATCTTACAACCCAAGGAAACTTTGACAGCATAGTTTGTTCAGAATTAATGCTATCCCAACTTCCCAAGTCTGATAGTGTGATCTCTCGTATCATGAATTCATTCAGACCTACCTCAGAACTAAATAGTCTAATATCTACAAAATATATATTACTCCTCCTAATACTAGTTTCATATTCCTCTAATAAATTCATTTCTTCTTTGCTTATTCAAGTACGAGAAAAAAATTCGAACGTTTTAGTCAAGAATTGGTCATCAACTTCATGTATAATTTGGTATTCTTATCAAAATTTCTGGTAGTAAATTTTATAGTAAATGTGTATAAGAGGAATATCTAATTTTCCTTTCTTTTATGAGGAATTCATTTGCATAAAAAATTGTTTCTATTAATAAGGGTGACATATAGTAGCAAGAGATCTAATTACTAGGATTTTACTTCCAAAATTATTTTCAACATTTTTTCTAACAAAATATTTACCAATTAAATATACTATCACTTGAAACTATTTCTATCAATTCAAGGGCAACCATTCAATATTTAAAGCACATCATAGCAGATTTCCACATGCTTCTTGTAAATGTTATGTAAAATGATATGTCATTACCTTGACAAAAATAACTATACAATCTACCTAACCCATCATCATCTTAAAGAATTCGGGGGTGGGTTTCCAACAAATTATGTAAAATTGTCTTGCTTTGGTTTAATTTCATAACAATGAGGATGATATCTGTCAAAGCATTAGCATTCAAAAAGACTACAAGTTCACCATTGTTGTATGGTTTGCCCTACTACAATGACGATGACACCCGCCTCATGGTGTCATCATATGGAATCATCGACAATCTTCGTGGCGATCTCTTATATACATCTAACTTTATAATACTACACATCACAATGTAATCCACTCATGGGTCAAACTATAAGAGTTGGAAGTATATGAAAGATTCCACTAAATCTGAAAGGTGTATGCAGCTGTCCCATCAAAACATCGAGTATCCTCAGGGAAACAATTCAATCATAAGAGGGTACAACATGATGAGCTACACAATATTAAGCTTTTGTCCCTTCTCAAGCTTCTAAATTCTATTTTCTTATATATTAAATACACACATGCAATGACCACCATAAGATTCATATAAATGCCAGATAATTAAATTTGAATTCAAATGTAAATTTACTTTCAATATTTGAAAAATACATATTTGTGAGTATTTGTGCCATGGGAGTAAGCCCTATTCATTAGGAGTATTATGAAGATATGGGAATGTTGGTAGGTTTTTACCAAAGGTTAATTTTGTCTTACATCCATATCCCCATCGTCTTATCTTCTTATCTTTCCATTTCCAATATTCACCTTAATAATATACAATTTGCTCTTTGATTCCATTATTTTCTTACATTTGGGCTCATCATGCTATTTTGGGGGAGGGTGAGGTGGCATTTGGTATCAAGTTGTACAACAAGGATTATCATAGGCAGCCCTCCTATTGTTCCTATAATTCAAACTTCTATAAATATATTTTGTGAGAGACTTACTTTTAATCTACTAGAGATATTTATTTCAAAGTCACTACTACTTTTGACCTTAATTTAGCCATGTACATCACTTTTTCTTCGGTGGCTCTAGAATTTTATTTTTTACAATATCTAAAAGATCTCCTTTCATGATATTTTGAACCTAAAAGGAATGTCTAGTTTAGCATTTGATCATGTATCCTAATTCCGTATATTAGACATTTATCTATGCTTCGTTCATCATCATCAATAGTTATTTGCTCAACAATGAAATCTGGTGTGGGCCAACCTTTTGTTCTATTCTAATTCTTAGGTCAAGAATCTTCTTCAAGGGTGTATTGATTTCATCTTTTCCTCTATACAGGAATGCACTTCAGTACTTTATTTTTTATGGGCATCGGGCTTCTCATCGCTTTTCCCTTTCCCTAGTTTGACATGGTCGATAAGAAGGAATTATCTACTTCTCTGAATTTTGTTCCTCGATGCTTTATATGTAAGCATGTCTTGGAGCAAGACTTGTTTCGTATAGATTCACGTTCATATGGGATGTCGCAGTTTCATAGAACATCAATTTGCTTTAACTATAAGATGGTGGTGTTGTTCAAAATATCAGAGCCTTATTTTTTGACACAAGGAAAGTTTGTTCGAGAATAGCTTATTTGATATTGAATCACGACCATTACCTTTTATTGATATTTTCTACAATTAATGCTATCCTAACATTTTGGTGATGTGATCATGGTTCATCAATTCATTTTAGACCAACTAAGGTATTATGTGTGGAACTAAATAGTTCAATATCTGCTAATGTAGATATATATCATATTCCTAATACTAGTTTCATATTCTTCTAGTAAAATTCATTACTTCTTCATTATCTTCACTTTGTAGATTAAAAGTGATATTCTATCGTCTCTGTGTCTATTAAGTTAATTATACAAGAGATAGAAGTATTAGACTAGTGATGCAGGAGGATCTGCTTCAACGCATATTAACAAGCTACCCAAGCATCGGAGTTTCCAATGTCTAGCTCAAATTTTTAGACCATTCAACTCGTACTCTAGTGATTCCCTCGATGAATGTTGTTTCGTTATGGTTCAAAATGTTTTCATGGTTGTGTGGTTCGACTCAAAGCGTGATGATGTAATAATGTCATGATGGTAGACCTATGGTGAAATTTTTCATATGCAACCCTATACCTAGACCTAAGACTAAGCGCCTAAATACTAAGGTGAAAAACATTATGAAGTCAAAATATGTTCTAGTCCTAAGCCTTAAGGCTAAGACATAAGATATGTAATGAAAAACCTAGTCTAAATCCTAAGTTATAACACCTAAGGTCTAAAACCTAAAGACTTAGTGCTAAGTAGCAAAAAATAAAACTATACAAACCTAAATAATCTAAGACCTAGCACTAAAATACTAAGCTAAAACCATTTGGGTCTTATAATAAAATTTATAATAAATTTTTAAAAAACCCACAACAATCCCGACTCCACGTATCTAAACCGTGCCGACCCGTTAACATGTGACAAGCGCACAGGCCGCAACTAAGCACGTCGTCTGGGGGTTAGAATTTACTCATCGACTACGTTGGAAGCCAAAAACATGTGAATAGGTCTAGAAACCATAAAATTTATCGTCGATTAGAACCGACTCCGCGTTTAGCTTGTTACCGTTAATGGTTATCATTGAACCATCATTTGCTGGGATCATATAATTAACGAGCTAAACGTAATGGCGAGGATATACCGTTCACATGCCGATGCTCTCGTTGTTCCGTGTCGTTATACCGATCATCGTGGCTAAAATCTTATCCCGAGGATTATCAAGGTTTGAATTAAATTTTTCTAAGGATGTATTTAAAACACCTTATCATATACATTGTGTGTCATTACATGAGTAGACCAAGACCCCAATCAGCTGTGTGTGTGTGTGTGTGTGTGTGTGTGTGTGTGTGTGTTTCAAACCACTTTCCTAATTTTCCATCAATAATAATAACCTTATTAAACCAAATAAATTATTCCTCCATAAATAGACATGAGTGATTTTGAGTACAACATTCGAGGGTTAGAGCTTCTTTTCAGGTTGCATAGCGCTGGAAAAGCTAGAGAGAGAGATTTTGTTGTTAGTGATCATATGCCTCCCAGCATAGTTTGTCCGTGCTTTTTCAGGTAAATACTTCCTTAGATAAAATCCTAATAAAGAAACACCAACTTAGAAAGTATCTGGAGATCATCACCATGTATTAACTCAATCAAATGTTCATCTCCATCATTATCATGGTACTTTAATTTTGATATTGTTTTCATTATGAAGCAGTTAGACATCGTTTATATTTTATCTTCGCATAGCAGCTTCAATTAAGAATCAATTCACTAACTAAACCAATCAATACTACTTCAAGACTTAATAACAATCACATTCAATCATATATTTGTAATAGAGTTGTCTATGCTTTGTAAGTATCTCTTTCCGCCGATGTCGCCATGTTCGACTAACATGGAGAAGGAAAACTTGAGAAGTTTGATCCAAACAAATTGGAAAGCGGAAATTTTCATCAATCGACGATGATAGGAACTCGAAACAGAAACTCTGGGTTAAAGGAAGTACGAGAATCATCATAAATGTTTTTGGAAAATGTGGTAGATGTTGGAGAAATCTATAAAGATAAGAAAGCGAGAGATGTATCTTCTTCATCAAAGGCATCGAAGAAGGACAAGGGAGAGTAAAAGGTATAAACCTCCTTCTCCTCCATCATCTCCATCATTATATCCTTCTCTTCTTCTTCTTCTAGTTCTGATTCTCGAAACATAAAGAAACCTATGAAATATCCTTTAAAATTGATGTGATGTTTGAATTACCATTTTATGATGGTGAAATGAACTTAGAGAAACTAGATATCTCGATTAAGATGATAGAAGTGTATCAGAGGATTCAAAAACATTTCAACGATAAGACAAAAACTACTGAGCTAGCCTTGGGATGGGGAACTTCTTTAATCCGGGTGGGGATAGTAAAATACATATATATTTAAAGTGTAAAGGTAAAATCATATCCTCATGGTCTAAGTTTTTAAAATATCTAAGGAAACAATTCTATCCGTTGGGATACACAACACGTTTTTATTGATCGTTGTTCGCAACAAGGTAGGTGGCAGAACGTTCAAGAGCTTCTTACTCGAGTTTAGGAAGAAAACCATCGTGGTTGGTATTCCTTTTCGATACACCTAAAAATTTATTAAATTCTATCAAGTACTACATTCATATCGACAACATACATTTTTTAGATGTTTAACTTTAATGACTGATGAAGTATGTGTTCAAGCCATACATATCGAATCAAAGTGGTGACTCATTCAAGTTTTCACGAAATACATCCAAACAAATTGGAGTCTAAGACAGCTAGTAGCAGAGCACTGGAAGGGAAAGAATACAATGATAGCTAGAGGGGAAGGTGAAATACCTGTTTAGAAAATTATATATTATCGAGCAATACAACATAAAAAATATGGAAAATAAAAGCACACAAAACACATAAACCGTAGAGACACGTATATACATGGTCTACCCAAATTTGGGCTACGTCCACCCCGAACAAATTTAGCCCTTCCTTTCTATTATCCACAAAAATGAAGAGACAAACCTACAAACACATCCATTGTAATATCCTTTGGTTTCTCTCTCACAACCTCCCTCTCGTTTCGCTCGATAATACATACATAATCACAAAAACTGCACATTACCCTCATATATACAAGGGTTTCTCAGGGCAAAAACTCCTAATCTAAACATAACTTCTACCGTCAAATCATTTTCTTAATGAACGTCTGCATTGACTAGAAATTACTATACTTTTACAAGGCAATTTTACATATGTTTTTAGCTTCGGGGGGCGCTCGGCCGAAACCCCGCCAAGGGGGGGGCTATGAATGATTAATTTCTGTGTACTGCTTGCCGCCCTTTTTAAGGTTCAAGGGTCCAATGTCATGGATACAAAGTAAACAAGATAATCAGGCCTCACCCAACAATCTCCCACTGGAGACCGATCGTAAGAACTCCACCACTACTTCACTACGGGACAATGACTCCTCTTCGGGACTGCTGTTTCTCATCTTCATCATCATCCTGAACCACCAGAAACTGAGATGCTCTTGGCCCTTAGTTACAACTTTTGTTGAAGATATCTGGCAGGATTCGGCTAGTGTGTATCTTTTCCAAGCCTTAAACTCTCCATCTTCCAATACCGACCGTATGAAATGGTACTCGAGATGTATGTGTTTAGTCCCGTAATGAAATGCCGAGTTCTTCGCAAGATGAATGGCACTTTGGGTATCACCGTATAACATGCCTATATCATGCTTCTTATCCAATTCACTCATAAGCTCAGAACTAAATCATTTCTTTACTAGCCTCTCGTAGCAAAGAATATACTTCCTCGCTTTGTCATGGAAACCGCAACAACACTGGATTTCAAACCCAACTAACAAAATGCTCCACCTACGTAAATATATATCCCGTAGTGCTCCTCATTTTATCTCGTCACTCCGGCCACATTCGCATCAACATATCCCCGTAGAGCAATGTTCGAACCACAAAAGCATAATGCTTGATCTTTGTGTACCTCTCAATATCTCGAGAATCAATTTCATCGCCATCCAATGTTCTTTTCTTGGATTGTTCATGTACCTCTACAACTCCCACTACATGTACAATATCGTTCTGTGCACTATCGCATACATTGCTTCCAACTCGATGCATATGGAACTTTAGCTGCCATAATCCATGTCTTCGGGGTTCGGGTACATCTCCTTACTAATTTTGAAATGGTTAGAAAAAGGTGTACTAACTCGGGTTTTCGTATTCTCGCATATTAAATATTTTCAACACCTTTCTATGTACTCATTCGAGACAAGTTGCTAATTTGGCGATTTTCCCGCTTCCCTAGCTATCCTCATACTAAGGATTTATTTTTCGCCCTCCCAAATCCTTCAGTCAAATGAATTTGCCAATTTTCTTTGAGCACATTTATTTATGCATGTTAGACCCCGCAAATGCTTATCATCTACATACAATAACAATATAATATAGCCGCCATCATTTTTGCCTTTTTAGATAAACACAATGATCGAGGACATCTAGTATAACCTCGTTGTATTTACAACCACAAATTCTAGATACTCATCGCTGAGCCTCGTTTTAAGCCATACAAGCTCTTCTTTAACTCGTACACCAATTTTTCTTTCCCCTTTTACCTCATATCCTTCTGCTGTCGCATGTATATCTCTTCCTCCAAATATCCATGGAGAAATTTTGTCTTTACATCTAACCGTTCAAGATGTAAATCTTCCACTCATACAAGACTTAAGATAGTTCCTTATCAATTCATCTTAACAATGAGAAAATATTTCATCAAAATCAATACCTTTCTTCCGTGCAACCCTTCACCACAAGTCTAGCTTTCAGGACTCCTCCGTTTTCCTCCATCTTCTTCCTCCTTCAAAATTGCAAACCCCTTATTCTCAGAATGTAGTTTTACCCGTAGGCAACTCGACTAAGTCCCAAGTCTAGTTATGCATTAAGGAGTCCATCTCTTCTTCCATGGCTAGCTCCCACTTCTTCCCCCGTTTCAACCGCATTGCTTCTTCATAACATTCGTGTTCACCAGAATCAACAATAAATAATATAATGAAGGAGAGTATCGTTCGTGGGTCTACTTATCCTCGGTACATCTTCTAACACTACTCTTGTGTGTTTTAGGTGCCTGCTTTCTCACAGGGTGGTTTCTCAAGGCCAAGAGCATATGATTATTATTTTCTCAGCACCTTTACTTTTTCTCGCATATCTCATCAAGAACCGTATTCTCAGCTTTTTTCCTATTTTTTCCTCGTGTACCGATTCTTATACAAACCTTTCTAATGTCAATATTACGTCTCTCGCTCCTAATGATTTTTCGATTTTCATAATCATATAAGCGATAACCAAAATCATTAGCACCATATCCAATAAAGGTACATTTATTTGATTTTGCCTCAAGCTTTGTTTTGCTTTCTTATTAATATGGACAAAGGTCTCACAACCAAAAGGCTTTAAAAAAGAGTAGTTTACCTTTACATGTCCATGCTTCCTTCCGGAATACCACCATCCAAGGAACTTCAAGGTCTCTCCGTTTATTAGATAAACAACAAAAGATCTACAACATCCGCCTAAAATTGTAAAGGTAATCCCGTATGCACCTACACCTCGCACGCTCCATGATTGTTCTATTCATCCTTTCCCATACCATTTTCGTGGTAAGCCTTGAAACCGTTTCCTCTACGAATTTCATGCTCAACAAGACCTATCAAACTCTTCAATATTCACCTCCATCACCGATCCGAGACACTTCAACTTTCGTCTCCCACCCCAACCAAAGATTTACTTTCGAAAGTATCAAATACATCGCATTTATTCTCCGAATGCAATAAATCCAAGTTTTTGTAGAGAAGGAAAGATCATCAATAAAACGTAACATAATAGCGAGAGCCACCGAGAGATGATACAATTCGGAAAGGTGTCCCCATACATCCGTATGCACAAGCTCCAATTTTCGCTTTCCTTCTTTCTTTCCCAACTCCTGACAAATCTCGACTTTCTTTTGTTTTCCATAAATTAATCACAAATTCAAATCAACATTCTTCTAAACCTGCAAAAAATTTCGAGTGAAGAATCTTCATTCCCTTCTCACTCATGTGTCCGAGCCTATGATGCCATAATGTCGCATTTGCTCCTTCAAGTTAAAGCATTAATAGAGTTATAAATACCATTGCATAAATACAATGTACCAACCTTTTCACCTTTTTCTATTACCAACGCTCCTTCTATGACCTTCAGAAACAGATTCCGTGAAAGTCATTACACAACCTTCACCGCCTAACCGCCCGTTGAAATCATATTTTTCTTCGCATCCGGGAACATGCCTTACCTCCTTTAGCAGCTTACTTGCTCTCATTCTATTGTTTTACAAGAACTTTACCCATTCCAACACCGTATAGGGTTTACCATCACCCAAATGAATCATTCAAAATCTCAATTATTGGGTCATGAAGTACAACATTTCTTATCGTGTGTGGTATGGAATGAAGCCCCTGGAATTTACAACCCAAGAATCAAGAATATTTTCTTGAAAGAAAGAATCAAAGCATCTTGTAACACATCACCGTCACATTTTCTTCATGATTCTTTCTTGCCGTGTGTCGCCTTCTTTTTCCCCTTGAGATCACAAATTTTCTTTAGGTTTCCTTTCTTTCTATAATTCAGACACTATCCCCCGATCCGGACTTGGATTCCGCCGTTCCTTGATTTAATTCGACATCCCGAGCTCTTTCTCTTTCCATTCTTCTTCCCTAGACTCGCACTCAAAGCATTACTCGTATGTGTCACCGAGCTTTTCCATCGCATTTCCCTCGCTAAGGATGTGACCAACGACATCATCAAACTTTAGCATTATATCTAGAGACGTAGTTACTAATGGCCATTAATAAACCATTATTCCAATCAAGAATGAGCACAAGAATAACAGAATCTCTAACTTCATCATCACAATTCTAAAAACTTAATCGACCGGGTAAATCGTATTAATTCATTTAAATTATTCATCGCATCCACCTTCCGACATCTTCATATTAAATAAGCTTCATAAGAAATAATTGTTTCGAGGTCGTAGGTTTTTATGGAGCAATACAACACATAAAATATGCGAAAAATAAAAGCACACAAAACACATAAAAACCGCAGAGACACGGAGAGGATGCTGTCGACCCAGCTTGGGCTACGTCCACCCCGAATGTACCTACCCTTCCTTTCTATTATCCATCAAAAATGAAGAGACAAAACCCACAAGCAGACCGTCAGAATATCCTCTCCGTTCTCTTCTCACAATCTCCCTCTCTATTTCTCACTTTGAGAATACATACATAATCACATCCTCAGTAATACAATACCTCATATAAGGGGGCCGGCTTTCTGTGGAAAAAAACCATAATCTAAACATAACTTCTAATCGTCGATCATTTGCCTAATGAACGCCTAGATTACCTAGAACAATATAATTTTAAAAGGCAATTTTACATATGCTTCATTCCGGGGGTGCCGCCCCCAAACCCCCCAAGGGGGGGGTGGTCCGAAAAGCGCCGCTCGCCGGATCCCCCACGTAGCAATCAATTTCGGTGGCGTCATCGCTTCCTTTTAAGGTTCAAGGGTCCACGTCGTGATACAAAGTAAACAAGATAATCGTGCTCCACACCTCCAGAATACCTAATACTTGTTCTACCTATTGAAGATCTGTATTAATGTAGCCAGAAAGAAACTTTAGCGTAACTCATAACAAAGAAGTTCCGCAAGAGGAAAGGTGAGAATAATGCTACGACAAAAGAATCCAACAAGGCATGGGCTCGATTCAAAATGGGAAGGAAAATAACCGCAATGGTTACGACATGTAAAAATTTCTGACGCTAGTTCAAGTTCAAGTACCGTTTCTTCAAACATTAATCATTATTAAAATATAAAAGAATTTAATTATTTCACACAATAGTACTTACATACAAAAATAGATATTGTTCATGACTTTATTGTATAGGCAAATTTAAATATGAACTATTTTTCTATTAAGAAATTAATTTTGAGACACAGACCATCCAATACCATACCCATTAGTTACAAAGGAAAAGACTCATATTAATCTCAGCAAGTATTACTTAAAAATTTTCCAATACGTCTAATTCTATCGATGAAGTGGATTTAGATGTGATGCCATTAAACATATGTAAGAGAAAGTTAGTAGAGCCCCATTCTAATGATCACAAGCATCTCAATGTCTATATATGAGCATAAATATCATCTTAAGAAATATGGAATTGAAGACATCATTCAGCACATAAAATCAAAATCACTTGGATTTAGTTAATGTTAATCAAGGAAGCGTTTAATAAGGTCAAGTAAGAGATATATAGTCATGTTTTTAAAATAACAAACATATGATATTCATGAAACTTTTTCAGTTGTGAATATTGATTTATAGATAGTTTCCTAAAAGTGGTAGATTATTTTCAAAATCTATTTAAAGAACCAAAAAATCTACTGCAGAACAGAAATACAACATGAGATACAGCTGATGTCTAATGCCCCCGTTCCTAATACTCGAATGTATCACAAGTCAATCATAGAGAATAAGAAATAAAGAATTGTAAATCATGATAGTTAAAGGGACTTCACTCACTGTCATCTGTGTGGTCAACCATAATGGTTCTAAGAAAAATTAGACATGGGGAATGTGTGTCGACTTTAAAATTTTTGATTCACTTAAGACAAAAATATTTCTGGCAAATGCCACAATCTTAGTTTCTTTATTAGATCTCAAATTTCATTTAAAATTAAATCAAGTGCTAGTGTTACAATGGTAAGGAAACAATGATTCACACAAATTATCACCCACTTCAATACCTCAATCACAAGCTAAGTTACAACAATATCGACACTGCAGATGGATGGGATTTATTCAAAGACTTCACTTAGTAATTAAGTACAAGTAAATTAAAGAATGTGTGATGTATGAAATATTAAGTACATTAAAGGATGTGTGATGTGTTTGAAAAGGAATCCAAGAATTTGAAGATTGGTTTGTACATTCCACCTCGAAATACTTCTCAGAACCATGGGACAACATTTCCATGGATTTTGTCAAGGACAAATTTACGTAAAATGGTGAACAAGACGATTATATATATTCTTCGAGGTTACCAGCAACATCCTATGGGTGGGCATCGATATTTACCTATATGTGGCAATATGGTTACAATCGAGCCCTACATTCTTCGACTAATCAATCGCCATTTGAAACATGTTTGGGGTATTTACCGAATTCACCAATCAACTTCATGTTTGGTGAAGAAGATAAAGTCGATGGACACAACGATTCAAACAAGGCATTTAAGTTCATTCAACATATAATAGATACATGAAATAAGGCAAGATCAATTAGAGAAGAGTCAAAGGTACAAAATGTGCCACGACAACCATCGAGTTTGACTATCATTTTCGTGTTGGTGATTAGGTAATGATTGGATATGAGTAAAGACAAGTTAAAAGGAGAACGTAAGAAATCGAGACCCATCAAGCATGGTCCTTTCAAGATTGCTGAAAAGGTTGGAAATAATCCATTCCTCGATTAGATTTACCACCTTACATGTGTATATATTCAGTTGTAAATATAGAAAAATCAGTTATATGAACTCAATAATCATCAATTTTAGGATTCCTACTATCATTAGAGAAAATCTGAGTATATGAATGAGTTACAAGTGAAGATACCATCTCTGATGTGAGAGTTCGCACTTCCAAATGATGAGATGTTAAATATCTTCAAGTGGGACTTAAGGGCATGAATCCAAGCAAGGCGATGTGATATAGGAGATTGGTAAGTGAGTGAGTTTCACCTCACTGAGCATCTCTTTTAATCAAATTTTGGTCAAGATTTCAAGTGAAGAGGATTGATCCATCTAATATTTTTTCTGGCAAGTGTGACAACAAGAGGTCCATCTCCAGCTTTGTCTAATGTCCTGCCTGCCGCATCATTCAAGTCATTCTACAATGATTCCGCATGAATGTTGTTTGTTTGTTTAGGAATGTTATCATGAAGCAATAAAGGTTTTAATTTGTAAAGTCAGACGATGTAATATTAAGTGATGGTTGACCCTATGGTGAAATTTTACAAGTGTAACTTCCAGACCCAGACCCAGGACCGAGCGCCAAATCCCAAGGTGAAAAATATCGCAAAGTCAAAATTTGTTCTATTCCTGTGCTCAAGGCTACGACATAAGACACGTAATGACAAAAAACCTAGTCTAAATCCTATGGTCTAACACTCAGTCTAAAACTTAAAGATAAAGACCAAGTTTAGAAACCAAATCATAAGGTAAACCAATAACTAAGACCTAACACTTAAATCCTAAGCTAAAACCCTCTTCTAACTATGTAATAAAATCCTATAAGAAAGTTTTAAAACCCACAATAGTCATGATCCAGCTGCAATTTAAATTGTGTTGGATTTGTTAACATGTGGACAAGTGCAACAAAAGCCGCAAATGAGCCATCACGTCATCAAGGTTAGCATTTGTCAAGCCGACCGCATCTAAAGCCAAAACATGTGAACATGTCTGTAACCGTAACATTTACCATCTAGATTGAATGACCGCATCATAATGTTACATGTGAATGGTTATCACTGAACCACCATCAAGCGACGGCACGATGAGCCGACCGCAACTGTCGGGGATATATTGCTTGCCTCGCATGTTGACAACCTATCGTTTTGCGTATTTAGGCTAACCGTTAGGCTAAAAATCTTATCCCATGGTTTATTTTGAGTTTTGAATTAAATTTCCGTACTCAAGGATGGAGTTTAAAACACCCGATCCTATACACTAGGTGGCATTACATGAGAAGATCGAGACCCCAATCACAAGATTTTTCTCAACCACTTTCAGCTTAGTTTCGTCTTCTAGGAGTTCGAGACCGACCCTTATTTAAACGATGACATTATTCTCCATAAAAGCATGAGTGATTTTGAGTTCAAATTTGGAGGGTTAGAGGCATTTTGTTTTCTACATTTCCTAACCATCCGGAGGCAAAATTGAGTGTAGAGATGTGGCTCTGGAAAGCTAGACCGAGATATTTTTGTTGTCGTGGACTAGAAGTGTCTGAGCACATTCATGTGTGTTTTTACTATGTAAATACATCCTTCAATCAATCCTAATAAAGAGGACGCCCAACTCAATGTCTTTCTATTTTTTCACTGGAGTTTAAGTCCGTCTATTTCCTCCATGGAACTTCTTAGCTCCCCCTCAAGATCTACTCCACCTTCTTCCTCATATTCTAAAAGGAAATCCTTCATTCTTCCTCGCTACCAACAAATTCAGAGGTTCCTTCCTCATTCGATGATTCATCCGAGCTTTCATATGCACTCATTCATGAGCATAAAATAATCTTCCATTGAATCTCTTCCCTTTCGCCGCTATTTGTTTTGGCTTTCCTCGTCTCGAGTTCATTCTCATTTTTCAAGAGGACACTTAGATGCATAGTACCCAACTCTTCCATGGAAGTTTACGTTTATATACCAACCTCATCCAATCTTTTTGACAATTGCCTTTCTTCATCGTAGAGCAGGAGCATGTATATTCTTTCTTTCTTTTCTTTCTTCATTTCAGCAATGCCTTCCCTCACATTTGACTTCCTCTATGGAAGTCTCATCTCATGTAGGTTTTAACTCGAATAGAAACTATCTACACGAAACTATAACGTAAAATAAACAATATTATATATATAAAACATAAAACAAATAAACACAGATATTTTCCCTGATCCCAAATCGTGACGACTCAAATTTTGATTTTTCATTATATTCCTTTTAGTGTTACAAGACATATATATACATGTCGAAGCATACATAAACCCCAATCCATTAACCTTGATTAGAACATAACCGTAATTCCCTCGACCTAGATCTACAAAATACCGTGGGTCGAAAACCAGACTCAAAACGTGCAACCATGCACAAACAT
Source organism: Pinus albicaulis (assembly GCA_034641835.2). Taxonomy (NCBI): domain Eukaryota; kingdom Viridiplantae; phylum Streptophyta; class Pinopsida; order Pinales; family Pinaceae; genus Pinus; species Pinus albicaulis. The sequence continues at coordinate 1,330,390,773 of CM076570.1, forward strand.
TGGGTGGGTCCGCATATGAGTGGGACCGCATACCAAAAAATTTTCGCCAGTGGCGCCGCTTCCCCCCGTGACCCTCTCGCCGCGCCCAGCGCAACGTACAATGCGTGGAGCTAGTCGTGGAAAGAATATAACACATACCCAACATTCTCCCACTTGTTGTTTTCTTTCCACAGGGGGCCACAGGAGAGCTTAGTTATTGGGCCAATTCTTCAACACCCATTGTTTCTCTACACCAAGAGAACTTCTGAGTGCTCACAGACTTCGTCAATGCATCTGCAACATTCTTCAAAGTGTGCACCTTTACCAGCAACACCCTTTTAGCCTCAACCATATCTCTAACAAAGTGATATTGAACATCAATGTGCTTTGTCTTTGAATGATAAGCATGGTTCTTAGCCAAGAAAATTGCACTTTGGCTATCACAGTCTATCCTTATAGCTTGTTGTACCAACCCCATACTTGAACACAATCTCCGCAACCAAACTGCTTCCTTGCTTGCATGAGTGGCTGCTATGTATTCTGCCTCTGTAGTTGAAAGAGCCACTACAGACTGTCTTTTACTCATCCAACTGACTGCGCCTCCAAATAGGCTAAACACATACCCACTTGTAGATCTTCTTTGGTCCAGATCTCCAGCCCAGTCTGCATCAACAAAACCACGAATTTCCAACATTCTTTCTAATCCTGGTCTTCCTTGGTAGCACAAGCCATAATCACTAGTGCCACATAAATATCTGAACACCCGCTTCACTGCCGTCCAATGCTCCTTCCCTGGGTTTGACATAAACCTGCTCAATACTCCCACTGCATGTGCAATGTCTGGTCTAGTACAAACCATTGCATACATCAGGCTACCCACTGCACTTGCATATGGAACACGAGACATATTCTCCTCTTCTTCTTGTGTCTTGGGACACTGTTCAACAAACAAATTTCACCTACAGGAATAGGAACACTCACCGGTTTACTATCCCGCATATTGAACCTCTGCAATATAGTCTCGACATACTTCCTCTGGTTTAACCATAGCTTCCTCTTTGCCCGATCTCTCTTAATTTCCATGCCCAAAATATAGTTTGCAGCACCAAGATCCTTCATGTCGAATTTGGAGAACAGTTGGGTCTTCAAATCTTGGATAATTTCTTTGTCATTTCCAATTAGCAACATATCATCCACATACAAGACCAAATAAATAACACGGTCACCAATTAATTTAAAATAAACACAGTGATCCTCCTTGCTTCTGGTGAAGCCAAGTCCCCGCATATAGGTATCAAATTTCTGATACCACATCCTTGGTGACTGTTTTAACCCATACAGAGACTTCTTCAACCTGCATACTAGTTCTTTCTTACCCTTCACCATAAAGCCTTCAGGTTGCTTCATGTAGATCTCCTCTTCTAGATCCCCGTGAAGAAATGTTGTCTTCACATCCATCTTTTCTATCTCAAAATCAAATGCAGCAGCAACAGATAAAAGTAATCTAATAGAAGTAACTTTGGCAACAGGAGAAAAAATATCACCAAAATTAATTCCCGGCACCTGGGAATAACCTTTTGCTACCAACCGAGCTTTGTATTTCTCCACCTTGCCTTCTACATTCATCTTCTTCTTAAACACCCATTTGCTCCTAATGGGCTTCCTTCCAGCCGGCAACTCCACCAGATCCCATGCATCGTTTTTGTGCAAGGATGCCATTTCATCAACCATGGCCTCCTTCCAGAGTTTTCCATCCTCTGAATCTACTGCCTCCCTCACAGTTTTGGGTTCATCATTAGTTATAGTTAAGGCAAAACCTGAACAGAAAGCAGATGGACTATACCTTTCTGGTTGCCTTCTTTCCCGAACTGATCTTCTCAAAGCTGGAGTTTGTGGCTCTTCATCTTCTGAGTCTTCTTCTATTGTAGAGTCTGATTCATCTTCCTTTAGCTCAAACTCTATCTTCTCAGGTTCCTTTGGTAGGAATTCATGTTTAACAACATATTTCACTTCTCTAAACACCACATCTCGGCTGTACACAACCTTCCTTTTTTCTGGGTTCCAAAGTTTGTAACCCTTTAAACCATCCTTATACCCAATAAAGATGCACCTTTCAGATTTATTATCCAACTTGGTCCTTTTCTCCTTTGGAACATGTACATATGCATCGCATCCAAATACCCTTAGATGTGAAAGAGAGGGTTTCTTACCAGTCCATACCTCATGTGGGGTCTTATCCTCCAACGCTGATGAAGGTGATCTGTTAACTAAGTAACATGCAATCTCCACTGCCTCTGCCCAGAATTCTTGTCCTAACCCGGTACCACTGAGCATGCTTCTTGCCTTTTCCATCAGTGTTCTATTCATTCTTTTTGCAACTCCATTTTGCTGAGGTGTGTATGGAGTAGTCTTCTGTCGTGCTATACCACACTTCTTACAGAACTCTTCAAATTCATTCTTGCAGAACTCCCCACCATTATCTGTCCTCAGCGCCTTTATCTTCTTCTCTGTCTGGTTTTCCACCAGAGCCTTAAATTTTTTAAATTTGTCAAAGACTTCAGATTTCTTCCTCAAGAAATATATCCATGTATTCCTTGAGAATTCATCTATGAATGAAACATAGTACACAGACTTTCCCAGTGATGGAACTGACACAGGCCCAAACACATCACTGTGCATAAGTTCTAATATCTTGTTTGCCCTCTTAGCACCAGAAGGAAAACTCACCCGATTCTGCTTCCCATATACACAATGTTCACAGAAATCGAAATCCAGAGAGCAATTAGACATACCTTCTACCATACCATTTCTATGTAGTATCTGAAGCCCTTCTCTCCAATATGTCCAAGCCTTTGATGCCATAGCATGGTATTTTCTCCAGAGACAGCTAAGCTTTCCGCTCCATTTTCAGGAACCACATAACTGTTACACCCATCAATAACAGTGCTACCTTGTAGCTTGTACAGAGTTCCAGTCCGAACTCCCCGCATTAATACCAGTGCTCCCCGAACCATCTTGCAGGCATCTTTATCGAACACTATTTTTACACCTGCATCATCCATCTTGCTTACAGAAATCAGATTTCTGGCCAATGCAGGAATATGCAGAACACCAGGAAGTGTTCTAATCCTTCCACCTTGCAGCTTCAGCTTTACCTTTCCACGTCCGACGATTCTAGCCTTCCTATCATCCCCTAGGAAGACATCACCACCATCATATTTCTCATACTCGCAGAACCACTCCCTATGGGGAGTGAAGTGAAAGGATGCACCTGAGTCAATCAACCATGATTCATGATCTACATGTGTATTTGAAGAAGAAGCCAAATACACATCCCCACCTTCATCTGAGGTGGTTTTTGCCTCTGCAGAAGGAGCTTCATCAGATCCCTTTCCTTTCTCAGGAGCTTTAGATCTACATTCCTTTTTGTAGTGCCCTTCCTTTCCACATTTCCAGCACACCTTTACAAACTTTCCAGGAGATTTAGATCTCCCTCTAGATTTAGATCTCCCACTCGAAAAATTATTCTTGTTTCTGTTCTGGGACCTTCCTCGTACAGATAAGGCATCTCCATTCTGACCCTCCATATTTCTCCGTCTCATTTCCTCCGACAGCAAGGCTGAGACAATGTCATCAAAATTCAAGGTAGTTGTATTGCTACTTATTGCAATAACCAGACTGTCCCACGAGTCTGGTAGAGAACACAACAAACTGATGCACTTATCTTCATCTGAGATTTTAATATCAACAGATGACAGCTGACTTACCACAATATTGAAGGCATTCAGATGCTCTGTCACCGAGTCTCCATCCTTCATCCTCAGGTTATACAGCTTTTTCCGCAGGAACAACTTATTCACCAGAGACTTAGATTGGTACAAAGTCCCAAGTTTTTCCCACAAAGTCTTTGCCGTAGCTTCCCCAGATACATTCAACAATACCGAATCTGATACACACAACCGTATTGTGCTCTTAGCCTTCCGATCCAGTTTCTTCTAGTCTTCATCTGACATTGTTGTTGGTTTAGTACCTGGATCTACCGCGATCCACTGATCTTTATCCACCAGCAGATCCTCCATCTTGAGCTTCCACAACTCAAAACTCTGACCATTAAATTTCTCGATCTCTATCTTTCCGCCGCTCGCCATATTCTTTCACCACAAGAATCGATCCCGCAGATCTCCCACTACACAGGGTCTACCACAGGCCCGAGCAAAAAACCCTCAACAACAAAGGCGTCCCCTTGAAGCCGAAACAGCTCCGATACCAAATGTAGGTTTTAACCCTGAACAGAAATTATCTACACACGAATATTATAACAGAAAATAAACAATAGCAAGAGCATAAAACATAAAACAGATAAACACAGAGATTTTCCCCTGGATCCCAAATCGGGACGACCAGCTTGATTTTTCATTATATTCCTTTTAGTGTTACAACACATATATATACATGCCGAAGCATACATAAACCCCAATCCATTAACCCCGGATTAGAACATAACCGTAGTTCCCTTGACCGGATCTACAAAATACCAGGGGCCGAAAACCATCGTACCCCAAAACCATGTGCAAAATCATGCACAAAACATGGGTGGGTCTGCCTATGAGTGGGTCCGCACACCAAACAAATTTTCGCCAGGGTGCTACCCCGGACCCCAACAGTGGGGGTTGCCTCCCCCCTTGTGACCCCCTTGCTGCACTTGGCGCAACGTACAACACATGGGGCTAGTCGTGGAAAGAATATAACACATACCCAAAATTCTCCCACTTGTTGTTTTCTTTCCACAGGGGGCCATAGGAGAGCTTAGTCATTGGGCCAATTCTTCAACACCCATTGTTTCTCTACACCAAGAGAACTTCTGAGTGCTCACAGACTTCGTCAATGCATCCGCAACATTCTTCAAAGTGTCCACCTTTACCAGCAACACCCTTTTAGCCTCAACCATATCTCTAACAAAGTGATATTGAACATCAATGTGATTTGTCTTTGAATGATAAGCAGGGTTCTTAGCCAAGAAAATTGCACTTTGGCTATCACAGTCTATCCTTATAGCTTGCTGTACCAACCCCATACTTGAACACAATCTCTGCAACCAAACCGCTTCCTTGCTTGCATGAGTGGCTGGCATGTATTCTGCCTCTGCAGTTGAAAGAGCTACTACAGACTGTCTTTTACTCATCCAACTGACTGCACCTCCAAATAGGCTAAAAACATACCCACTTGTAGATCTTCTTTGGTCCAGATCTCCAGCCCAGTCTGCATCAAAAAAACCATGAATGTCCAACATTCTTTCCAATCCTGGTCTTCCCTAGTAGCACAAGCCATAATCACTAGTGCCATGTAAATATCTAAAAACCCGCTTCACTACTGTCCAATGCTCCTTCCCTGGGTTTGACATAAACCTGCTCAATACTCCCACTGCATGTGCAATGTCTGGTCTAGTACAGACCATTGCATACATCAGGCTACCCACTGCACTTGCATATGGAACACGGAACATATACTCCTCTTCTTCTTGTGTCTTGGGACACTGTTCAGCAGACAGATTTACACCTACAGGAATAGGAACATTCACCGGTTTACTATCCTGCATATTGAACCTCTGCAATATAGTCTCGACATACTTCCTCTGGTTTAACCAGAGCTTCCTCTTTGCCCGATCTCTCTTGATTTCCATGCCCAAAATATAATTTGCAGCACCCAGATCCTTCATGTCGAATTTGGAGAACAGTTGGGTCTTCAAATCTTGGATAATTTCTTTGTCATTTCCAATCAACAACATATCATCCACATACATGACCAAATAAATAACACGGTCACCAATTAATTTAAAATAAACACAGTGATCCTCCTTGCTTCTGGTGAAGCCAAGTCCCCGTATATAGGTATCAAATTTCTGATACCACATCCTGGTGACTGCTTTAACCCATACAGAGACTTCTTCAACCTGCATACCAGTTCTTTCTTACCCTTCACCATAAATCCTTCAGGTTGCTTCATGTAGATCTCTTCTTCTAGATCCCCGTGAAGAAATGTTGTCTTCACATCCATATGTTCTATCTCAAAATCAAATGCAGCAGCAACAGATAAAAGTAATCTAATAGAAGTAACTTTGGCAACAGGAGAGAAAATATCACCAAAATCAATTCCTGGCACTTGGGAATAACCTTTTGCTACCAACCGAGCTTTGTATTTCTCCACCTTGCCTTCTACATTAATCTTCTTCTTAAACACCCATTTGCTCCCAATGGGCTTCCTTCCAGCCGGCAACTCCACCAGATCCCATGCATCGTTTTTGTGCAAGGATGCCATTTCATCAACCATGGCCTCCTTCCAGAGTTTTCCATCCTCTGAATCTACTGCCTCCTTGACAGTTATGGGTTCATCATCAGTTATAGTTAAGGCAAAACCTGAACAGAAAGCAGATGGACTATACCTTTCTGGTTGCCTTCTTTCCCGAACTGATCTTCTCAAAGCTGGAGTTTGTGGCTCTTCATCTTCCGAGTCTTCTTCTATTGTAGAGTCTGATTCATCCTCCTTTAGCTCAAACTCTATCTTCTCAGGTTCCTTTGGTAGGACTTCATGTTTAATAACATCTTTCACTTCTCTAAACACCACATCTCGGATGTACACAACCTTCGTTGTTTCTGGGTTCCAAAGCTTGTAACCCTTTAAACCATCCTTATACCCAATAAAGATGCACCTTTCAGATTTATTATCCAACTTGGTCCTTTTCTCCTTTGGAACATGTACATATGCATCACATCCAAATACCTTTAGATGTGAAATAGAGGGTTTCTTACCAGTCCATACCTCATGTGGGGTCTTATCCTCCAACGCCGATGAAGGTGATCTGTTAACTAAGTAACATGCAGTCTCCACTGCCTCTGCCCAGAATTCTTGTCCTAACCCGGTACCACTGAGCATGCTTCTTGCCTTTTCCATCAGTGTTCTATTCATTCTTTCTACAACTCCATTTTGCTGAGGTGTGTATGGAGTAGTCTTCTGTCGTGATATACCACACTTCTTACAGAACTCTTCAAATTCCTTCTTGCAGAACTCCCCACCATTATCTGTCCTCAATGCCTTTATCTTCTTCTCTGTCTGGTTTTCCACCAGAGCCTTAAATTCTTTAAATTTGTCAAATACTTCACATTTCTTCCTCAAGAAATATATCCATGTATTCCTTGAGAAGTCATCTATGAATGAAACATAGTACACAGACTTTCCCAGTGATGGAACTGACACACGTCCAAACACATCACTGTGCACAAGTTCTAATATCTTGTTCGCCCTCTTAGCACCAGAAGGAAAACTCACCCGATTCTGCTTCCCATATACACAATGTTCATAGAAATTGAAATCCAGAGAGAAATTAGACATACCTTCTACCATACCATTTCTATGTAGTATCCGAAGGCCCTTCTCTCCAATATGTCCAAGCCTTTGATGCCATAGCATGGTCTTTTCTCCAGAGACAGCTAAGCTTTCCACTCCATTTTCAGGAACCACATAACTGTTACACCCATCAATAATAGTGCTACCTTGTAGCTTGTACAGAGTTCCAGTCCGAACTCCCCGCATTAATACTAGTGCTCCCCGAACCATCTTGCAGGCATCTTTCTCGAACACTGTTTTTACACCCGCATCATCCATCTTGCTTACAGAAATCAGATTTCTAGCCAATGCAGGAATATGTAGAACACCAGGAAGTGTTCTAATCCTTCCACCTTGCAGCTTCAGCTTGACTTTTCCAAGTCCAACGATTCTAGCCTTCCTATCATCCCCTAGGAAGACATAACCACCATCATATTTCTCATACTCGCAAAACCACTCCCTATGGGTAGTGAAGTGAAAGGATGCACCTGAGTCAATCAACCATGACTCATGATCTACATGTGTATTTGAAGAAGAAGCCAAATACACATCTCCACCTTCATCCGAGGTGGTTTTTTCCTCTGCAGAAGGAGCTTCATCAGATCCCTTTCCTTTCTCAGGAGCTTTAGATCTACATTCCTTTTTGTAGTGTCCTTCCTTTTCGCATTTCCAGCACACCTTTACAAACTTTCCAGGAGATTTAGATATCCCTCTAGATTTAGATCTCCCACTCGAAACCTTATTCTTGTTTCTGTTTTGGGACCTTCCTCGTACAGATAAGGCATCTCCATTCTGACCCTCCATATTTCTCCATCTCATTTCCTCCGACAGCAAGGCCGAGACAATGTCATCAAAATTCAAGGTAGTTGTATTGCTACCTATTGCAATAACCAGACTGTCCCACGAGTCTGGTAGAGAACACAACAAACTGATGCACTTATCTTCATCCGAGATTTTAATATCAACAGATGACAGCTGACTTACCACAGTATTGAAGGCGTTCAGATGCTCTGTCACCGAGTCTCCATCCTTCATCCTCAGGTTATACAGCTTTTTCCGCAAGAACAACTTATTCACCAGAGACTTAGATTGGTACAAAGTCCCAAGTTTTTCCCACAAAGTCTTTGCCGTAGCTTCCCCAGATACATTCAACAATACTGAATCCGAGACACACAACTGTATTGTGCTCTTAGCCTTCCGATTCAGTTTCTTCCAGTCTTCATCTGACATTCCCGTTGGTTTAGTACCTGGATCTACCGCGATCCACTGATCTTTATCCACCAGCAGATCCTCCATCTTGAGCTTCCACAACTCAAAACTCTGACCATTAAATTTCTCGATCTCTATCTTTCCGCCACTCGCCATCTTCTTTCACCGCAAGAATCGATCTCGCAGATCTCCCACTGAACAGGGTCTACCACAGGCCCGAGCAAAAAACCCTCAACAACAAAGGCGTCCCCTTGAAGCCGAAACAGCTCTGATACCAAATTTAGGTTTTAACCCTGAACAGAAATTATCTACACACGAATCTTATAACAGAAAATAAACAATAGCGAGAGCATAAAACATAAAACAGATAAACACAGAGATTTTCCCCTAGATCCCAAATTGGGACGACCAGCTTGATTTTTCATTATATTCCTTTTAGTGTTACAACACATATATATACATGCCGAAGCATACATAAACCCCAATCCATTAACCCTGGATTAGAACATAACCGTAGTTCCCTTGACCTGATCTACAAAATACCAGGGGCCGAAAACCATCGAACCCCAAAACCATGTGCAAAACCATGCACAAAACCATGGGCGGATCCGCCTATGAGTGGGTCCGAATTAGTGTTTAAGGGGTCAAGGGTTAATGGGTTAGAGGTTTAGGTGTTTAAGGGGTTGAATGGGTTATGGGTTGGGAATTAGGGTTTAAGGGGTTATAGGTTTTGGGTTTAGGGGGTTAAATGGGTGAGGGTTGGTTTAGAGGTTTAGGGGGTTAGGGGATTTAGCAGTTAAGGATTTTAGGGGTTAGAAGTTAGTGGTTAATGGGGTTAAATGGGTTAGGTTTTTAGGGGTTTAGGGTGTCTAATTGGTTAGGGGTTGGGAATTAGGGTTTTAGGGGTTAGAGGTTAAGGGTTTAGAGGTTTAGGGTTTAGGGGGTTAAATGGGTTACAGGTTTAGAGGTTTAGGGGGTTAGGGGATTTAGCAGTGAAGGATTTTAGGGGTTAGGGGTTAGGGTTTTGGGGGTTAAATGGAATCCACACTTATATGGGTTAGGTTTTTAGGGGTTTACGGTGTTGAATTGGTTAGGGGTTGGGAATTAGGGCTTAAGGGTTTAGGGGTTAGGAATTAGGGTTTAAGGGGTCAAGGGTTATGGGTTGGGAATTAGGGTTTAAGGGGTTTGGGGTTTTGGGGTTTAAGGGCTTAAATGGGTTTGGGGTTAACGAGTTAGGGGTAGGGGTTAAGGGTTTAGAGGTTTAGCGTTTAGGGGTTAAATGGGTTAGGGGTTTAGAGGTTTAGTGGGGGTAAATGGGTTAGGGGTTAAGGGTTTAGAGGTTTAGGGTTTAGGGAGTTAAATGGGTTAAGGGTTAGGAATTAGTGTTTAAGGGGTCAAGGGTTAATGGGTTAGAGGTTTAGGTGTTTAAGGGGTTGAATGGGTTATGGGTTGGGAATTAAGGTTTAAGGGGTTATAGGTTTAGGGTTTAGGGGGTTAAATGGGTTAGGGTTGGTTTAGAGGTTTAGGGGGTTAGGGGATTTAGCAGTTAAGGATTTTAGGGGTTAGAAGTTAGGGGTTAATGGGGTTAAATGGGTTAGGTTTTTAGGGTTTTAGGGTGTTGAATTGGTTAGGGGTTGGGAATTAGGGTTTAAGGGGTTAGGGGTTAAGGGTTTAGAGGTTTAGGGTTTAGGGGGTTAAATGGGTTATAGGTTTAGAGGTTTAGGGGGTTAGGGGATTTAGCAGTGAAGGATTTTAGGGGTTAGGGGTTAGGGTTTTGGGGGTTAAATGGAATAAACACTTAAATGGGTTAGGTTTTTAGGGGTTTAGGGTGTTGAATTGGTTAGGGGTTAAGGGTTTAGGGGTTAGGAAATATGGTTTAAGGGGTCAAGGGTTATGGGTTGGGAATTAGGGTTTAAGGGTTAGGGGTTTTGAGGTTTAGGGGGTTAAATGGGTTAGGATTGGTTTAGAGGTTTAGGGGGTTAGGGGATTTAGCAGTTAAGGATTTTAGGGGTTAGGAGTTAGGGGTTTTGGGGTTTAGGTGCTTAAATGGGTTAGGGGTTAACGTGTTAGGGGTAGGGGTTAAGGGTTTAAGGGTTAAATGGGTTAGGGATTTAGAGGTTTAGTGGGTGTAAATGGGTTAGGGGTTAAGGGTTTAGAGGTTTAAGGTTTAGGGGGTGAAGGGTTTAGGGGTTAGGAATTAGGGTTTAAGGGGTCAAGGGTTATGGGTCAAGGGTTAGTTTTCTGCAATAACATAATTCTCCAATCCCATACACTTTTGCTTGGAATGTCACACTTAACATTCATTTCCTTTTCAGATAATATTCTTTATCCCCTTACATCCATACCTAGGAAAATAAACTTCATTTCAATTTAATCTTGTGAAACTAAAGTGGAATATAGGAGGACCCATTCCAAGAAGGGCATCTCACTCAATGTTAAAATAATATTGTTCATTCCCTTACATCCATACCTAGGAAAATAGACTTCCTTTCAAGTTAATTGTGTGAAACTGAAGTGGAAGATAAAGTGACCCATTCCAAGAAGCTCATCTCACTTCAAAAATTTATCGAGATTTCCAAGAATTTATAACGATACTAAGGTGCTATGCATTGTCTCCTTTATCACCTCATTGCATTTAGTCAATTGTTTTTAAAATTTAAATTTATTCATTAATTTCAAAAAAAATATTATATAAATTATATATAGTTGTTTTTATTTTGATTTATGTTTTAGAATTTTATTTTATTTATATTAATATATCAATTAGTTTTATATAAAAATATTTTTAGTTTTTTATATAACATTGATATTACAAAATATTGTAACAAATTTTATTTAATTAAATCTTCATGTATTTTTTATCACTAATAATAATAAAATAACTTAAAATAAAATTATAATTTTATTATTTTTTATCATTTTTTAATTTTAATAAAGTACTATTTAAATTATATAACGTACCAATTCTAAAAACTTAATAATTTTTGTGTTTTATTATAGGAATAAAACTCTCATACGAGAGTTTTTAAAACTCTCATACGAGAGTTTTTAAAACTCTCATACGAGAGTTTCTAAACTCTCATACGAGAGTTTCTAAACTCTCATACGAGAGTTTTCTAAACTCTCATACGAGAGTTTCTAAACTCTCATACGAGAGTTTTCTAAACTCTCGGCCGAGAGTTTCATCGGGTAAACTCTCGGGCGCAAACTCTCGTCCGAGAGTTTTTTAAACTTTCGGCCGAGAGTTTGGCCATGCGTTTAAATGTAACTTTAGGCGGGTTAAACTCTCGGTCGAGAGTTTTATAAATTTCTCGTCCGAGACATTATCTCGGCCGAGAGTTTCTGGTCAACGAAAAACACAGAAAATTCTGCAGTTTTCAGGAACCTGCAACTTTGGAGGGGCAGAACACCTACAAAAACAAAATTTTATATGTCGGAAAAAGTACCATTAGATTCATCTCTGAATCTAGTTTCTGATGATATGAGATTTGTGGAGTTTCATTAAAAAATTCAATTTTTTATTAATTTTTTACTAAGCTGTGTCACTGTGGAATTTCATTGTTCGAAAAGTTGCACTAAATGAAAATTCAATAACTTTCAAATGAGGACACCAAAAATTTCAAAAAAATCATACTGCACTTCCTCTCCCTGTCTACTGCAAAAGGGTACTCTCATTTTTCTTATTGACGTTCACATTGAAAAGAAAATCAAAGGATGATAAAATGTACTGAAACATCACTGTTTTTTTGTCTTCGTCCATTTCAAAAAATAATAAAAAATAGTGATTTAATCTGAAAATTACCAAAAAATAGTCTGTGCACTAGTGCAATATATTCAGATTATGATGCTATGGTTTTTTTCCAAAAAATGAATAACCTTCCCTAAAAAAAGTAAAGGATGATAAAGTGACTATTTATGTTTGCCTGAAAATTTCAAGTATATGCAGTTAGTAAACAAGAAATTTACCCCTCTATATGTCAATATTTAAAAAAAAAAAAATATGTGTATGGAGGTAAGACAATTCTCTACAATTCTTGTTTTTATGTCAAAGCATAATTTGCAATAAAAATATGAGTTTAGTGGAGTTGAAGTTGAAAATCATAGAAAATTACAATTTTCAACGTCAAAAAAGGGCAAAAAGAGTTTCCCAACTTCACATTTTCACTTCAAGCATGTTTGTATATAGAAGAAACACCTTCACAGTCTACTGAGGATGATAAGAAAGAAGTTGAAAATCAGATATATGGCGTTTATATGGAATTTGATGAGGAGGAAGAAGAATGTGAAGAAGAATGCACAGAAGTTGATGTGTCATTTGATCATGAAGAAATGGATGAGTATTGTAAGAAATTCACAGATTTTATGCAAGCATAATTGCATAAGAAGTATGAATTAAGATCAAAAAAGAGATTAAGAACTCAGGATGATGAGGAAAAAGATCCAGAGTCAGTCCCTTCTCCAATGGTAACTCCACAACCAAAGAACTCAGTAAAAAAATCAGAAAAGGGGAAACAACCTATGAATTCAATGAGTGAAAATGAAAAACAATAGGCTGAGACTTCCCAAAATAAGTCTATTGATTCTAATATTTTGGAGAATATTGTTACTGTACCTAAGTAGAGTGCTAATCGTAACATAAATAAAGAATAACCTTAGAAGACTATTAAACAAAATCAAACCTTCAGTCTATCCAAAGAATTAGAAAAGATCAAAATTCAAGTACCTCTGCTTGGGTTAGCGAAGACACCTGGTTACAAGAAGGAAATTGCAGAATTTATTAATCTTTCTCAGTCTGATGATATTGGTGATACTGTGAATTTGCAAGAAGAAAAACTAGTGGTCACTTTTGGTCCACACGTGGAAGAGGTAGATTCTTCTGTTCCTCCATTTTATATATCAATGCTTATTCATGATTTTATTCTACATAATTGCGTGTTAGATTCTAGTGCGTCACATAATCTCATGCCATTATATGTAATGAAAGAATTAAATTTACAAATCACTAAGCCCTATAGAGACCTCTATTCTTTTGATTCAAAAATGGTGAAGTGTGTTGGGCTTATCAAAGATATGTAGTATCCGTGGCCCAAATTCCAACCAAAAGTATTATGATGGATGTAGTAGTTGCAGAAATTCCAGCCAGATTTGGTATGTTCTTGTCTAGATCTTGGGGGGAGAAGCTCGGAGATGTTTTAAAATTGGACTTCACATATGCTATCATTCATGTGTTTAATGGGGAATAAAGAAGGTTATACAGAGAAAAAATATTTGTTAAGACTACCACAAAGAAAGATTCAGGAAATTCCCCTATCTATGGCCAAGAGAAGGAAGATCTCTCTTGTTTTATGCTGCATGAAGATGTAGAAGTTTTTGAAGACTCATAGAAGCAGCTCTGTTTAGTAATTGTACATAAGGAGCTAGATTCAAATAAAATTTGGAAGTGTTATTTTTATGGTGCCTATTCTAAGGATAGCACAGGAGCTGGATTTTTACTAATTTCTCCATAAGGTAATCTTTTTCCTTTTTATTTTAAGCTTGAATTTGAATTGACAAATAATGTAGCTTATTATGAGGCTTTAATTTTGTGTCTCCAAACTATTAAACAAATTGGAATTCAATGTATTTCCATTTTTGGTGACTATGAGTTGATTATAAGATAGATTAATTTTTTTTGTCAAACCAAGCATCCAAGGTTGAAATCACATAAGAATGAGGTCTGGGACCTTATTGAGAATTATTTTGAAGATTTGAATCTTCAATTCATTCCAAGACAAGAAAATAAATTGATGGAGTTGCGGCCCGCAGTACATTCAAGCCACCCATCAATCCCAAACTGAGATATGAGATTGAGTTGAGGCATAGACCCTCAATCCCTGATAATGTTAAACACTGGCACGTCTTTGAAGATGATGAGCAGATCAATCATTTTCTAACAATGATTGGAAAATTTGAAGATAGTGAAATAGATCAGGAAAGTGAGCAGATTGATCAGAATGAGGGCTTGACAAATATTAAACAATGAATAGGTGATCAAAAGATAATACAATTGAAAGACAATGTATTACCTAGAGGTTTGGTTCCTCTTGAAAGAGTTTTTGATGCAAATGATGTAGCACTGGATAAAAAGAAGGTATCTCAAGAAGGTGAGATGGAGGACTATGATCTAGGAACTCAGCATGAGCCCAAGGTTGTTAAGATATTCAAAGGAGTCCCGAAGGATTATAAAGAAAGGTATGTTGATCTTTTAAAAAAGTATATGGATGTATTTGCATGGTCCTATGATGATTTGAAAACATATGATTTAGATATTATTAGCATAAAATACCATTAAAAGATGGGGTCAAGCCTCACAGGCATTAGCTTAGAAAGATTAATCCACTGCTCCTCGCCCCCATTGAAAAGGAGGTGAAGAAATTGCTGCAAGAAAAAATCATAGTCCCACTTAGATATTTAGACTGCGTTTCTAATCTGGTTCTTGTGAGGAAAAAGAATGGAGAGATAAGGCTATGTGTTGATTTCGGGAATTTGAACAGAGCTTCCCTAAGAGACAACTATCCTTTGCCAAAGATGGATCATGGTTTACAAAAAGTGACACGAGCTTATAGATTATCTATGGTTGATGGTTTCTTCGGGTACAACCAAGTAGTTGTTGAAAATGAAGATCAGAAGAAAACAACTTTTACCACACGTTGGGGAACGTTCATGTATGCCAGGATGCCATTCAGTCTCATGAACGCAGGGGCTACTTTTCAAAGGGAAATGGAGATAGCATTTGTGGGTGACAAGTTTGTAGTCATATATTTGGATGATGTGACTATTTTTTCAGGTTTTGATGATGAGCACTTGGAGCAATTGCAGAAGGCTTTCCTAAAATGCAGGAAGTTTGGGTTATCATTGAATCCTAAAAAATATTTGTTTGCTTTGGAAGAAGAAAAGTTACTGGGGAATATAGTTTCAAATCAGGGGGTGAAAATTGGTCCAGCAAGAGTTGAAGCTATACAGACAATTCCTTTGCCTAGAAGTAAGAAGGATATCTAGAGGTTTCTAGGAAAAATTAATTTCCTGAGAATATTTGTCCCAAATTATGTTGAGATTGTCAGAAACATAACAGATATGCTGAAGAAAAATGGTGAAGTAAAATGGGAAAAATATGCAAGAGGATCCTTTGCCAGGATTAAAGAAGCTCTTCAAGAAGCTCATGTTCTGATTAGTCCAGGTTATCCAAATCCTTTCCAAATATTTTCATTTACACCACCTTCTACCATTGCTGCTATGTTGCTGCAGAAGAATGAAGAGGGAAAAGAGAAACCTGTTGCATTTTTCAGTAAAGTTCTCAGAGATGCAGAACTCAAATACAATATCTTGGAGAAAAAGGTATATGCATTAGTTAAATCATTAAAAGCCTTCATAAATTATGTGTTGTAGTCTCAAATAGTTGCATATGTACCTAATTCAGCTGTAAAAGATGTGTTAGTTCAAAGTGATTTTGAAGGAAAAAGAGGAAAGTTGATTGCTAAAATCTAGGAGTATGACTTAGACATTAAAGCTACTAAATTGGTAAAAGGACAAAGCTTGGCAAAGATGTTAACAGAATCTACCTTTCATGCTCTGGGAATTAATCTACTTGCACCTTTGGATGAAGTTGTCGATGAAAGGAGTCAAAGTAGCACAAAGTTAGCAATTAAATACAAGTTTCTCTTCTCTGATTGGTATAAAGATATTATTCATTACTTTCGCTTTTTCTCATGTCCACCCTTAATAAACAGAACAAAGTATAGATCCCTTAAACTCAAAGCTTAGCCTTATGTTATAATTGATGCTAAATTGTATTGGAAGGATCCTGCTGGCATTTTATTGTTGTGTTTGACAGAAGGAGAGTCAATGGAATTTATTAAATAATACCATGAAAGTCTGTGTGGAGGCCATTACAGCTTGAAGGTTACTTCTCATAAAATCCTCAAATCAGGTTTTTATTGGCCTTCCTTGTTTGCTGATGTATACACATTGGTTAGAAGCTGCCAGAAATGTCAATTGTTTGCAGAAAAGAAAAGGTTAGCTCCTCTACCTCTTCTCCCTGTGTTTGTTGAAGAACCCTTTAGACAATGGAGATTATATTTTATTTGAGAAATCAATCCACCATCAAGTGGGAATTTCAAGTGGATTCTAACTGCCACTGATTATTTTACAAAGTGGGTGGAAGAAATACCTACCAAAAAAGCAAATGATCTGGTAGTAATGAAGTTTCTGGAAGAAAACATCTTCAACATGTTTGGGTGTCCAGTCAAGATTGTAACAGACAATTCTCAAGTATTCAATTTAGTTAGATTCATTAATTTTTGTAAAACATATAATGTCATTTTGTCTCATTCTACAACATATCATCCATAAGGGAATGGGCTAGCTGATTCTTCTAACAAGACATTGGTTAAGATTTTGAAGAAAAAAATTAATGATAATCAGAAAAACTGGGATTCAAAGTTTATATTTGCTCTTTGGGCAGTAAGAATGACTGCTATAAGATCTACTGGTAAGTCCCCTTATGAATTGGTACATGGTACTCAAGTTTTGTTTCCTACTCAACTAGTTAGACCAGTAATTCCTTTTCTTCAAGAAGCACAAGAAGAACCTAATGCATTGATAAGAAGACTGAATAAGGTGATAGAATTGAGTGAGAGAAGGAATAAAGTCAGAGAAAACTTTGTCACCTATCAAGAAAAGATGAAGTCCATTTTTGATAGAAAATAAAAAGAGATTCTTTTTCAAATTGGAGATTTGGTATTAAGATGGGATACCAGAAAAGAAGAAAAGGGAAAGCATGATAAGTTTGATCCACTATAGTCTGGCCCATATAGGATTTTTGAAGCTATATCCAATAACACATTCATGCTAGAGAATATTGATGGAGAAACAGTAGAGCTTCCTGTGAATGGGCAGTATCTAAAACATTACTTCCAGCATTGAAGTTTTATTGTTCACCATTGTACATATTCGGTTTCCTTGATTGTACATGTTTCATCAAACATCATTTGACTCCACGCCTAAATTGAAGGCACTAATCTATAGTTCTTGGTGTTTCATGGAAAAACACACTATCCCCAAGTGGAGCCAGATGTTGTGGCTCATTTGCAGTATCATTTATTTATAATTTTCAAAATACAAAAAAAAAATATAGAAAATGAGAAAATTATGAAAGTATATGTTAAAGTATAAAGTTCCATATACTTTAGCATAAAATATGTCATATTTGTATGTTAAATTTTAAGGTTAATACTTTATACTTTAATAAAAACAAGTCCTAGTGAAAAACTAAACAGAAAGAATTTTATGAAGCGGGATTCGATGATTTATTAGTTAAAGAAGAAAAGTGTCAACCCATGGACACATTCAGCACGTAGGTTAACAAGAAGGGTGCCTCCGTAGTTGACCCAGTTGACTGCGGGGCTGATCCAGATCAACGGTCGAGATTCACTGCGGGGACATGAACTCGACGAGCTCTCCATATCTCGAGACCTCCTGCAGTGATGTAAGCAGCCAGCTGGTGATAGATATCGTCCACGTCGGGGTACTTTTAACGGTATTTTGGCATGTCTTTTAAACATTTAAGTCTTAAGCCTGCTCTGCCTATTTAAGATGGATTTTAATTTTTGTAAGGTTATTATTGTTAGTTTGTATCTGAAGTTTTGGCTGTGTCGTGTCTTTCTCTGCTATTTGCCACCTTGATAATTGTCTATCACCCCAAGCTTAATTATGGCCAAGTTTTCATCCCTTTTAGGTTCTTCCAGTCACATTCCTCTCATGGACACTAAGAGGGACATCCAGGATACTGTATTTTCTCTTGATCACCTTTCATTTTATCAACAGGTCTGCTTAAACAATAAAGCTTCTCCAATTTACAATGCCATGGTCAAAACTAGTGTATTTTCTGCATGCATTCCAAGAACGCACCTTTGTCCTGAATTTGTGTATTGGCTAGTGTCTGTCATGTACTCACAAAAGTGTTTTGTAATGAATTTTCAAGTAGAAAATGTTCTGCAAGTCTCAACCCAATTAATTCGTCAAGATATGTGTTACCCGGAGTCAGAGTTGTATGTCCAATTCATTGATGATTCGTTGATGGAACATTATGATAGTCTTGTAGGTCAAGAGTTCAACCAAATCATCTTTTTCCTAAAGCTAGATACAAAGCAGTTTTCACCCGACAATAAACAATTCTCCATGGAGGTTTTTGATGTAGAAGTTAGACCAGTGTTGAGATGCATTTTAAATATTTTGGGAAAAGACAATGATAGTACAATAGACAAATTAGTTCTAGGAATGTTTGCCTTGACGATGTATAATCCTTCTTATTGGCAAGAAGCTGTCAATTCTCAGCTTATGAGTTTATCACTGACGTGTTCTATCAAGTTTCCCTCTCTTGTTATTTGTCTGTTTTTATATCAAAATGTAGAAGAATTCATGCATCTGGGGTTAAATATAATGGATATGAATAAGAAGGGGCAGTCAGTAGTATTTTGTGCAGACATAGTAAGGAAAGAACAGAATGAGGAAGGTTTGTTTGAATTTTCAAGTCATTTAATGTCTACTACATATAGAATTTTGAATGGAATCTCTCCCCCATGCTTCCGGCGAAAGGCTCAAGAGTTCTTGCAGCTGGGGATGAATTGTAGGTTTGGTGATTGGTATGTCTTTGAAGATTATTCTGAAATTAGACTCTATGGAGCTAGTGTAGAACCTTATAGGCTTCTAGCATTTGTGCCCATGAGATTATTTGCTTTGGAATTCATTAGGAAAAGTTTAAATGTTGATCAAATACATTTTGTGCCTATGAAGAAAGGTCATATGTTTCAGTTTCCAATGACTGTTGGTCCTTTTATAGTTAATATGAGACATGCAAATGATGAATTCACTAGGATGTTAGATGAAATGCATCTGCTGTTAGGAGAGAAGTGGGCTTATGACCCTCATAGCATGATTTCTAATAGGAGAATAGAAAATGGATATTCAGCATTCGTTCATGAAAGCAGATGTGATATAGAAAATATGGAAAATAAAGGTTTTGTAGGATCTATGAGATAAAATGTACAAACTCCTGTCATATCAGAGAAATCAAATAAGAGAGGTAAAGAAGCAGTGATTGATTCAGAGGATGAATAACTGAGAACTGAAAAGAGGACAAAGCTCAGTGAGGATTCGATAGATGCTCAACCTGGTTTCTCACTACAATTAGGAGATGAGAAAAATGTCTCGGCTTCACCAAAAAGACATGAAAGAACTCAGGAACAAGTGACCTTAATTAAACAAATGTTTGCTCAGATTGTAGAAAGAAATAAAAAAATAAAGGTAAGCATGCATGCTCAAGCTGAGTACCAGATCAAACAAGGCTGCTAACAGGAATGGATCTTGAAAAGGATCAATTTAATATTTCCCTTTCACATCCCTCTGATATGTCTATTGGATCATCCAATAATTCTAATAATGTGAATCTAACTATAAATGTAAAGAAAATTCCATGGCTTGACAAAGTAAATCTACATATGAAAATAGGTCAACTGATTGTAAATGACTAAACCAAAACCAATGCAATGGCACTCAAGGCTGAAAACATGCTTGGAAAATTTATCAATAAATTGAAGTTAGAAAAAGAAAATTCCAGGCCTTTAACAATCCAGAATGAAGAACTCAAAAATATTATTGTGAATATTGAGGTAGATCCCAATGACAAGTCTGTTGTACAAAAGCTACTCCAAAGTGCTGAATCAAATATCTCTATGCTGAAGAAAAAGTTGAAGTTTCCTATAGGAGAGCACTCTATGGCAGTAGAGGTTGCGGAAGTAGAAAATGAGAAAGAGAAACTTCTTCAGCAGCTCTTGCAAAAGGAAGAAGAAATCACCAAATTAAAGCAACTGCATTATCATTGCAAAATCAAATTGAGTCTCATACTTGTACTTTCACTTTTCCATCTGGTAGTGAAGATCCAGTAGCAAAAATTTCTGAATTGACCACTGAATTGAAGATGGTAGAGAGAGATCGCAAAAAGGAACAAGCTGATTTGGAGACAACAAAAAATATCATACAAGTCAAAGAGGGGGAAGTCAGTAAATATAGAATAGATTTCCAGACTTTTGATACTGAGATTAAAAATTTCAAGGAAAAATTGAAGGGAAATATATCCCTAATACAGGCTAAAGACATCATCTAAAATGATATCATTGCAGAAATGAAAGAGATTTGGGGTTTTATAACTATTGTAGTAGAGGAAAGAAGTATTATCAGAGATTTTTAAGAACAAGTCATGGAAGACAAGCAAAAGAAAATTAATAGAGCCATTTGGGCAAGAAAATTCATTGATTTCATCGATTCCAAAACTGATCAAGAGTTGGAAGAGAATGAGATGAAAGACAATATTTTATATGCTGTGTAAAATAATAAGATGATTGTCAAAACTAATTGCAGGAAATATATAGAGAAGAAGTTGATTGAGCTTAAGGAAGAAGTGAGCCAGCTTGATAATTTATTTGACAAAAGGGTTAGAACAGGTTTTCCATCATGTTGGGGTCTTGGAGGTAGTATTTTATCATGGGATTCTTATGAACCCTTATTGGTGTTGGAAAAAATCAAGGTGGCCAATACTCATGAAAAGACTCAAGTTAAAGGAGCAACAGCTGATCAATTTCCTTCAAAGACATTTTCGATTGTTATGGTTAGTGAAGACTTTATTTACGGAGATGCCATCATTCCATGAGAATCATTGCCTTTAGATTGGAATATCACAAGCTGGTTAATTTAAAATTCACCTAAGACAATCATTGAGGTATGGAAGAAATGTAAGAGCTAAACTTGGATAATGAGATCCTGAGAGTCCCTCTGCTTCAAAGAAAGATAAACCATCAGTCAAGGAAATGCGACAACAATATTATCCAATTCATTCAACAAATAGATTAGGATTTAAGTTTCATGTTATTTTCCTCTCTCTTTAAAAATGTAATTGTAATAAGACATTTTGATGACATGTAATAGGTAGTTGAGGTAGTTAGGATTGGTTCTAGCAGTTCCATTACAAGCGCTTTCTATTGTATTTAAAGAGATAGACAAGAAGAAAAGAGGTTAGAGTTTTTGGACCTTCCACTAGTACAAAATGGCTAATTTGTTACTAAAAAAATGACTAAAATTTTCATATAAACGACTATTTTTCGGTCGGTGACCAATAGTAGCTAATTTACAGTATCTTATAACGCGACCAACTTTTGGTCGTTTTTAGCTTAGTCATTAATTGGTTATCTCAATTTTGTTATCTAGTTGTATATTTGGTCATTGATTTAGTCATTGATTTGATCACTAATTTAGTCATTCATTTGGTCTTTCATTTTGTCACTGATTTAGTCATTCATTTAGTCATTCATTTGGTCATTGATTTAGTCATTCATTTAGTCATTGATTTGGTCTTTGATTTGGTCATTAAATGTCACAATTAATGACCAAATATACAACAAAATATATTACTATATGATCACCCAAGAAAACCAATTAATGACCAAAGAACTATGACCAACATATTGGTCATGTTATAAGATACTATAAATTAGCTACTAATAGTCATATATATGCAAATTTTAGTCATTGTTTGAAACCAATTAATGACCGAAGAAATGTGACTAAATTTTAGTCGTGTTATAAGATACTGTAAATTAGCTACCAATAGTCGTATATATGCAAAAATTAGTCATCATTTGTAGTCACAAATTTATCATTTGCAGTAGCCATCTATTCATTATATAAATGAACAATTTAGTAGTTTATATTCATTTCATTAATAATCATTCTAAATGATTAATTTAGTCGCATATTCATTTTATTTGTGTTCATTATTAATTAACATAAATTAATTTGTATGATTTAAAAAATGTCATACAATGTGCATGTTCATCTAATATGAAAACACAAAGTCGCATATTTTAATTACAATACTAAACAACATCAAGTGCAACTATAAATCATTTCAACCACATAAATTATATTATATGAAATGTTAAAATATTACAATATGAGTTTCCAACTTTATATTAGTTGGACTACAATTTACACATGAAATGATGTTTCATCACTTCAAAATATTATCGTTGTGTTGTCAAGGCATTACAGGTGAATTCACCAACTCTGAAGACTTGATCATCAGTCTTTATATGTGTGTCTTATGCGAGATATTGGTTCTAAGGGTATCACCAAACCAGTTCTCCTCTCTCTTTTTTCATTTGTCGCTCCAATGTTATTGCTCTTCTCTTTTTTCAATTCATGCTTCTTACCATCAATACTGATTTCATTTTATGAAAACAAAAGAAAATACAATGCACTGTAAGAAATGAAAGACAATGAACACTAGAATATAACATAAATTAGACTATAAATAGTTTATACAACATATACCTTAACATCAACAATGTCAAAGAAATTTTCCTTCAACATCAATTTCTGCAAAATAAATGTCACGTTATTCTTTCCCATTTCTCAACATGCTACATACGATAAATTGAAAATCACATAAAACCAAGAGAAAACGCTTTTCTAACCAAAATAAACAAACAAACAGTGCCTCTAATAAAACTTCATTATAATATTAGCAAATGAAAAGAGAGCTAGTGGACCATTTGTGTTGTTTGACTTTGCCTATTTTTGTTATAAAGTGCTCAAGCTTCAGAAACCAACAAATGTGAGCACGAGCTAAAAAATAACCAACCATTCACTAGTCAACATGAGAGATCACAAATAAACCACAAAATTGATCAGGCATTAAAATTGTGAGCAGACTACCTTGAAATTTTCTTCTTGAGAAATACCTCAAAATCCCCTCATTTCTAATAAGCTTCATGGCTATGTACCTCCATCCTTGATTTCCCTTGTTATATCTTGAATAAAGAATATCCCTTCAACAACCAATTTTGCGAGAATCCTACCAAGTAACTCAAGAGCCTCGTGCGCATCAATAGTAGCATCCTCCAATGAAAATAGTACAATCTCCAACCTAGAAACATCAAAATTATATATAGTTATAATGTTGAAGAGTGTAACTAGGTAGGTCTTCCTTGTAATGACTATGTAACTAGCATTTGCACCGAGAGGTGAAAAGTAACGCCGGGGAGTGGGGAAAACAATAATTAAGTGAAATATATGGAAATTTTAGTTCCTATATATTTTTCAAAGAATGTAATAGAAGGTTAAAATTTAAAAGAAAGTTACACTAACATAAAGGAACACTAATATAATTGTCCCATAATAATGGCATAGTAATGATGGTATCGAAGATTCTTCAATAGTCGCTCCAAGGAGATTGCTCTAGCTCTTCAAATGATTCAAATAACTATCGAAACTAAATATTCAAACCTGCTCTAAATCCATCATCAAAAGGTTTTCAATGTGCTAGAAAGTGGTATTTAAAGGTTTTTTAAAAAAAACTTTCAATTGCTGCTACAAGACTGTTTTAAAGTTGGTCCAAAACTACCTTCTAACAACTTTAAAAGATGTCATACAAACACCTTCAATAAACTGCTATACAAATACACTCTATGAAGTAATCCATATAGAGAACACACCAATAGCCTAGAAGAGGAAAATGAAAAGTTTATCTGCAGTTACATTTTACTCTAAAAAATATTCATATGAAAATCTGTTAACATCAAAATCTGTTAATGTCAAACCAAAATTTTGTAATTTTCAAGATCCTAAGTTCAGCACCAACTACCCAACAGCCTAGCAAACTTGACAAGAAGACCTTGACTGTTCTTGTACACTATAAGACAAGATGGTCAACAATGTCATGAGTTATAGCAAGTACCTACAATTGTTTCAGCATGTCTTATCTTTTTAACTGATCCATCATCTTGAATTTGTCTAGCATTCTCTCAATCATCAAAATCAGCAATGTCAAGCTTTAAAAATATAGCATTCACTCCAATCTAGAAACAAAAATATGCATTCACAACTCAACTTACCCAGTATTCTGCTGGCCTCATTCTTAAGTTGTAAGTTGATGCCATACTCATGCAGTAAGCTCCCGTGTCATGGACCACCATTCCTGCCCACTAAAAGAGGATGGCCACTCAAAGTTAAGCCACAAGTGTATGCCTTCAAATAAGCATCACAAAATAATTCTAGAAACAATTAAATATCATATTGGAAAATCGATTCCTTCTCATCATGCATGTATATTATGTGTGATAATTATTGTCCTGTAACTAACCACCATTTCTGGAGTTGGAAGTTCCCTGTCCTTTCCTAAAAAGTCTACAGACTCGCAGACAGGCCCAACAACATCAAAATTTTGAATTTTTGCCGTTGGGGCAGGTGGAGAAATTAGCTCAATGTGCTGTGTATCAAGAAGAATATCAGTTAGAAACATCTCAAAATCTCAAAGTCATTTTATGATTCATATCACAACCCAATTTTAGTTGGGGAGGATGAACCCAATTCTACCAATCCTATCATATATCCCTCTATCAAAGCAACATTGTAATGGCCCCTGCTACAATTATACAATAGCTAGAAAGCATCATTAGAAACATCCTTTGGAGAGATAAAAATGAAAATAAGTGGCATCTACTCCACTGGAAATGGGTGATTTTTCTTAAATAGGCATGAGAGACAAGAGATATGGTTTTTCTTAAAAACACTAGATAGGGAAACCTTTACATCCCTACCGTATCAACACTGACAAAGTTAGCAATCCCATTGTTCTGTCCTATTTATTTGTCAAGTTCGAAACATAAGGCAAGAGACTGGACACTATTATTGTATGATAAGCTGAAACATAAACTGAAGTACAAGACTTGAGGATATTTATCCACAGTCCTACCAGATATCCCTCTATCAAAGCAACATTCTAATGGTCCCTGCTGCAATTATAGAATATCTAGAAAGAATCATTAGAAACATCCTTTGGAGTGATAAAAATGAAAACAAGTGGCATCTACTCCATTGGAAATAGGCAGATTTTATTAAATAAGCATGAGGACAAGAAATAGAATGGAATATCTTTTTAGCAAGGGCCCCTATACAAAAATCTATTGACACTATTGATGGAAACACCCATTGGAATAAATCAATTAGAAGTATCTGAGGGAGGAAAAAATAGAAGAGATAATCAATAAAATATGGATGCCTAAAGGTTGTATCACCATTTTGTATATTTATGGAAATTATAACTTCGTCATATGGACAAAGATGTTTCTAAAAGCCTCGTTTTGCAAACATGCAATTTCTCCTCTGGGTAAAAAAAATAAAAAATAAAAGCTGAAAAAAGAGAAAAAACAAAAAAAAGGATAAAGATATAGGCAAAAACAATATGAAATTTCCATACAACCTTCACTAACCTTGTCTAATTTATAAACAATACATTTAACTAGTCATTGAAGTCAGGTTTCCTCTTTGATGCTTTACATCAAATTAAC
This sequence comes from Pinus albicaulis, assembly GCA_034641835.2. Classification (NCBI taxonomy): domain Eukaryota; kingdom Viridiplantae; phylum Streptophyta; class Pinopsida; order Pinales; family Pinaceae; genus Pinus; species Pinus albicaulis. Next base: position 1,330,416,779 of record CM076570.1, read on the forward strand.
GTCATCTAACCCCAAATAGGGTGATGAGGGAGGGAACACATAGTAGGCTGGATGGGCCTCTGTCACCTTGAGCAGTGGGCAAGGTAGATGTGCCCACCACACCACTTCATGAGAACATGTACACAGTTGGAACTTGGAAGTCCCTTCATTATCTCAGATGATGCTTTTACTCTCGACCAAACTACTCCCATGTGAGAAGTGATCTTTGCAAGGCCTCAGTTCAGATTTGGGAAGCTTTGCAAAGAACATTTGTTTCATGATGGAAATTGTTATTCAAAATGGAAATTTCTATCTGATTATGCTGAATCTAGGGCATCCTCTGTCATTTCTTGCTACTTTATGGGTTTTCTGGTTTTGTTTATGGTGGTGCAAGGCTTTGTCGAGGTGTGGTTTGAGAGAGGGACCAAGCCATCTTGGGCTACCCTCCTCTTGGGATCAACTCCTTCTCGGGTCTCTTTATTTTTTTTCCTCTCATCAAGTCCTTACACCTTAGTTGTTCAGGGCACTTACATCTGAGGTGGATTCTATCTGCGGCAAGGCCACCCGAGGGCATACATAAAACCCAAAAGCTCATCAATTTCCGTGTGACTTGACATTGTCTAGTAGCATTTGAGGGTGGGAAATTGGCAATGGAAATTTGAGTGGTATCGTAGCCTCGTTGTTGAAAGCCCATCTATCAAGAGTAGTTGTACCAGTCCCATTCGTCAGACTTACCAAAGGTTTCTAGCGATGAAATGCTTGGATCATGCCACTTGGATGAGCATTACAACTAGACAGCTGCTGGGAAGGGTGCTCCTTGACAAAAATGACACTAAAAACAAAATTTTGATGATGATGAACAAAGTTATGGGAAAGAATTTGGCAAGGATCAAAATGGTCTTACTGGATGGCAAAGGCCCAACTCATCCAGACAGTCCAGGTGATCAAGCACCCATAGATGTGGAAGTTTCCACCTCCTAGTCTCTTCATGAAAATTTATGTTTTCTATCTTTACAATTATAGTAGGATTATATGTTGTTAGATTTTGTGGTTGTTAAGCCAAGGCACTATAGTATTTTTTAGAACTCAGTATATTTTTGGAAAATGTATATTTTTTGGACAGCAGACCTCCTGTATTGCAAATGGCCTAGTTTCCCTAGTGGCAGACCAGAGGCATACAAAAGGTTGAATCATAGGTAATCATCATCTGTTAATAAAAGGCCTTTAAATTACCTTCCCATCTCCCTCCCAAAAAAATATCATCTATAAAGTTCAGAAACTCAATTATTTTCCAACTGGAAAAATTAAATCAGAACTATGTTATTATCCAGCTAACATTAATTAGAAATCAGTTTTTTAAAACTATATTCTTATCCAACTAATTTTAGCAGAATTCAAATTTTATAAAATAAGTTAAAATCCCAAGTTTAATCAAACTTCAATTATACCCTGAAGATGAGCTTTGCAGTATGGTCAAAATATTGAGGAATAATATACTCCAACATAGCTCTGCTCTTGAATAAAATAGTGTCCAACTACCTAACATTTAAAGTCATTCTAGCTCTTTATATGGAAGACTTATATAATTCATTTCCATTTTAGTTATATAAAATCCCAATAAATATAGATTTCATGTTTGTACATATGTAATAAACAGTTAGCACAATAGTATAGCTCAGTTTTCCCAACGCTTTCTACAGAAGGCATAATACCCAGGGAGGTTACAAGATCTATTCCCAAGTAGTTATGTCCAGTTACCAACTGGTATTTCAACTAGAAGTCAATTCCATTCCTCATACGGAAAAGATACAAGGAAAGGAGGGAGAAATGGGGATTCCATCATACTCTGACAAGGTACCAACTTCCTCACTTGGAACATTTAATATGTGGGCAAGTTATGGGAACATATTTCCCTAGGAAAAAATTAATATAAACAATTACTAATGTAGTTGCCTCCTTATAATGGCATAAATAATAATTGTGTTGAATTAATGTTTGTAAGGAGTTATCTTTGTAAAGTTCCAAATTTGATGTATGGACAAAATAAATTATAAACCTACCCCATCAACCAAATGAGTCTTGCAAAACGGAGAAAGAAACCATTCACAAAACTCACCTTTAGAATTTGATGGCCTCCACTATCACCGGTGCTGAAAAGTTGCAACATTTGTGTTTCTTTTTGCGAAGGAGAGTGAGTAAGTTCACTGCCTTTCTCAAAATTTGATAAATCACCCTCCCAGTCCTGTAGTTGTCACAAAGAAACCTCTTAATATAATGAGACATTTTCCAAACAAAACCTTGTTAAAAATGGTGCATTGGATAATGGTACCCTACATCATAACACTATATAGCTCATAGAGGGAAGACTTGTAGCTGCTCTCGAATGGCAAGCACAACCTTATGCAAACTGTCAAAACAGCATGGTGCACTTCCCGACTTCACATCATTGTATGTCAAATCTGTGCTTCGAATAAGACACAGTATCTCTTTTGAAGATACCAAAACACTTAATACCTACAGATGAAAACATAACATTATATTAGAATACAAAAGACTTTAACAAATTATAAAACCTGTTTTCTGGAAAAGCAAAGAATAGAGGTAATAACACAAAGGACACGTTAGAAAAAAGATGCCATTGCCAATACATATCTTAGTTAGAATGATACAATGAAATACGAATGGAAATTCAACTATGAATAATCATAGTCCACCCTTTTGAATCTCGTTTGATATACTTGTCAGAAAATACATTAACAAACAAAAATATACAGGTTCTATGAAGACCAGTATAAACTGAGATCAATCTAATCCAAATACAAAAAACTATTGAAAATTAAGGTGACCATGAATATACAATGAAAATGCACAAATGTAAATTGGATTTCAAGTATTTTTTCTATCTGGATAAAAGAAACAAATTGGAAATAATAACCACCAACTATTACCATTATCAAAGTGAACCTATTAGAAGATCAAGCTAAAACAGTGAAATATTGAAATCCGAGAACATTTTCAATAAGAAAGCAAAAAAAATCATCAAACTTAGCAGGAAATACAAGGTTTCATGCAAGACCACTGCTACCCAACCATGATCCACCTAAGTAACACTGAGTTGCACTCACTTCTTATGTAACTTGAGAATGGATTGCGAAGTCCGACTATTGGCATATCAACATTATCCTGACAGTTATAGGGAATGAATTGAGAAAATTAGGTCTTCAATTTTCATTGAAGGCAATAGACTTACTACACAAGTTTAGGAATTTTTTTGGTAAGAAAAGCATTACGATTTTTTATAATATAAAGACAGCAAACATGTGAAAAAGATTAAACTAACTATATCCTTGTTCCAATTTTCCATGATCTATCCCAATTTGTGTCGGAACCCTTGACAGTGTATAAGAATATACCAAAAAAAAAATTTCTTGAAAATAGGTTTGGGTTGGGATCACAAGTTTTTCCATATCCTTTCAACATCTCTGCCACTTATACAAAGTTAGCAAAGTACCTATCTGATGTAAAATGAAAAACTCAATCCTTATTTGCAGAAGTCGTCCAAAACAGGAAGCATATAAATTGCACACTGAATTATCAAATAGAAGTAACTTAAGTACGATGACTTCAGGCTGAATTTACCCATTGTCTCTCGAGCAAGACATTAGTCTCACTAACAACAATCATTTATGGAAATGACCCTCTACAAAAGACTATAAATAGATGGTGTGCTTATCTATTTGATTGGAAATCTTGTCTACAACTATTTAAACTACGATGAATTTGTCAACATAAAATGATAAGTTGGAAAGTATTTTTAAGACAAAGCATTTGAGATCCAAAACATAGACACTAATCTAAATGTCTCTAATTTAAACCAAAAACAATACTTTGCTTGTTGAATTAACAACCATATTAAGTTTCAATAACACAAGGTACTTTTCACATACAAAGCATTTGAGTGCAAAATAGAAGGATAGTTAACCTAATAAACAATTATATCAAGTTCAAGCCTACATTTACATGCATGAAGGTTGTTCATAACTTAATCTATCAGGAATGGATCATTTGTTGTTAATGTTGATTTTTTTGTTTATATAGCACTGACTGCATAGGCAAATTCAATATTTAAAAGGTAGCAATCTACATATTCCCTGCAATGTCATTATTTCCATGCAAGAGGAAGTTCCAATTAATTGATTTTCACAGTTCCACAAGTAAATTTTTCGTGTCCTAATTTTTGAGATACAAAACCTAGGTGTAATAATCCTAATTGTGGATCCTACCTTAAAATAAGTCCCTTTAATCCACCATGGGATCTTGCTTTAAATAACCATGGGATCTTGCTTGAAGAGTAAATGTTTATTCATCTATTACTTGATACTATCAATAAGACATAATAGAATGAAGGAAAGAGAAATGCACCTTGTGAGTCATATGAAGAACTGCCTTGGTATCGATGTGCACAAACTTGTGGAAAAATACAACAAAGTGAACAACAAGAGAGCTGTAAAAAGGATAATTAGCAAGAAGATAGTTTTGCCACTGATCATTATATCCATAACAACTATCTTCCATGCTTCTTTTTACTAATGATCCCACAGTGTCAGTGCCAGTCTTTTGCCCATTTCAGTAAGATACTTACAGGATTTCATATAAGAAAATATAAAAGAGATCCCATGCACATGAGAACAAAGAAAGAGAGTTGGAGGAAGGAAGAGCCATCCAGAAGAAAATAAAAGCATTTATGTTAGAGACCAGCATGTACAACAAACCATACAACTGCTACAACTATCTTTTCTTCATGCACAAGCCATACATTAGATATGGACATACACCTTCAGGTATTAACATAGAGTGTATTTCTGGAGTGTGCTTCAGTTATTGAGAGGCAGAAACAGTGATTTTCGGCCCAAGAAAGGAAGAAATAGATCAGGTTGTACTACTGTAGTTGTACGTAGCAATTAGCTATTCAGGAAAGGAAGAAATAGATCAGGTTGTATTGTTGTAATCGTAGCTTATTTTCACAGGGCATAAACTATTGTTTGAGGTGATTTTATTGACTGTAAAACTACTTGTTCAAAGCAGGTTGTAAAGCTCACCTTGTAAGCTTTGGTCAAAAGATTGAAAATTTGATTTGGAGGAGAAATCCATGGGTATGTATTTTATTTTTCCACATTTTTCAACTATTTGTGTGATCGGTAGGATGTTATGAAATTTATTTTTCTGCTGTTAATTAAATTTTGTTTGAGTTATTTAACACAATGACAACAATCACTTAGGCTTGAAAAGCTTACATGGTACCAAAGCGATCTCTCATAGTGATACTATAAAGGATTTACAACAGTAATTCAAATGCAAAAAACAAGGGCCAGCAATTAGAGAGTTTCAACAATCTTTCTTAAATAATTTTCTTATTTGGAAGTTTGTGCATTAGATCTTAGAGATGGGCTTAGTTTTCCTCATATTTGAGGACAAACTAGATGATGCCTCAAATTTTTGGCATGGAAAGTGAGGGTTATACTTTAGCAGAAGATATTGAAGGCTCCAAGAACACTGACCTATACTTATAAATTTAGGTAAGTAAGATACTTACAGGATTTCGATCCTATGACCATGACAAAAAGAGTGCCTTGACAGTCATCCATTCACTAACAATTCTAAACCCTATAAACAAAAATACAATAAATGAGATTAAAAAAACCATAATAGAAAAGAACATTATGGTGATCCCTTCCTCATTACCTTTACCTAACATTTAATGATGAATCATGACTGTTGTCTTTACCAGCACAGTGAAGAAATAAATAACCATGGTCCTTGATGCACCATTTCCTAGAGAACATTTGGTGCACCTAATCCACAAAATCTCACAACCCTGACACAGAAACACTCTTGGGATGCAGGATTGACAACCTTAATGATAATCTGTTAAACTAGAATCAAAGAAAATTTTATAAGCATAATGCACTTGTATCGTTCTCTTGCTTAAGAGAGAATCTGGTTCAAGATCATTTTTCTCTTTTAGCAAGTGCTAGATAGATTTCCTAGAATCAAAGCTTTGAAAAGAAAAAAACGGAGAGAAGAAATAGATGAGGCCCCAAAGCTAGTAATACCATCGGGATTCTGTAGAAGTTTAAAACACAAACTTGCAAATTAAATATAGGTTCTATCAATGGTGTGAAAAAAAAACCATCTCTACGAGGTCTTAGATTATATGAAAGTCATCAAGATATAGAACTGATTCTCAAGGCAGAATGTGATTATGAAATTCACCTCTTTTCTTCCCCTTGAGCTTGCAACCAGTCAGCACTGTCCTGGTTCCTATGAAATGAACACAAAGTGGATAAAACAATGGTCTAAGAAAACATGGATATTGTACTATGAAGTAAAGAATATGGTATAGTAGCAGTTCTTTGTCAATGGAATGTACAGTTCAGCAATAGTTTTTTTGTACATAGAAGGCCTCTCTGTACCATTATCTCCTGCAGTATATTTTTCCTCAATTGTATCCAACTTCGAGTAATCATGGTTTACGAACAAATTATAGATAAAGGAAAAGAAATAAGAGAATATCTAAGAACAAAGAACATGGGAATGCATGCTGCAAAACACTATTTTCTGAATTATGTAATTTCCCAAAAATGCCACAAAAGATAGGCAGCTCGTTCCACTATAGTATGTCAGCTTGTTCCACCAGATTATGTCAATTTAGATTTATTTAAACCATAATATAATAATGTAAATATTTGAGCGTTTAGAACTTTTTAGTCATTATGATGCATCATTTATATTATATTATATTCACTACAGGTCAAGTAGAAAGTGAGGTTTTCAAAATCCAACTCTTCATCGGAACAATTGTTATGACAATGTTTGTTTAAAAGGCATGCCTAGCACACGTGAATTGTTGGAAAAGATACCAGTGAAAATTAGATAAATGTAACCAGATTCCACCTTCCAAAAGAGCTGAGAACAATTCCATCAATAACAACTTGATTTTAAAATCAAAGTCTCTAACTCAATCTTGCGTTCCTTTTAAGCCCACCTCAGTTTGATTTTACCTTTTAGCATGGATCCATCCCACCCTTAGATCAAAAAGCTCAAGGTGGACTTAAGAGATTTAACACTAAGATGAATATATGCTAGTTTTAATCTTACTAGACCAGCTTCTATGCGTGTGGGTGGTAGGGAAGGGGTTTGCTCTGGCTCCCAGAAGAACAGAAATATACTTATTAAGGATGTCATCAGACAGGCAAAGGAGATCAATTATTCTTTTCAGAAAATCTCCTCCTCACATATTTTCAGAGAACATAATAGGAAGGTCGATGCTGCTACAAAATGTTGAGAAATGTAGTTCAAGCATAAACTTCTTGCACACGTTTCAGGTTTCAATGTGAATGTCTGCATTTCTTTAATGAGCACCTTGGAAAGGTGATGACTAATTCTATTTTGTAATATTTACATAAAAATTAAAAATGAAAGTATTGTTTTTTTTTTAAGTCAATGTAATCCTAGAATTGGGGATATTAGTTATCCTCTCTAAAAACATAAATAAGATCATATAAGAGAGATCTCATGCACATGAGAAGAAAGCAAGAGAGTTGGAGGAAAGAAGAGTGCATCTAGAAGAAAATAAAATCAAATATGTTAAAGAGTCCAGCAAGTACAACAAACCATACAACTGGGACCACTGTTTTTTCTTCATGCACATGCCATACATCAAATCTGGACATACACCTTCAGGTCTTAACATAGAGTGTATTTATGGAGTGTGCTTCAGTTATTGAGAGGTAGAAAGAGTGATTTTCTGCCCAAGAAAGGAATAAATAGATCAGGTTGTACTATTGTAGTTGTACGTAGTGATTAGCTATTCAGGAAAGGCATAAATAGATCAGGTTGTATTGTTATAACTGTAGCTTATTTTCACAGGGAATAAACTATTGTTTGAGGTGATTTTATTGATTGTACAACTACTTGTTTAAAGCAGGTTGCAGAGGTCACCTTGTAAGTTTTGATCAAAAGATTGAAAAATTGATTTGAAGGAGAAATCCATGTGTCTGTATTTTATTTTTCCATTGTTCATTTTTCAACTATTTGTGTGATCGGTGCAATGTTATGAAATTTATTTTAATGTTGTTAATGAAATTTTGTTTGGGTTATTTAACACGAGGACAACAATCACTTAGGCTTGAAAATCTTACATGGTACCAAAGCTATCTCTCATAGTGATACTATAAAGGATTTACAACAGTAATTCAAATGCAAAAAAGAAGGGCCATCAATTAGAGGGTTTCAACAATCTTTCTTAAATAATTTTCTTATTTGGAAGTTTGTGCATTATATCTTAGAGATGGGCTTAGTTTACCTCAGATTTGAGGAGAAACTAGATGGTACCTCAATTTTTTGTCATGGAAAGTGAGGGTTATACTTTAGGATAAAATAATTAAGCAAGCTCCCTGAAAGTGGAAACAATGGTTGATCCCTATCCTGAGCATCTTATTCTCTGCCTCAAATAATGATCCTCTTCGAGAGCATGCATTATTTTTCCTTCTGCACCAATATTCCAAGGCTATAAATAATCCAACCATAGATCAATAATAGGTGTAGCATTCTTCAAACAAGCACCTACTGGCCAATAACTGAAAGCTCGTAATATAAACATGTACAAAGGCCTCTGTAGCAGAAGGGACCATGTAGCAGGCACAAACAAAGTGCTCGGTGGCAAAGAAAATGACCAGAATCTCAAGGTATCCATTTGTAATGCAGTTCCCCATCCAGAATTCGACTCTTCTTGAGGACAACACAAAGTACTTTTTACATAATTGACCAATATTTTCACAGCCTCCATGATTTCTACATTGGGGAGAGTATACCTCTGATATCAGTTTTTAACAGGTAAAAAGATACCAAAAGACTAGAAACCCCATGAAGACAAGGGCGAAAATCGTCATTCACCAACCAAAATTGTACAAAGGTATGAAAAATAAACTCTGCGCGAGGAAATATCGATGGATTCTCCTCGAAAAAAAAGGTGTACAGACACACTAGGAGCACAAAGATTAGATATAGGAACAAATTTGTATAGATACAAATTCAGAAGATGAAAATAAGGGTTAGAATTGAACTTTACAGGCCTTCTATTGTCATGGATACCACGCAAACGATGCAGAGAAGACACCCATTTCTCGAAACGAGACCGGGAACGTTTCTTAAACCCCCATTTCATTTCATTTGAATCCGAACGATGCATAATATAATTATCTTTGCATACAACATAATAAGCAAACCAAAACATAAAATACTCAAATGCATTCAACTGCACCTGAAATCCTCCCCCATGGACATCCTCCATTAATCAACCTTTAAATAAAGCAGGGCAGACTTCAGATAAGATATACAAACCCCTCTTCGACTGAAGCATGGGACGAATCCACGCCTGAAGGTGCTTGTATGGAAACACATAGTGAACCACAATCACCTCATCTGCGGCAAAGATTGACGAAAACAAAGATCCAGGCGGCGAAATAAGATTTATGATAACATTCGCGGAATGCTCAGAGGTCTGTGCGATCCATCTGCCAATGCTGGACGGCTGTAAGGCCTCCTCGAAGCCGAAGATCTTGCAGAGCAGAATGGGGAAGCATTTTATGTAAAAATGCTTGGTCTGATCCCAGATGTGCCTGTCAGTGAAGGATTCGATGGCCCCGTATCAGACGAAGATGAGGAAGACACAACCATTTCACTTCCAAAGAGAAATCTATCGAAGATGAAGAAGACACAGCCATTGCACTTCAATTTTACAGTCTCGCTACTGATCCGTTCGGAGGCTTAAATATCGAGATAAACCCTTCAAACTTTGTGAGCCAGAGAAACACTAAACCTTACACTACATCGTATCGCAGCACTCTCTGATCTAGTATTCCTCTTTATTTCAAAATATTTGCACGGCCTTAAGTAGCTTTTCAAATTTTTCCATTTCCCACGTTATAGTAGGGTAGGGTAATGTAGGGTCGGGAAATTTTGGTGTTTTTGAGGAGCGTTTTTGTTTTGTGGGAACAGAACCACCATTTTTGTGACCATCCCAAGGGCAAGTGACGCAGTAACCTTCAAGTGTACATCAATTAGAACTAGTTTCCACTGCAGGCTCCAGCATATGACCATCAAAAGCATGCATTGTTGTTAACAATGAGAGTAGCAATAGGTCGTTCTATGATCTGCTTGCTGGGTCTTTTTAAGGAATAAAAACAAATGAGCACAGAACAGAGTGCACATCTAATGGTTGTGGGGCGAGTCCCTGTCATATGATGCACATTCAGGGCAGGGAAGGTAGATAATCTGCCCTTTAATTCGATTGATTCTTCATATAAAATTCATCACTCTTTATACAACCTATCAGATCTGAAGAAAATTACACACAAAATCCTTCTCTGGTCGTCCAGGTTCGAGTAGTACATACCTGAGTAACTTCGACAGAGGTAACCCATATGAAAACCACAACGCCAATCAGCACCCGCCCTGCTCTGTATTGCCGTTATTTCCAATCCACTAGCCATGCTCTGTTCCCATTATTGCCAATCCATTATTAAGAGGAGGCATTTCTGCTTGTTGGTCTTGATGGTGATATTCTAAAGAACCCACGCAATGGGATTTACTTTCACTTTAAATTTTAAGTTGAATCATCAATCCCTGTGAAAGCAGATCTTTCAGCACCAGTGCTTAAAGAACTAAGTTAACATCCAGACAGATACATACCTGTAACATTAAGCACCAGGCGTACCAGCTCTCAAAGCACCAGATGTAGCAACTCTCATCCTGCGGCTCTTCTGCTTGGGCTCTCCTGCTTGCGTTGCTCTCCCTTCTCCGGATAAGAACAGATATCTCCTTGCTTCTTGATTTTTCTTTGCATAGATTACACAGATTGATGATCGGTACTAAACGAGCTTCTCGTTCAACTGGTTCAATGGCTAAAACTGTAGATTTTTCTCGGAAAACCAGGTCGGTTATGAGTAAACAGATTAAAGGTAAATAAATCGATCTGTAACTGGAAGGGATGCAACAACTCTTTAAGAATACTCTTTTTCGAATACTCTTTTTCGAATCAGGATGGAATACAAGATCAGAACTACTCGCTTACATTAGCCAACAACAAATTGCCCTCCCTTTCTGAGAGCTATATTTAAAAATCTGCATACTAAATAATAACTACTCCAACCCACAAGGCTCCTCCAACCAAGTAATTGATAATTTTCAATTAATAGAAAGCAATGGCTTTCCCAAATCTCCAACCAAACAACTAAAGATCGAAACACCAGTGCTCCCACAATTGTCCGCTTTGATTATTTGCCAGTTGTGATAGTAATACTCTGAACACACCAAATCGGATATTCCCGCGTATAGCCAAACTAAAATTCTGAAGTTGGTGCAAATGCCCGCGAATGTCATATATTCAAATCTTTACATTGCAAATGCATCAAACTATTATATATTATAAACTAATTATATATTATAAATTATTATATATAATGTAATAAATTGACATGAAACTATTATATAATATAAATTATACATTGCCAATGCATCAAACAATTATATATTATAAACTAATTATATATTATAAATTATTACATATAGTGTAATAAATTGACATGAAACTATTATATATTATAAATTATTATATATAGTGTAATAAATTGACATGAAACTATTATATATTATAAATTATTATATAGTGTAATAAATTGGCATGAAACTATTATATGTTATAAACTAATTATATATTATAGATTATTATATATAGTGTAATAAATTAATGGTACAATGGTATGAGGAGAAGGATTAACATAAAATATAAATTATATACAGTGTAATAAATCAATAATATAATAATATAATGGTATGAGAAGAAGGATTAGTATAAAATTATTATATTTTATAAATTATTATATAGTTTGAGATGGTTTAATGGTTAAGAGTGTGTGTGTTTTTTCAAAAGGTTATGTGTTTAAAATCAGAGGGGGTAAAGTATGTATGTCTTCGTAGACTTAGTAGTCAAATCGCTGCCCAAACGTGGGTCCCTTGTTCCAAAAACAAGGGGTCTCATACACCAATTTCGAGTCAATATTTATATCAATTTACCATGTATAAATCAACATACTTTGAATTCAAATTAATGAAATCATTCTCGATGAATCTAGTGCAATAATCAACCACGGTATGTAACAATGCCACAAAAAACCCATAACAAATAGTGTGTCCACAATTAAAAATTACTAACATAAATGACTAATTCATATACTTGTTGTACTTGTTATTTGGTCATATTTTTCTTCTTGGACTATAATAGTCATTTACATTAATCATTATTAATTTTGTTATTTATTATCTAGCCATATATTTTAATCCTAGAATAAATTAGTCATTTAAGTTAGTCGTTTTTAGTTTAGTCACTTATTATCTAGTCGTATATTTTATTCCTAGACTAAATTAGTCATTTAAGTTAGTCATTTTTAATTTAGTCACTTATTATCTAGTCGTATATTTTATTCCTAGACTAAATTAGTCATTTAAGTTAGTCATTTTTAGTTCGATCACTTAAAATTGCTCAAATTTAGTAGTATTTCACTTGAAATAATTGCGGTGACTAACATTTTTAGTCAGCTAGTCACTAATTTCATCATTTTTTACTAGAGTTTTGGACCTTCAGACTGCAAATTTTGTACTCAGTTTTAAAATGATTAATGAATGAAAAGAAATTTTTCCGTATTTGTTGATATTGATATGTTATCCAGTTTACATTGTGTACTTTCTACTCTTGAATAAAATGAAGTAATGGAGCTGCAAGTCTCTTTTTATAGATGTAAACAAGAGCTAAAATCCTTAATGGGAACTCCTTCATTTTAACTAATATTCTATCATAAAATTCTTCTGAAGTTTAAAGTGATAGATACTGTTTATTAGCATATCAATTTAGGCTTCCTTCCTTCATATTTTTCTCATCATTCCATTTGATATCAGCAAATAATGGCATTGCAAAGAGTTTATCGCATTTTGTTATTGAGGGTTTAATAACAGAACATCTGAAGGTGGTTAAGAAAAGACCCATGATATTAAAGTTCTGTGACATACATGTATAAATGTCTTAAGCACTGATTCCTTAATACAACTGAGGGATTGTCTCTTAAGGTACAACACCAAGAAACCATAAAATATTTAATGAAAAAACCAGATGTTAATGCTAGGATAATTAGATGGTTGTTACTTTTACAACAACTTGACCTAACCATTATTGATAAAGCTGGAAAGGAGAATTTTGTTGCAGATTTTTTAACCAGGTTTGCTCTATCTGTAGATGAAGAAGGAATGGTGGGTGACCAGCTGCCAGATGAACATCTCTTTTCTATATCATCACTCTCACCATGGTTTGCTGACATAGCTAACTACTTGGTTTCTGGAAATTTCTGTCCTAATATTTCATTCAAGGAGAAAAGTAAGATCATCAGAAAAAGTGCCCCTTCCACATGGATTGGGGGAAATATCTTCAATCTAGGCACTAACCAAATTCTCAGAAGATGTGTGAGGGAGGAAGAAGTTTTTGATATTCTCTCTACATGTCACGATAGCCCTTCTGGAGGCCACTTCGCTACAAAATTGAATACCTTCAAAGTTTTGTAGGCATGATACTATTGGCCCACCCTTCACCAGGATTATAGAAGATATACTAGCAGGTGCGACCAATGTGAAAGGATGGGGAAACCTACACAAATGGATGAGATGCCTTTGCACCTTCAGGTGGCTCTCGAACAATTTAAAAAATGGGGCATGGAATTCATTGGAACTATTGATCCACCATCTAGACAGAAAAATTATATCATAGTCTACACTTATTATTTGACAAAGTGAGCTTAATCAAAAGATGTGAAGGTAGAAGCAGAGAATAAAGTAGCATAATTTCTATGGGAGTGTCTTTTACAAATTTGGATACCCGAGAGAAGTAGTCACTGGTCAGGGGAAAAATTCACTTCTCATATCATTGAGAATCTTGTGAGGAGGGACAATATAACTCATAAGACTTATTTTGCCTGCCGCCCTCAGGCGAATGGCTAAGTGGAAGTGACAAAAGAGCCTTTGAGAGTATCCTCACCAAGGCTGTGAACAACAATAGAAAATATTTGGTAGACATATTGATAGAACCTACTTGGTCCTACAACACTACTTGGAAAACAACAACAAGATTCACTCCTTATGGCCTAGTCTATGGAAATAAATCTCTAATTTCAGTTGAATTTGAATTCAAAACCTTAAGGATGGAAGATGAGTTAGACCTAGATATATCAAATGCCCAAAAAGAGATGTTGTTGCAATTGAATGGATTGGATGAGTTTAGAATGAAAGCATTCCTTCACACAGAGGTAATTAAACTTCAAAGGAAGGTCTCGCAAGACAAGAACATTAAAGAAAATACCTTTCAAGAAGGAGATCGGGCGTTGTTGTATGACTCAAGGTTTAAGGAACTCAAAGGAAAAATGATGACAAGATGGTCGAGACCCTACAAAGTGGAAAATGCTATGATATTGGTGAAATTTAGATGAGGAACATAGATGAGGAAGGGATTCCCCTACTTGTCAATGGTTACAAGCTCATGGTTTACAAGAAGCCCCTATTTACAGAAAATTTTACAAATTCCATAAATAGAGAGGTGTATGTCATGGGAAACTCCATAGTTTCCAGTGCGTCTTAGAGGAAAAAGATAAAAAAAAGAGAAAAAATTAAGAGGCATGGGTGAAAACCTCTCTGAGGTGCCCTAGGCCAACTCCAGGGTTGAAAACCTCCATGAGGCAGTCCTGGAGTAAGAAAAAAGAAAAAAAGGAAAAAAAACAGAGAATAAAAGATCCTTTGGTGAAAACTTCTCTGAGGCGCCCAAGGGAGGCATGTGGGTTTAAAACCTCCATGGAGGCAACCCACTTTCCTTAAAAAAAGAAGAAGGAAGAAAATGGAAAATAACAAGCACACCTATGCACTTATGTGTTTTTCTATTTGGCAGGTTATTGATTAAACATGGTTTTTGGGATCCAAAGGAGAAAATTATCTTTATTCTCTCTTCTGATTTTCTTGAAAACTCCATAAGACACTCCATCATACATTCCTTCATCCATTTCACCCATCATATAGGCAAGAATTTCATTTTTATCCATAAACTGTAATTACTATACACAAATCAAGAAGTTATAGGATTCATGTAGCACTACAGGAAACTCTTGTAAATGCTACAAGGAAACTAATTTGTTAAGAAAAAAGGTTGCCTAAGGATTCCTGAACTTTAGGAAGGGTATTATAATTCATGTTTTGCCTATACCTACCATTTCCAAACCCCTATTTCATTCCATGCGCAAGGTTTCCCTATCTAAACCCCATGTTGCACCTTTGGCATCTAAATAATTAGAAACTTGGCATAGGAAACGTTTCACTTGTCTGTCCTCCATTACATTAATTCCATGACTTCCTCCACAACCTCCATAAACAATATCCCTCTATTTCTGAGAAAACTCAAGAAAGAAGAGGAAAGAAACAAACTACTACAGGTATCAAAATGTTTCCTGTAGCAAATCTATGTGTGGCACATCAAGGCTAAAATATGAAGGAAATATGATATAGATGACTCTAGGGGATGACCAGCAGGCTCCATAAGGACAAGAACACCAACCATGGCACTTCAAGTCCTCCATGCAGTACCTACAAAAGAGAAAAACAATAAAAGGGTAAGAAGCTCACTTAGAAAAGACAAGCAACTCACTGAGAAAAAGTGCTCACTCAGAAAACAAATAAAAAATTAACACACAACAAATACAAGACTAAGGATGCCACCACCAGATCCATATCCTTGAAACATCTCCTTCGGAACCTCACCAACACTAAGTAAGCTCAGGTATGGCCTCTCACCTCTTGCTATGCATCCATAATGTCCAAAATATTTGAATGTCAATTTTTATAAATTTAAAAGGAAAAAAGGTGGCTAGTTAATTTGGCCACCTTCATAAAGTGAAACTAGAGGAAAAGTGAAAGTGAATGCCACCTAAGAAAGTCAAATGGAGTCAAGTAAGAGTGGATGGGTATGAAGGGAACTGATCACGAGGTCAACAATGATTAACTAAAGTGGGGGCCAACCCTCTCAAAGAAGAAACTCCTGTTAAGTATGATTCACCACTATGCTCCAAATTTAGTTAAAAATCCAATAAAGGTAATATTTGTCTCATTTTTACCATTGCGTTGAGTATTTCAAAGAAGAGAAGGAGTGCAGTGGGATCTATCAGAAGAGAAACATCGAGGTTTAGGCTTGAAGTCACCATTGTGCTATAGGAAACATAGTTTTGCACAGGAAACTTCACAAGTAGACAAAAAAGGGCTTAGAGGGCAACACAGAGTCACTTCTGAGTGAATTGGATTCCCAAAGATTCCATCTCTCAAACCAAAATAATATAGGACCAATGTAAGTGTATTTTCATCCTCGAGCACTGAAATTTCTCCATACAATTCACACTTAGAAAAAGTAAATTTGACAGTTAAAGGGTAAAATAATTTTTTTGCATTTTGTTTCAAGACCTACATCTCTAAGACATGCCTGTCAAACCTCTCACCACATTCATCTCACATCATTAAAATGGGAGGGGGATTCAACGGAAGGGAGCCTACTGACATTAAGAAAATTAAGTCGCACCCTTAGGTTATGGAAACCTTCCGAAATCACCAATGACTAGGGTTATTTGAGGTATTGAAAGGTTATGATGATGAGATAGCTAAATAATTTTTAGTGGCTCTATAGTCAAATTCATACGAGAGATCCACCACTGTGATTAGAGGCCCAACCATCACTCTATCTCCTGAACTCATAAACAAAGTTACAACCTTGCCCTTAGGAGTCAAATGGCTTAAGGAAAGAATGCCTAGCACTGCAGCCAAAAATAATTTCTTTCTACCAGGAGAGGAGTATATTGAAGAAAAAAATGGAGTGAGGAGAGAAAGTCTTCCATACCCCTCGGATGAAGTTTCCTTCCACATCATGAAGTTTATTTCTTATGAAGGAAGATTGAGTGTGTTCTATGGGTATAATTTCAGATTGTTAAATGAACTTAGGTGTCAAGGAGATCTCTCACTTGAACAGAGATTTAGTGTCCCTCACTTTCTCCTAAACTCCATCACTGACATGAACCATAAAGTGAGGCAAAGGAAATATCATCACTTGGCCCATCATGGCCTAATAAAACTAATTGTAAATGATGCTTTGATAAGTTTGAACCTACCCGTATTCTAGTATTTTTTCATAAAAAAGGATAGGGAAGCCTTTATAACTACCCAAATAGGGAAAACCTTTGTGTCTAAAGGCACAGACAGAGAATGTAGCACTACAAGAGGAACTTCAACAAAAGGGTAAACAAGTGGCCATGGTTGCAGATTTGTGCATGGAGGAAATTCAACATAGATATCCTTCAAATTCATATGATGTTTACCTTAAGGAGCAGTGGCTCCTCTTTCAAATTAAAAATTTAGCCTCCCATGGATCCTTACCTTTCCAAAACTGTAGACAGTTCATTGATTTATGCAATCAAGCAAGAATAGTTGACAAGGCCAAAATGGTAGAGTTTTACATGCATAACCTTGTGTTAACAAATTTAAATATTTGGGACCCCAATCATAGGATGGGGGTAATGGCTTTGACATCATGGATGGTTAACGAGGAGACAAGAGCACAAGAGATAATAATTTCTATGAGAAGAGAAAATAGAGAACCCTTACACATTAGGGCATAAATTTTCAGCCCTAGAGGAGTGATTACTAACCATATGAAGATTGAAAAGGATCTTGAACTTGTTGAAATATACCTCCATACACAAGCTCAAGAAATCACCCACTTTGATGATGTTTCTAGGTTTTTCAGAGATGTGTGCATAATGAATATCCAAAGAAGATGGAACAACCTCCCTCACACCCTTAAAAATATGGAGCACCACACACTAGAAATATTTAGGGGTGCCTTGGAGAGGGAACCATTGTACAAGAGGGTCATGTAGGCCAAAAATATTCAGTGTCTTGGCTTGAAGCTCAATCCACCCTTACTGCTAGGGTTGAGTGATGGAAAGGAACAAGATGAGAAGAACAAAGAATGGGAGGAAGCATAAAATAATTATGGGTTTTACCCTCCTGAAGGGACTCCCACACTTCTTCCTTGGTAAGTCATAGGGTCCATCAAAGCCTTAAAGGAAACGAAGAAGGAGGATTAGTTGCTCAAAGGATGAGAAACCATTTAGTAGAGGGCTGATGATGAGATCCATCATTAGTTACATTTGGAGGGGTCAATGTTCACTTTTTTTCCTTATTAAGTCTCTTTTTCTTGCATTTTAATTATAGTATGGTCTTATGATGCTAGTTTAGGTGGTGATTGAGGCTTATCATACTTCGAGTACCTAACATGAGTTAAATTTAGGAAACTCATGAAGATATTGCATTTTTGTGGAGATTTTGTCATTAACACTCAGAGTAGACAACAAGGAGAGATTCTAGGGGTTTTTCCACCCTCCTTAACTCTCAAACTCAGCCAAGGGATCCTCGAAATTCCCTCCAAAAGCTTGAAATAATAGGAAGCCAAGAAAACTCAAGATCAAGTGCACTAAAGCCATACTTCACTTTAATTCAAGTGTACTTATCACCTATTTTCTAGGGAGTTTTTGGTAGCTACCCTTTAAGTTAAATAGAGCCAAGAAAGAGCTCATTAGGATTCAAATTTTGGAGAAAGACATGAGGATATTTTCTCTTGTAATCATTTTTCAAGACTTTTCTGTTGATTTAATCGGAATATCTTTTGAAATGAAATGTGTATTCAAAATTTTCTTTACTGATCTAGTTTTAGAGAGCTAGGCTTGTGGGTTAGGGCCCAATCCATGTACCTCAGCATGTCTTCTTGTAATCATTCTTTGCTTTCATGTAATTTAGCAAGTTTTTCTTATGCATATCTAGCTATTTTGTTTTTACTTTCATTTTTTGTTTTTAGTTTTCTTCAATTTGTATTTTGTTGTATATTTATCTTGCTTACATATTTATAGAATATGTTACAACTTTAGAAAGTTGTGAGTCAAGTCTCCCCCTCTCATCTCTGTCCTTGGAGCTTGAGGAGGGTAGACCTTCCCCACAGACCAAAAATTATTTTTTGTTTATGATTTATAGGAATGGATAATATTAGTTGTTGTGATTCTATGGATATGTTTAGAATTTTGTGTTAGATCTATATTTCTAGATTAGAGTAGATTTGATTTACAAATTCAAGTCATATTTTCCATTGTCTTTATCATGAATTTTTCCATTTTTATTGTATGAATAAGTATTTTTCTTGTAGGTACAGGTATCACAACCAAGGATAACTTCACCAACAACTTCATCTTCATCTCTCACTCTTCATCAGCCCTATGTTCATCAAAATCACCATCATCCCTGTTTTCAGGTTTTTCATCCCTACATTGTGAGAAGACCCTAGGGGTGCAAGAGAGACCTCCCAAAAGGTTCTAAGATTGGACAAGGGGTATGCTACCTTCCATTCATCCTAATCCACCTTCCCTACCCCTTTTCCACCTATTTTTTGCCTCGTATTTCCCTCGAACTATTTCCTATAGCAATTTAAGACTTTCTTGTAGCAGTACAGGAAACTTGTAGCAACACTTGAAATAGCACCATTGGGCCCCTCCTTAAGCCTAGTAACCACCATCCACATCCTATAAACCTTCCAAAACCACTAATACACTTCCAAATCTTCCCCCATGTATTCAAGCCTTCCATAAACCACCTTAGCACTTTCTTCTCCTAGCTGCAAAACAACACAATTAAAAGCATAGTTAGGTCATGAGTAGCTGCATGATTAAAAGCATGATAGATAGAGCATAGATTAAGTAGATTTTCTTTATCCATTTGGCCCAACAATGTGTTATTATATTAGTTTCCTTTATTCCATTTCAATTCATCAATTTACTTCATGCAAGATTCCTAAGTTGCTTTCATTTCTTATCATAGTTTAATGCGTAGATTTCTTTCATTGCAAAATAGTTAGATGTACTTGTTTGTTGTAGTGTATTTTTGTACTTGTTGATAGTGCCATGGCTTTGAATCATTTGTAACCCTAGGCGTAATTTAATAAGTGTGACAGACTTCATCTAGAAACCCTAGAAGTAGCACCCTTTCATAAAGCTTAGAATAGAATGACATGAGTAGAATGTATCTATTGTGTATATAGCACTGTCACCTCCAAGTTTGTACAAAACCCGGGTTGATAAAGTAAAATAGGGAAACCTCTGGGAGTTGCAGGATCCTTTGTGCAATACCATGGCTCACCACTTACTCCAATTTATCCTCTCTATTGTGAGAGTAACTAATTTTACTTTTTTGCATCTTATGTTAATTGTATTTTTATAAGTGGTGTTGGGAATTTGGTAGGGTTAAATTTTTCTTATTGTAAACCAGCTTTTTTTAATGGTTTTATGTGATGGGTACGTGTTTTAGACACTCGTTTACTTCTAATTATGACGTTATGTGTGTGTGTGTGTGTGTGTGTGTGTGTGTGTGTGTGCCATAAAGCATATATAAGGGTGTGCATATATTACCTTCAACTATAAGTTAACTAAGATGCTTTTAGGGATATTTAAAATATTTTTGCCTTTTAAAATGTCTGTTGCTCCCATTCGTATTTAAATAGGTACCAATGTTATTAGAGTTGTCAAAATTGTTTAGTATTGTCTAGGTATGAACTATTGTAAGTATTTAAGTTTGAAAGCTATAAATGTCTTTACAATAATACACAAACACATAGTACCCTATTAATTGTTATTAATATACAAACACATAGTGTACTGCTATCTTTTGATTGGTTAACCAAACTGAGTTGGTGTTCTTTCCATATTTGGTAACCATTGGCTATGCAAAATTTTATAGATATTGTTTATGACGATAACATAAAAAAAAATCCTATGTTTCAACACTAATCTGTGGGATTAATAAGTTTCATTGAGAACATTGAAAATTTTTAGTTGTTAGTGAAAATTATATCAATGATGGCAATAGAAAAACATAATGGTTTATTTCTTTATTTTCACGATGGATGGCAATTAGATATTGCAATGTGACAATTTTAAATACTAATATTTTGATTTACTTTTGTTTCAGGATATGTTGAGTCCCTATATTACTAGTGTAGTCCCTTATTGTTGTTAGTGTACCCCCCTTATTGTTACTTTTTTACCCCTATAACCCCCATATTGTGACCCCATCGACTCCTGTATATAGAAAGGAGGTTTTCGCATTTGTATAATCTAAGAATTATTCATTTATGTAATATAAGGGAGGTTTCCCCCTCGAATTAGATTATTTCTAAGGCGTTTATCTCTCCTTTCTTCTATTTTTGGAGCTTGTTTCATAACATTTGGTATCAAAGCTTTGGATTCTAGGGTTTCGTTGATCCAAACAAGCCATTGTGGAATTTTCGCTATAAATTTGTTTCTACGAAGGTTCAGAAGTTGAAATTTTTACCATGTGAATCCAAAATCCCGAGGAATTTCGTGTAAAATTTTTAGATCTTGTTCGCAATATTTTTAGAGATATGATCTGTGGAAGTTAGGGTTTTTCCAGGTTCCTAAATTTCATCTAAAATATGTGACCTTTGGAAAATCGTCATAAATATCTCTATGAGAATCGGATTGGAATTCCATAAAAAGTGGCTGAAATTACATGGAATTTAGTTTCCTGTGTATCAACCTCAGAGCCAAAAGAGTAAACGATGACACATGGCACGCCGTACAAGTTCGGTCTACTGAACTATTCCATAATTAGGTAATTGTGGGATATTGGGTATAACTTTGTTCTGAAGCATCCAAATTAGGTCAGACCTGTGGCATTAAAAAATAGATTTAGAGGGCTACTACAGGACCGAATTCCAGATATTAAAGATCTGAAATTATAGAGATAATTCAATGTCAATATCAAGCTCCTCAAAAGAAATAAAAAAGTGTGTATTTTGTTTTCAAATTGCATAATTCTTGCTTGAAAAATCATTTTGAAATGATTCCAAGGGAATATTGAAGAACATATATCATTATTGGGTTCTACAATGCTCCTTAAAAATAATTCAACACCCATTAAGCCCTCAGAATAATCTACTATGACTCATGAAGATACAGAAATGCAACATGATATATAAAAATTACAAGAGAAAGTGCACCAAATTTTTCTCTCACAAAGAGAAACAAAAAAATGAAATGGAAGTTTTGAAGAAAAGCATGGAAGCTAAGTTCGATGGTTTCATGAAAGGACTGGAAGCTAAGATGAATGGTTTGAAGAATGTCATGGAAGACATGGAAGATAAGATAGATGGTATAGAAGAAAAAATGAGAGACAACATGGAAGACATGAAGAATGATCGAAAATCAAACACGAAAGGTTTGAAAAAGTTGATACAAGAAATGATTCCTAATGGAAAAAGGACAGTAGAGGAAACTCATGATGAGGAAAAAAAAAATTTAATCGTGATTTCATAAACTCTAATGTTGGATTGAAGACCCATCATATTCCAAAGATCGATATGAGGAAATTTAATGGCAAGGATCCCAAAACATGGATACTACAAATAGAGAAATATTTTGATCTCAATAATGTGAAAAACACACAAAAGGTACATATTGCAACTTTATATTTAGAAAAAAATACATTTGTATGGCATCGATGGATTTTCTCTCGTAAAAAAATGTTACTTGGTAAGTTTTTACGGAGGAAATGATAGCACATTATGAGGATACAAAGAGAAACACCTTCTTTAGTGAATTTATAAATCTCAAAGAAAAGGGTTCAGTGGTGGAGCACATTGAGGACTTCCAAAAATTGAATACAAGGGTGACTGGTATTCCAGAGGAACACATGATTGATGTCTTCATAGGAACTTTAAAGGATAACATCCAACATGAGGTTTGCTTTTGGGAACCTGATTCATTAGAGGAGGCATTCAGGTTGGAAAGAAAAATTGAATGTAAAATTATGGTGACAAGGAAGCCTACCACTCACATCTATAAAGATGGAAGTGTTTCTACTCCTAGACTTCCACAACCTACAAGGTTGACACCACAAAAATTTGAAGAATAAAGAGCAAAAGAGCTTTGCTACAGTTTTGATATAAAATACACTAAAGGTAATAAGTCTACTAAGAAGAAATTATTTTACATAGAAAATGCAGAGGAGGAAGAAAATGAACAAGAAACTTCAAAAGAAGAGGATATGCACTAGGAACCAACCCTAGAAAAATAAGAAATGAGTCCTACCATATCATGTAATGCATTGGCAGGAATTACCACTCCTCAAGCTCTCAAGATAGAAGGACATATGAAGAAGAAAAAGGTAATAATTTTGATTGATTCAGGTAGTCACCATAATTTTATTCATTGTAAGGTAGCTAAGGAATTGAATTGCTTCTTATCCCAAGCACTAGAATGTGAAGTGATGGTTGAAAATGGAGGAACTATAAATTGCTCCGGAAAATGCCATAATATCAAGCTAACCATGGGGGAATATGTATTGAATAGTACAATGATTTCCATTCCAATGGGAGGTCTAGATGTTGTACTAGGAGTACAACGGTTACAATCTTTGGGGACGATAGATTTTAATTTTCAAGAACTCTTCTTGAATTTTTTTTTCGGAAGGAAAGGAAGTTGAATTACATGGTATCGCAGGGAAGCCAAGAAATAAAATAAGCTCTAATGTCATGAAAAATCTTATGAAGAAAGAACATTGAGGTATAATTGCACAATTATGCTCACTAGAAGTTCTAACATCAAAATCATCTATTTCTCCAAATCTCCAAAATGTCTTGGAAAATCATTCCAAGGTGTTTGAAACTCCCAAATGACTCCCACCTATTTTTGATCATGATCATGATATTCATTTTATTCCAGGAATTTTTCCTCCAAACATCGTGCCTAACAGATATCATTATGTTTAAAAATGGAATTCAACCTAGTCAAAGTTATTTCTCTGCTCCAGTAGTATTGGTAAACCAGAAGGATGGACCATGACGCACGTGTCTGGATTATAGGTAGCTCAATAAGCTCACTATTGAAGATAAATTTTCATCTTGTGATTGATGAATTATTGGATGAATTACATGGAGAAATTTATTTTATCAAGTTGGATCTTCGTTCAGGATATCATCAAATTAGAATGAAGACTGAAGATATTCTGAAAACTACATTTCAAACTCATGTGGGTCATTATGAATTTTTGGTCATGCCTTTTGGCCTTACCAATGCACCTTCTACATTTCAAGGGTTGATGAATTCCATTTTTAAACCCTTCCTTAGAAAATTTGTGTTAGTATTTTTTGATCATATACTAATCTACAACAAGTCTTGGAAGGATCATGTTCAACATGCTGAGAGGGTGCTCAAACTATTGGAAGAGAAACAATTATATGAAAAAACCTCAAAATGTTTCTTTGGAGTAAAATAGGTGGAAAATATGGGTCATATTGTATCTCACGAGGGTGTTAAGGTAGACCCTAACAAAATTAAATCCATTAAGGAATGAAAATTCCCCACAATCATAAATAAGTTGCAAGGATTTCTTGGGTTAATAGGGTACTATCACAATTTTGTTAAGAATTATGGGAGAATAGAGGCACCTCTATCAACATTATTGAAGAAAGATGCATTTTCATGGACTCTTGAAGCAACTGAGGCATTTGAGCATGTTAAAGAGGCAATGTGCCTAGCACCGGTCTTAGCTATGCCAGACTTCGCAAAAACCTGTATTGTGGAATGTGATACCTTGGGAAATGGAATTGGTGTTGTTTTAATGCAATAAGGAAGACCTATTTCTTTTGAAAGTCATCCAATTAAGGGAAAGTATTTACAGAAAGAAATTTGTGAGTAGGAAATGTTGGCAATATTACATGCACTAAAGAAATAGCAACCTTACCTAATGGGAAGACACTTCAAGGTAAATATTGATCATGATAGTCTTAAACACTTTTTGGAACAAAGACTATCTTCAGAAGAGTAGCAAAAATTAGTCACAAAGATGTTGGGTTATGACTTTAAAATAATATACAAAAAAGGGAAGATCAATGTTGTTGCAAATACACTCTCAAGAAAGGATGAAGAGGTGGAAAATTTTCTTTTTTCCATTTCTATTATCCAACCATATTGGATAACTGAAGCAAGGGATGAATGGAAGAGGGACGAAGCAGTGTGGACACTCATTCAAAAGTTGCAGCAAGATCCTAGTACATCTAATACATTTAGTTGGAAAATGGTTCCTTATGGCACAAAGATTGCCTATATATTTGTAAGAATTCCCAACTAAAACAAAAGGTTCTTTTGGAATTTCACAAGTATACCTTAAGAGGACACTCAGGATTTTTTAAAAATTCCCACACGGTGAAGAAACACTTTTTTTGGGATGGCCTTAAATTTGATATTCAAAAGTTCGTGGCGGAATTTTTAGGTTGCCAGCAAAATAAAGTAGATAAAATTAAGACCCCGTGTCTTCTAAAACCTTTAACCATTCCAAGCAATGTTGGGAGGAGATTTCAATGGATTTTATCACAGGTTTACCTAAGTCTGAAGTAAAGAGTGTCATCATGGTGGTAGTTGATAGACTTACCAAGTATGCACACTTTTATGCATTATCTGATCCATTTAAAACAAGTACAATTGTTACTGCATTTATGGAAACAATTCAAAAGCTACATGGAAACCCAAAGATTATTGTAAGTGACGTAGATCCCATTTTTACTAGAAATGTTTGGATGGAATTATTTTCTTGTTTGGGTACTCAACTAGCTCATAGCTCATCTTATCATCCTCAATTCGATGGGAAAACTGAGATAGTGAACAAATGTTTGGAAGGATATCTTCGTTGTTTTGTATCTGATAAACAAACACAATGGGTCAAGTGGTTACCTCTGGCTAAATGATGGTATAACACTTCCTTCCATACTGTAGTAGAAATGACCCCATTTATGGCACTTTATGGATATAATTCACCGTCCATCACATCATATTTAAGAGAAAATTCTAAGGTTCAAGTAGTCGAAGATCACATCGAGCATCAAAAAAAAGTTCTCCAACTCTTAAAGGATAACCTAAATTTGCCACAAAATTGAATGAAAAAACAGACGGATCAACATTACAGCGAGACAAATTTTGGTGTAGGATACTGGGTATTTTTACGGCTACAACCATATAAAAGAATTTCCCTCTTGCAAGCTAAGAAGGATAATAAATTATCACCAAAGTACAACGATCCTTACAAGATGTTGCAAAAGATTGATACTATGGCATACAAATTGGAGCTTCCTGCTTCTTCTCGAGTACATCCAGATTTCCATTTTTCATGCTTAAAGAAGGTTATAGGTGAAAAATTTCCAATTCAAACAATATTTCCAAAACTTGACGAGGAAGGAAAAATCATATAGGAACCTGAAGAAGTGACGAAAACAGGAACTCGACAGCTATGAAATCGATCAATTTCAGAGAATATCATCAAGTGGAAGAACTTACCCACTGAAGATTAAACATGGGAGGATGATAATTTTATACAGAAGAATCCAGAACTACTCAAGCGTTGAGGAAAACACTTTTTTGAAGGGGAGGGTCATGTTAGGTCCCTATATTACTAGTGTAGTCCCTTATTATTGTTAGTGTAGCCCCCTTATTGTTATTGTTGTACTCCCGTAACCCCCATATTGTTATTATTGTACCATTACATTATTATTGTTAGGTTGGCTACAATTATATTGTGACCCCATGGACTCCTATATATAGAAAGGAGTTTTTTTTATTTGTATCATCCAATAATTGTTCATTTATGTAATGTAAAGGAGATTTCCCCCTCGAAGTGGTTTATTTCTAAGGCCTTGATCTCTCTTTTCTTCTATTTTTGGAGCTGGTTTCATAAGAGGATATATTTGATTTTTTTAAATAATAATTGTAGCTTAAGATATTAGATAAACAACAAATTATAGAGATAATTTATTTTTTATTTATCTTAAATTGCTTAAAATTCATGTAAATATAGGATTAATGCATAAATTGAAAGTTGACAGGATTTTTTAAAAGAATTTACTTAGATATTACTCATTAGCAAACACACACACACATATAGAATATTGAAATAAAATGAAAAAAGGGTCAAGCCATTTTGAATTTTTGTTTGTTAATTTTAGATGAATACATTAAGTATTTAGTGGATATTAATGATTATGTAATTTTTTAAAATTTGAAATAGAATTTAAAATCACTTTTATTAGTTAAAACATGTTTTTTAGTATAAGAAAATAGTTTTTTTTAAAACCTCTTTACAAATATCTAATTAATTTAACATGAATAAAAGTCTATTAATTTGATAAAAGTAGATATTTATTTAAAAAAAGATCACATAATTTTATTTTAACTCTTTACATACCACCATAAAAATTTACTATATACACACACTAGATCACATTATATTAGCTATTTTAGTAGTCAATTTATAAATTATCAATAATAACCATTACATTTTCCCTATTTAATAAAAAAAATATAATAAACTTTACCTAATTAAAAAAAAGGAAAAACAAATATCTCAATTTCATAGCCTCAATTTAAATATAGATATGATATGTTTTACTAGCTACTTTTAAAAAGAATCACAAGTATGATACAATTTAGAGACTGAGTGTCACTTTCCATTTATTAGTTTAGTAGTGAGTTGTCAACATAATCTTCCCAAATCTTCTATTCCTTCCATTTTAGAGAGAATTGCTAGTAAATTAGAGATTAACATTTATTTTAAAATTATTTATGCGCTTTCTATCCTATTAATTAAATTTATTAATTAAAAATAAAATAAAAATAAATATTCATGCATTATATGAATATGAGCTATGGTTTTTAGGCATGTTGTATTAGTAATCCATGATATTAGCGATATTATTAATCCATAATATTGGTCCCTGGTATTGTAACAAGGCCTACGTACACATGAAGAGGTTGACATTTATTTCAAAAGTTTAAAGAAATATTTGTGTATATAAATTTTAATATATCCATAGAAAATGGTTTTCCTTTTAAAGATTCTTTTTATAAATAATTAATTAAAAGAAATATTAAAAGATTTTAGAGTAAGATTTTGGATTCCTTGTGTTGAATTAACCTTTTTACTTTGATTTAAAAAATGGTAATGGCTTTAGTAGAGAGTAGAGATGTTTAAAATTTTACCGAGTTTAAAATTTTATTGTAGTAAAATATTTTGTTGAAAGTAAATTTATGACGCATTCAAATTCAACCTATATGGTAAAAGAACTATTAAACACATGATATAATTGTATTGTAATTTTTTTATTTATATGGTTATTTTCATTTTTGTTTCTGGCTAACAAAAGTTTTTATATTTTCATTATTATTATTTATTGGAGAAACTAACATAAAAATTATTTAGATTTCTAAATTTTTATTTTTATGTTGCCAGCTAAAATATACGTACACATAAATTTAGATTTCTAATTTTTTATTTTATGTTGGCCAATATTAACTAAAATTTAATTTTGAGCATAAACATATTTACTACACATTGCAATCACAACCCAATAAACACAAAATAGGAAAACACAAATTAAAAAATAATCTTAAAATTTGATTCAAACTTTAAAATTGTACTAACAATTTGAATATGTCACTAATGTTTTGATAGCAAAATATAACAATAGAAGATTTATAAAATATTCCAAATCATAAGTTATGGTTTGATGATTGAACATAATTTCATTAAAGATTTATAAAATATTCCAAATCAAAAGTATATTTTGATGATTGAACATAACTTCATTAAAAATTTCTAGAAGATTTATAAAATATTCCGAATCATAAGTTATGTTTTGATGATTGTAATATGATCGACGAAAATGAAGCGATTATTTAACCTCACTATTATCCATGTTTCAATTTTCCCTGGTCATGATTTATCAAGAGAATATCTATAATATAATACTGTGGACACACAAGCATACCCAGCTAAGAAAATAAACTATTGTTTATGGGAAGCACAAGGAGATATAAGGATCCTACCCTTACCGCTATCTTTAAGCGTGTACAAAGCCCGACATTTGTCCAGCATGTTTCATCATAAATTTCCCCCAACCAAGCTCGTTATTTTAGGCGTGTACAAAACCCCACATTTGTCCAGCATGTTTAATCATAAATTTCCCCCGGTTGCCATAGTCATCAGTAAATTTCATAGGCCCAACTGGTGATGTGAAAACAACTCGCTTCACAGACTTAGTTTTTGCACAAGCTCGCATAACATTCAAGAGCACATTGATGGTTGGCCTAATTACCTCATTCTGCATACACGAAAACGTATTTCATATTCATATGCTTCGATGTAACGATCCAAAAATGTGTAAAAGAGCGAGACCAGCAATCTGAAAAGGAAATGGGAATATAAAGTATGTTTTTTTTTACAATCCTTGTATGAATTCCAAATTTTAGAAATTTTAAAAAATGCCACTCAATTATTTTTAAATTATATTTGGCTACTATTTCTATTATATCAATTTCTTTTTTTAATATTTCTAAAGTTATAATTAAATTATTCTATTAATCAATATAAGATTGGGTGTTCTTCACTCCTTAATATTCAAAATAACAAGAGTCTTATTGAAAGTTGTCCGTATACCCCTAGAATTTATGGGGCATCCAAAATTCGTAAATATGGGGTTTCAATTAGACCCATTGTAAATATTATTGGAGGTCCCACATATCATCTAGCCAAATACCTTGCTAAGAAATTAACACCTACAAAGTTTCTTTACCCTAGCTTAATGATTATATATGAGGATTCATGAATGTATTATATTGAACTTTGGGAGAAACCAATGATAAATTGATGAATACATAATCTAGGGGTTCCTCACTTCAATCCCTTGATGGCTCCATTCCAGAAACCTATGGGTTATGGAATACAAAATTTTGGCTCTCCTCAATACAATTTGTAGCATGAACTCATAACCTTATGCGAAACCCTAATTCTAGTTTTCATCTCCATCCAAATTTTAGCGTGAACTCATAACCTACTAAACCCTAACTCTCACTTTCGCCTCCATCCCACTAATCAACATTGGCACTGTTACCTCAGAAAGAACTACATCCTCACATGGGCCACACTAATCTGTCCCATAGAACACATCAACACCAAACTATGCTACCATCTGCATAAATTGGACAAGTTGTGTTGGCTTGATCATTTTTCTTAAAAAATTAGCTTGCATAGTCTTCCAAAACTCTTCAAAAGGCCCAAAATGTGTGTGCACGCTCTTTCGTTTTTTTCTCTCTTTTCACTCTTCCTCCATTACACAAAAAAAAAATGAATTCTACATTAATTTCTTCTTCTATCTTTTATACAAGGTCCATAAGAGTTCTTGAATTTGAGGTTGTGAGACACAAATAAGCACTGAATAAAGACTCATCAACACTACTACATGCAAAGGCAAACATATCCCAAGTTAGCTCTTCATCAACACAAGAGGGTTTTCCCTCTATTGTAACTCCACTTGATGTTGTTGTTGCATTCTATTTTCCATGCTTTGTTTTTCTTGTATAATTGGGTAACTCATGTTTTGTTTTCCTTTGATTACTTTCATCTATTGAGGCAGAAGCACAAAATATGCATTACCACTATTAATCAGGCTTCCTACTTCAAATTTTTGACCAATTCAGTTGTCCTAATCTTTCCCTTTGGCGTTATTTCTTTGTTTCTTATATGTTCATGTCTGTTAAATGGAGATTAATTCATGGCTACGTTTTGATGTACTTTTCTCTTTGGAGGATTGCATAATTCTTTAGGTTTTTTATCCTCAAATCCTAAATATGAATTTCATGTTCAAGTATCATCATAAGTAAAATATGAGATCTTAGCATGTGATTTATTCCTCATAGAGCTTCCATTATTGACAAATTTTGAGGCTTCAGAAATTCAATGCAAACATGTTTGAATATTTTGCATTTCGATGAAGTGTTTTTTTTTTCTTTCACTGTTGATCTGTTACAAAAATTTAGAATCCTGGTTTCCTTGCCTATTTATATTATGCATTAAAACATGACACACTATTTTCCTCTATTATATATATAGTGTCCCTTAAAATTATTTCTTCAAATGTTAAGTGAGCATACTAATTCAAGAGGTTTTAAATAAAGTGACAACATAGGTATTAATGTCAAACAAGGGATTTTATGACAACATAAAGAAAACTTATGTAATAGAACCACTGAATTTTTTATATGTAAACATTTTGATATCAAAAAAAGGCTTTTATGAAATTAGGAAAATAACTTACAAAATAAAACTCATAAATTTAGATATTGAAAAGAGTCTAAAAAATATTATAGAGAGAAGTTCACATGAAAGAAAAAAATATTTTAGAGAAAGCTTCAAAGCATCCTTTAAAAACCTTGAGGCTCCAAATTTAAGGTCAAACTAATTAAGGAAGGGAAGGTTTAAATGGATTTGGAGATCAAACACCCTTAAGGTGCTTGATTTCCAATGAGACACATAAAGCTTGGGAATGTCCTCTAAACTTCCGTGTTGCGAAAAAGGAGACAATCGCATAAGAAGAATCGCGTGTTGAGGAAGGTGAGTCTAAAACAGGAAAGAAATTAATGTTGCAAATACATTTAGTAATGAAGTGTCAAAAAAGGAAGAAAATGTGAGGCCTAAGAGGCAAGTATATAGAGGAATTGGAAATCATCTCATATGAACTTAAATTGTCTAGAAACTCCATTTCACTTGTATTCCTCTAATTGATCCTCATACAACCTCTTGGTTAGAAAAATATCAAAGTATGTTAGTAGAAACTCATGTTGGGTTGCTTTAATAATGGGCCATACAACAATTGGGTGTTTTGTGATGTAATATAAAGTGGATGTTGGTCACCTTTTGTTGGGGAGACCTGGAAATATTATAGGAATGCCATTCATCATGTTCCGGAAAATACACATAAGGTGGAGCATGAGTCCAGAGACAAGAATTTTTTTATTTGTTATAATCTATCTCATACAAATGAGAGGAGGTTAAATGAGGAAATCCCACTAGAGGTACAAGGTTTGCAAAAATATTTTTAATATTTCTACCTAACTAGAAATTGCACCACATGTTGCAAAGGAAACGCTGTAAGGTTGTGGTATAGGAAAGAATAACATATAAGAAAGAAGAGGTAGTAGGAACATTCTCGGATCCAACTCATCCTCTAGAATAAGAGATGGAGAATTATGTTTCCTAGACCTCAAATCAAAATATCCACATTGGGTAATTGATGTGGAACAACTTCTTTGTTATTAATTGCATGTAAGATGTGTTTTTTCATAATGGATGAGACATTTTGGGCAAAGTACTCAAGACCTCTATATTACAAAATCTGCTTGTTTATTTTTTTTTCAACATGAAGGATGCACTTAGATTTTATGACCAAGTTGGGAAGACTTCACCCTTCCATGAAATTATTTGCTTCTATGACGTTCACAATGTTGAATTCCTTTGATACTTCTCCTAGAACTCTGACTCTGCTGCTCTACAACTAGAATTATTTAATGGAATAAAAACTTACCACTATGACATTTTGTACTTCATAAGATACTACTAAGAAGATTAAGTATGGTAAATCCACCTTCACCTGTCATTTGAACATAGAGCATAGAGTTATCTTAATCGTCAATTTTATGTGTAAGAGACATTTGGGACTTTTTTAACCCTTAGGGACGATTAATTAATCTCAGTTTAGATAATATACATTAACAAATTATCTACAATCATATTTCCATAATTGTAACTTTCACCTTAGTTAGAATAACAAACATCATGAAGACCCAAAAGTAAGAAGAAAAAATCAGCTCATAACTAGGGAATTTAGACTTCTTTATGGATCATAATTCAAGACTTTAGTGCCTTTTAAAGATAATTTATTTTCCAATAAAATAAAAAGCAACAATAAAATTTTGTAGTGACAAGAATGGGAACAAATTTGAAATGTAATAGCTCCCTTCCCTAGTGATAGTACATTTTTGTTTTCAAATAAAATTATTTTCCCAATCTTTTAAATAATATATTCCTCCCTAAGTGACCATTTAGAGATACTTTTTTTTTCAACTGATTGAAATAGGGAAGTGTCTTTTTTCTAGTATTTTCCGAGTCATTGAATTTAAGGGCAGAGCTAAAGAGACTACTAGACAAAAAAGAGAAGAGTGATTGAATGTCAAATGAAAATAACATTGAAGAATGTCTTCTGATTTTCTCATGTGGGCCTTCCTCAATTGATGAGGTAGTAGGGATTTTCTCCTCTAGAATATTCGATGGAGAATTATGTTGATTGAACTACTACTCATGTAACTTTGACTCCTCCTTACAATTGGAATGTTTCTCTTCCCATACCTCTATCTCAGGTTATAATTCTTGCTTTCTCTTGTTTATGAATAATTTGTCTCTATATCACTATTTTTTGTCTCCTTTTGAGCGCTTTCTTGAATCATTGAGATAATGTAGCTCATCTGGATTCCAAAATCCTTGAGTAACCCATTTTATGACGAGTCCTCTTCTGTTTTTAATTCTGCTATGTAGACCTCCATAGCCTTGTCAATGTCGTTTCCTTCTAAGGAATCATACATTCTTGATAAATATCCATTGTCCTACTTTTATTCTTCCATATACTTTAGATCTAAATGAATTGAACATGAGATAAGCTTCATGACATTTTCCAAATTCCAAGATTTTTCATTTCACTTCCCATGTGTATCAAGGAAAATGGATTCCATACATTCAACTTTATGCTTTTTTAGGGCTTCTTGTAAGGTTTGAAGCTTCTCTTCACCATGTCTCCTTTCTTATGTATCCTTGACATTGATACAAATAATTGTTACCAACCCCTTTTAAGGTAAATTTAGTGTTATTTAAGAAATGAGAATTATGAACATTCATCATTATTGCTCAAGATAAATCATGTCCTTTAAAAGAATTTGAAGATTTAAAAAAGATCACATATTTTAAAAATTTTCATTATTAATTTAATTTTTTATATATTAAGAAATAATACTCATGAATTATAAAACAATTGTAACATAAATAATATATAACAAAAAAAGCCATGTATTTTTGGAATAATAAATAGTTGTAACAAAAATAATAACTACGTATAATGTATGAAAATTTAGATACATTTTATCAAGTAATTTTTTTAAAGAATAATGGTTATAAACATTTAAAAATAATTTTATTAAATAATTAGTTTAGATTGAGAGTTAAGATTGATTTAGGCCATCTTAGCTCCCCCTATAAAGAAACTACATTCCTAATGAATACCATGGGTCAATACCATGGGTTGTATTTATAGTTTATCATTATTTTATTTAATTATTTTTATTTTTTATTGTATTTTGACCTAGTTAAATTGTTCATTGCATTATATCAATATTTTTATTTAATTTACTTTTACTTTTAATTTTGTGTAATTTGACATAGTCAAAATGTTAAATTTAGTTTTATTAAGTTATTAATTTAAATTTTATTAAAAAAATTGAGGTTAAAATCTAACAAATTTTTAATAATAAAATTTTAGCTTAAAAGTCCTCCGGATGCGGATGTCTGCATGGAGTGATGCGACATTGGTCCCTATGCGACTCTCTAAGGAGCTCGTGTGGGGTGGCCATATGGCCCCCTGTACATGCATTAATGCGTTCATAACTCCGCCAGCTCACGAAGACATTACTCCACCTGCTCAGACACTCCTTCAATTTGCTATGGGTGTTCATTTGGCTATGGCATTTGTTCTAGACTGTTCGAATTGTTGTGGATAGCAGTGATTGTTCCCCACTTCCTTTAAGCAGTGCTTGCCCTCCAGGTTGTGCTGAGCCCAGCGCTCGCACACACAATGGTCGTCGCTGCACTCTTCTTGCCTACTTCGAACCACTGCCGAGGCATCATTTCTCACATAGCCTCTTCTGTGGTGTCAATTACCCTCACTGTGCTCCTGGGCTTCTTGTCTACCCCTTCTGTTGCAGGTATCACCATCCCACCCCTGCCACCATGCTGCGCCTTCGCCACAGAATGAGGTGTCGGTGCGGCACTAGTCGGGGCCATGCTTCTCACTATCGACCTTCCTCCAACTCAATTTCAGGGTCTTCCTCAGCTGAAGAGGCGCAAGACCAGCCTCAGGTGATGCACAGCTTCAGAGGTCATGGTCGCCATCGTGAAAATGTTCATTTTTCTCAGCCTGTCCCTCCCCCCCCTGTCGACCCTCCCAGTGGTGCAATTCCTCTTGTCTCCCATGGGTCTGCCAGCCTTCCCATGTGCCAAACTTCTCAGCGTGCTGACTTCCACTTTGAGTGTTCCTTAGACAGACCCATTGTCACGGCCTTTGTCACTGTGACTCTCAGAGAAGAGTCTCCTCACCCTATTCCCTCCCTTGTGGCTTCGCCCCTGCCCCCTCCTGTCCCAAGCTTCCCCAAAAGCTTGGATTTGCCTGCAGATATCGCTCATCCCTCCAAGAACGTGCCGCGCAAGAAGGATGTGGTCACTGACAAGGAAGGCGTTCTCAAAGGAGTTATGGAAGATAGCAGGGATGAATATTGGTGCAGAGTTATGGAAGAACCTCCGTCTCCGATTCATGATCAGTGATTCTACTAGCCTACAGCTTCTTCTGGTATTTTTGCTCAATTACTGTTGGAATTTTTTGTTTACTTGTCTCAAAGCTCAGCTAGAAAAACTAATTGTTACTTTCAACATATATCTCTCTGTTAAGTTGCTTTGTATAAATTGTAGGCCGGTTTCCCTTCCAAGGGCGGCCAATCTGTTTCTTAAAGGACCGGTTTCCCTCCTAGGGCAGTCCAGACTCTTTTTGTTGAGCATGTCTATCAAGCCCAATGTTCAGGCTCTCACAACTGACACTGAAGCAGTTTTGTACCAGTAACTTTTATACATAATATAATTAGTTTTACTTAGAAAAAAAAAACATTTTAGCTTAAAAGTCACCAAAACCTAAATTCAATCTTTCCTCCTATAAATAAACTACATTCCACATGAATACGATGGGTCAATACCATGGAATGTATTTATAGTTTATCATTATTTTATTAAACCTAAACTCAATCCAACTTATTAAAAAGAAAAAAAACTAACATTATAAAAAAACATATATAAATTTACTTAATCTAATGGCCTAAAACATTTGATGCCTTACAGCCTAATAAATGTTTGTTCACAATGACAAAATCTTTTTCTTTTTTTCTTTTTTTTTTTCTTTGTTCTTTTTTGGTTTTCTTCTTCTTCTTCTTCTTTTCTTTTCTTTTCTTTCTCTCTCTTTTTTTTTTCTTTTTTTTTTCTTCTGATTTTTTGAGACTGCAATATTTCATTTTAATTAATGTTTCACACTATAATCCCCAAAATATAAAGGAAAAAAATATGACATAGATGTATACAAATGTGTTCCACATACAACGTCTCTTTGCACCTTTTGAAATAGTCCACAATGATGGAGGTGATGTGCCTGCCATGGCCTTGTGAGTCCCTCACTGAACGAATTTACACTATCTTGTTTAAGAGACCAAATGTGGTTTCAAAGCCTTTGTTGAAACACCATCCTACAACCATATCAACGTAATAATGACACATCATTACTATATAGATAAAGTCTCTTTCCTATTGAAAATTTAATATTTTTCCAATATTTTATTTTTAAGAATTTTGCATGGATGAAGACTTTAAAAAATATCAATATATATGAATTTTAACATTTAATATTTCTATAAAATTTAGTGGCTTAAACTTATAGATCCTTGAGAGTCTATTAATAGAGATCTTTCCTTTTTAATTTCCTCTATTTATCTCCCAACATTTAAATAAAATTTAAAATTGTGTTTAATTAATTTACTTTTATATTTTTGTATATAAGAAATAAAGTTATTAATTAAAAACATAAAATATTTAGCAAGAATGAATATATTATCTATTTCCTTTGATAATGAGAAGAAGTAAACTCACATTTATTAATAATTTTGTATTTATATAAAAAAATCTCAATTCCTATATATAATGATTAGTGATTTCTAAAAATAATAATATATAGAAAAAAGAAATAAATTAAATATTTTTCAAACTAAAATAAAATATTATAAAAATTTTAGTTGCAATCAGACTTGGAAATTCTGATCTTACTATAGCATTTTCCAGGGCCCATGTCCTGATCGTTGAAGCTCCTCCGTTCCAACCAAATGTCAGAATCAATAACACCGATCACTACATCGAAACCGTAGTCCAATTCATCGCACAAGTGCCCTGTGTTAGGTTTCTCGAGGCCAAGGAAGTATGGGGATAACGTCATGTGTACTTGGAATAAATGATCAGGAAAAGTGGTGAGAAATCCTAGTGCATTTTTATCTTCTTGGATTTGAGCTCCTTAGTCTTGCAGAGAATCTTTGGAAAACAATGTTATAAATATGAAGATGCAATGTATCGTTATGCCACGTACACGTAAAAGACTTTGTTTTTAAGGAAGATTTTGACAAAAGTAATAATAGTTGTCAAAATTCATGATGTTAAGTGCCTCAGGGATTCATAAATCCATTTTCACCATAAAAAAATGATTCAAACATTTTAGTTTTCTGATTTTTTGAATATTTTTTTACCAGATTCGAACAAGAAATCCGTCATCTAAGCGATTTTTTGGTGTTAGTAAACAATTCCATTGGAATAAGCCACAATAATACTTAGTCATGCACATATTTAAAAAAAAATACAGGAATTATAATAATAAATATATCAGAGGGCGGTAATAAACACAGTTTCTCAAAATGACAATGTCATGTAAATATTTACTTGTTGTAAACATCTTTCCCCAATGTGATGACATAGTTGGAATTGGCTTTTCCAATGCTTGAAATATAACACCAATAGATATGAATTTCTTAAGGCCTTTAGTTATGAGAACTAGTGTGAAAAAACTTTGCAGTATGAATTCACACTCCGTAAAATTAAGCTTGGTGAAATGTTAGCATGTAAAATTGTGAAAATCTTGATTATTATTTTTAGATTCTATATTTAAAATTAAACATGGAGTAAGATTTAAAGTTTTTTTTTTATTACAAATTTGTGTGCATGTAAAGTTTTAGTAAAAAATAAATATTTTGTTGTCATTGTTATGGTGAATGTAATTAAATTTATTTAGTTATTTGTTTTTTATAAATAAAAATTTATGATTATTTGTGTTATTATTATTTTTTTTTGAAATCATGAAATTGATTTTAATTCTAAAATTTAATTATGAACTTGTTTTTAGCTTTATTCTCGAGGAGATAATCTTCCCAAACCTTATATTCTATTTAAAAGCTAATATTACCCAATCATCGAAGAGTGAAGAAGGGTGGATTGCACTCTACAAAACTAAATTGAGAAAGTAGTGCCGGTAACTCTCTCAAACATGATTACTGATTTCTTTAAATCATTAAAGGATTTACTTAATAACACACTATATTCAATGTGCTTATACCATGTTCAATATTATGGCGCATATATATATATATATTTAATTCAAAATTTATAATAATTTTAAATAAATTAAAAAATATATATTTTTGAATATAAAATTTAATTGTTAATTTTAATTATTAATATAAATATTTGATAAATAATTTTAAAGTTAAATTGTATTACCTATTTATTAATTATTCTTAATTAAATTAAAATTTGAAAAACAATATTAAAAAAACACTCCTATCATATCATTTAAGCATGATTTCAATTATATGTACTTATTAATTATTATTAATTAAATTAAAATTGCAAAACAACATTAAGAAATAAAGACTCATATCCACTTAGGTTTGAGTTCAGTGGGTTTCAGTTTGACTATTCAATTATAGACATTGTTGCGTGTTTTGATGAATTTGTGTTTTGATGAATTGCGTGTTTTCAATTATAGACAGATTGCTCTTACCACCAATCTGAGGCATATCCGTATAAGCATAAGAAATGTCGTAGCAGGTCTGTGTATAATTATTAATTCTTTGCTTTAGGTTGACAACAATTTTATCCAGAATAGTTGGAAATGCAAATCTACCACTGGAAGCTTCTTAACTGTGACAAGGTTATAGTTGGAAATGCAAATCAACCATTAGAAGCTTGTTAACTGTGACAAGGTTGGATATCTCTGTGATTCTTATTTGCTCTTTTCCCATTTTTAAAATACGCTTTTGTTTCAACACTACAATTTTTTATTTATTTTTTATTGGTTGAAATTGTCTTTCTTAAATATAATGGCGTTGTCTAACGAGCCGGAGGTTTGCATATGTTTATTTGGTCCCTTGTCTACTCCACCTATTACGACAATAGAATGCGGTTATATATAATCGGTTGATTTTGGTTTAAGTTTGTCAAATTAAACTTTAATAAATAAACTTAAATAATGATAATGAGACAGTGTGTTCAGAACTTACAATGAAATGCTTATGTTCTTTGTGTTTTGCGTTTTTTTTTTTTTTTAATTTTATGATGCAAAAATATGGCACTTCGAATAAAATGCTTATGTTTTGTTGTTTTGTTTTTGTTTTGTTTTTTTATTTTATGATGCAAAAATATGGCAAAAGAAAATTTACATCAGCAAATAGAATAAAAAATTATATATATTAGAAATATATCATTTAAAGTAAGCACAAGATAAATACGCAGGAAAATAAACTGAAAATATAAATAAGATTTAATTGAAGTAGCTAGGTCGTCATAATTTGGGATTGTAAGCCCTAGATTATGTAATGCATAAGCTGCCCTATACAACAAAGTACAAAGAAAAATTGTTGATTTAAAATAAATAATATAATAGAGATAGGACAGCAATAAAGACATAAAAATGATGGTCGATTTTATTAATGATAAAGAATATAACCAAATCCTTAAAGGGACGCTTCTGCAAAAGCTTACCAGATTTATCACAAACTATTGCAATGTAAATCTAATCCTAATCTTCTGCAAAAGCTTATGACCAAATTTATCACAAACTATTGCAATGTAAATCTAATCCTATATACAATAGCCGGAAACAAGCAAGAGTTACGACAGATTGATATCCTTCGTGCAAGTATGAATATAGGCAACTTGCTTTCTAAATATTTCCTTGAAAATATTAATGGAGTCACCTAATTTGTAAGACTTTTGTCACTATCACGATTAGCTTCTAATTTTTTTTTCAGACAGAAAAAAAAACGCCGATGTATAGTTATCAGTGCATTTGCTAAAAAAACATATTCTCAGCTGTGCAGCATGAGAGATAACATCATCTCCTCCAGCAGAATGATAGTGCCAGTCTAAGAAAGAGGGTCACTGAAAACCGTGGCAAAAACATATAAATATGGGGGCTAGAGCCACATCCCAAACATGTTTAGAAACCATATATCCCTCTAGACAAGATAAACAAAAGAAAGCGCCATAGCTAAAAAAACACCAGCCAGTTAGACATGATAATAAAAACATATAAGAGATCAGTAAAATATATAAACAGACTATATGGATAGGAAAATGCCTGTAGATACGATAGCATCGTATTGCCAACCATAGGGAGCAGTGGGAAAATTGGAAGTGTTGATGCAGGCTCGCCTGAAAACCATAAGGTGGAGACATAGGCCCCCATAAATAACAAAAATCAGCAGTCATCTCCTGTGCACCTCATCTATGGAATCGGAATTGTAGTTTGCCAAAATTGTTGACCATCTTTATAGTGAAGCACCTGCATTATCCCAAAATCTAAGTTTATGCCTTTTGTGGAGAGCCCATCAGCCCTGGTGTTGTTTTCCATGTAGATATGGCTGATGGGAGGCCTGTTGAGAAATATCCATAATCTGCGTGTCCCATGCACCCAGCCCTGTAATGCCAGACACTTCATAGCCGATATATTAGTGATCCAGCCGATTACCACCTGAGAGTCCCCGTAAACATGAGCATCCTGTAACTGTCAATTGGAGGCAGCCAGAAGAGCACCCCAAAGAGCAATGATCTCTGCTTTATTGTTGGAACCCAGACCCCCGTTCCAGAATAGGTGAATCGTCTTCCTCTGTGATAATTTAATCCAGGCGCCACATCCCATAACCCCATCCACACATTCACCATCAAAATATATAGCCGGGATGGCCATCGCATGAGGCCAGATGCGAATTGAGCAATCCGAAATGGTCAACAGAGGAGAGGGATGATCATCCATCCACCTCTTAATAGCAGAAAAAATTCGTGGAATCTGAAAAGGAACATCATCAAAAATCAACTTATTCCACCCCAACCATACCTCCCAAATGAAGAAAAAAGGCAACGATCTGTATTTTCCACTCAGCTTGTCCCACTCCAAAGTAGAGGAGATGAAGTCATTTGGTAGCCACGCAGGATCCATGAAATGTGAAGAAAAGAGCCGCCATAAATTCACAATAGCAGGACAACGGAA
The DNA here is from genome assembly GCA_034641835.2 of Pinus albicaulis. Classification (NCBI taxonomy): domain Eukaryota; kingdom Viridiplantae; phylum Streptophyta; class Pinopsida; order Pinales; family Pinaceae; genus Pinus; species Pinus albicaulis. The sequence continues at coordinate 1,330,458,270 of CM076570.1, forward strand.
GAACAAATGCGAGATAGAATCGGATTCCCCGCGACATATAACACATCTGAAAGGACCACAATAACCCCTCTTGATCAGATTTTCTCGTGTAAGAATCTTACCCTTCCAGACTAGCCATCCAAAGAGAACAATCTTTGTAGGGATTTTTCTCCGCCAGAAGGATAGGAAAGTCATGGACATCTGCCCCTAATAAAAAGAGGCATTAAGACTTCTGTATATATCTCTAACAATTAATCCGCCATCTTTCATAGGGCCATCCCATACAATGGCATCACCTCCTGCATTCCAACAAAACCCAGCAGCGCAAAAATCATCCCTCAGCAGATCCCATTCCGATGTTGTCGGTTCCTCCAGACCAAGTTGAAGAGTAGTTTTGAATTCGGGAGCGCCAAAGGACCAAACTCGAACTGTCTGAAAAAGATAATGGATTCCCCTATGTGCCAACTTGAATTGAAGATTCGGTGATGGTCCAGCGAAAGGAGGGAGAGCAATAATCTTATTGAAAGTGAAAGGAATACGGCAACCATCCCTGAAGAGCCATGCCAGATGTGCCACCACATGGACTAGAATCCTTTTGAAACTCCACCAGATGGTAGATATAGACCGAGGGAAAGAGAACTGCATGCATAAGAGGTGATAAAGAATATCACCCTCTATGTATTTACACTTTATGACAACACTCCATATACCATTACCATGTACTGCTCTCCAGAAAGACTTAATGAGTAGCGCCATATTGAAAAACCTTGTATTGAGAATCCCCCAACCATCATGTTCCTTTGGCTTGCATAAGGTCTCAAGTTTGCAGAGGTGTATTTTGTGGGACAGTTGTGAGTCCCCCCACAAAAAATTTACAATTATACGATTGATCATCTTGATGATACTGTCAGGAAGAAAAAAAAGATGACCCCAGTAAACCATCATCTGTGAGAGCACCGCTTGAATCATTATAAGCCTACCTCCAATTGACAGCCATCTATGTGTTCACCTGAAAATCCTTCTTCTAAATTTGTCAATCAGCCACATCCAATCGTGGATCTTGTATCCGCAAGGTTTAATTTTAAAACCCAAATATGTGAAACCTTCAGATGCCTCTCTACTTGCAACCCCCAAAAATTCTGCAATGAAAGCAATCTCCCACAGGTCCCCATATTCATATATGATGAAGGATTTGTTTTTGTTGATGGTCAGACCGGTTGCAGATTCGAAGCGGATGAACATTAAATGAATGTAGAACCAGTGGTTTCGAATCATATAACCAAATAACAGTAGGTCATCAACAAACAATGAATGTGAGCATGAGACCGAATTGGAAAAAGAGAAGCCCTTTATATAACCCTTCCGTTCCACCCTGTGCATGATACAGTTGAAACCATCCATAATAAGGATAAAAATTAAAGGGGACAATGCATAGCCTTGACATAGACCACTGACGGCAGTGAAAAAATGAGTAGGGATACCGTTAATAATAGCAGCATAACGAACAGTGGAGATACAAGTCATAATCCACCTTATAATTCTAATTGGGAGGCCAATATTCATGAGCACTAGCCTAATATAAGACCATTCAATAGAGTCGTAGGCCTTATGGAGATCAACCTTCATCACAATAGCCTCCCTCTTCTCCGAATGAATGGAATGTAGCACCTCTTGTGCAATTTCTGTGTCATCATGAATGGATCGGCATTTTAAGAAACCATATTGTTCATTCGAGATGATGGTCGATAACGTATCCTTTAAATGCTCTACAATAATCTTAGACGTGATTTTATATAGAACATTACACAGAGCAATTGGCCTATAATCTGCAAAATTCTGGGGATCTGCCGCTTTTGGTATTAGGGAAATAAAGGTGGAGTTGAGATTGGCCGGCATGACGCCCCAAATCCTAATGTGTTCAATGACTTGTGTTAACTCCTCACCCATCAGCTCAAAAAAATGGATAAAGAACTCCGCGGGCCAACCATCAAGCCACGGACATTTGTCCTTGGAGAAGGATTTCAGAACCTTTAAGACTTCATTCCCTATAATAGAATTGTCCAAAGAAGAAATAGCATCATCATCAAAGAAACGATAATTATGAGAAGCTAAAATAAGAGGATTTCTATAGCATATCTCGTTTTCTTTCTTTCTTTCCTCCTCTTAAAGGGCTCCAAAAAAGTTTGGGAAGTTCTATTGATTAAAAATTTTGTGTTTAATTTAGTGTGTAATCTAATTATTAGAAAATTGGATAATAGGATATTTTAAAGATATGATTAATAAATTAATTGGTGATTTTTTTTAAGTTTATTTTTTATTTTTTTTCCTCCTCTTAAAGGGTTTTTTTCCTTTTTTAATTTTTTTCCCTCCTTTTGAAGGGCTCCAAATTTTTTTGGGAAGTTCTATTGATTAAAAAGTTTGTGTTTAATTTAGTGTCTAATCTAATTATTAGAAAATTGGATGATGGATATTTTAAAGATATGATTAATAAATTAATTGGTGATTTTTTTTAAGTTTATTTTTTATTTTTTTTTAAATTTAGCAAGTGGGGCCCTTTCTACTTATTCCATTGGGTTTTATGATTTTTTTTTGTCCTCACACATATAAATAAGAGATAACATAATTAAAATTGATTGGCTTCATATAACTTTAAATTAAAACTAATAAGTCAATATGTCATATAAAGGAACATAATTATGTCGTAAGGTGTTCCTCTTTGAAAAAAACTCTTTTAGTTGCCACTATGTACATATATGAAACATTAGATTGAATGTTAGATGATTGGAGATTTGTGAAACATTAGATTGAATGTTAGATGATTGGAGATTTGTGTGTCTTCATATTAGTAGTTGGGAAAAACAGTTAAAGAGCATTAGTTCCTGCAAGCAGTTTTCCAAGATCAATCTTTGCAAAAAAAGCTAGTTCTCTAGCTCGATTCCTGCAAGTATCGGTACTTTTCTAGTGCTTAATTATCTAGACATGTAGGAAAACATTCCTTCAGAGCTCGGGAATCTGAAGCTGAATTCTTTCAATGTCTTGGACAGCCATTTGTCCGGCTCAATTCCTCAGGTGTTTGAGAGTCTGGTGTATCCAAAGAGGTTTTTGGGAAATCCTGAGTTGTGTAGTTGCGACACCTTTAATGGCACGAAGTATTGTACTAAAGAAAGCAGTGAAAAAACTAAGGAGTAGAAATGGTGTTGGCAGCTTCTTTGTTTGTTTTCTTTGTCGCTTATTATTTTTGTGTAGAATATCTAGTGGAGCGAACAATATGACCACTTTCCACTTCCAATTTTTTGCTCATGGGTTGTTGTTGCTTAGAAATGCTGGTCCACGGTGGCCTCCCACGAGGTGGTCGTTGATCAAAAGTATCCCTCTTGTTGTCACACATTCTCCATGCCAAATTCACATCCGTTGAAGCATTTTCCCTGGACCTTGTTATATTTTCCGAATATACATGATTCGTCTTCGTGGTTGTGCTGTGTACTAGTAGAGACCTGAGATCATCAAACGACATTGAGTGGATTCGATCTTGGGCACTTCCATAGTGTTTTATTCTTCTTCTATTTCTCCTCCTTCTCGACTTCTTCTCCTAAAGGATTCTTCGTCTCTATTTTTATCAAATGACGAGGAAAAAAAATAAATGTTAAATATCTAACACTTTTCCTCCATAGCCCTCTTCCATGGATTCATATAGCTTCCTAGATCCAGAGCCTGCAGTTTCCATCCAGATTGGGTGCCAGTCGTGCTTCTTTTCTTACCCCGTTGAGAATCTTGTTTCCTTGAATGCTTAGGAATTTTTTGAATCGGTCAAAAATTAATATGCCTGACCTTGCACTTGGTCCTTCCTAAGGACTTTGCCATATGATTCTCTGATTTCCATTATAGGATAAGATTGAAACCACACCTGTTGTCTCCATATAATTTTCCCTTTCCCTTCAGACTTGTTCATTCCGATGGTCATCAGAACTTTTCAATTTCATTCCAGTGCTTAATTCGCTTAAATAAATGTTTCCAGACTTATATTATTTTCAATTGAATGCAAAATAATTCTAGATATCAGATGTAGAGGCTCTGCAACTGATGTATAGACTATGTGTTTATAACATAGAGTGATTATTTTCTTTAATGTTTAGATCGAGGGCTCTCTTTTACAATTTTTGTATTGAAGTGATATTTCGTTTATGTAGGAGAATATGATCCGCTAGATCCAATCAGAAACATAACAATAAAATGGGATATCATGTCCTGGATACCGGATGGTTATCTGGTAAGTATGCACCCACACTACATTGCACATTCATGCTCTTACTTTGTAGAGATCCTTCATAGAGTAGTTTTTTCTTTAAGGTAGTTGAAAAAAGTTAGGGATCCACAGTGGTGGTGATGAGTGTCCACACCTAATACTTGCATCTATTTCAATATTTGAAAGGAAACGTTTTTTCCAACACGTTTATGCCAAATTCCAACTTCCGTCTTTTTCCTTGTTTAAATTTATAGATGATACCCATATATGTGCTTGCATATAGTTTTGTGATATTCTCGTTATGATCCCCAAGCAATATTCAAATAACTTGAAGAAAATGTGTTTTATTAGGTGGCTTGGTAGAGTTGAAGCCTACCCGAAGTTCAACCTTTTTTGAAGACAGGCCTTGCATATATATAGTTGTCATGTTCTTGCACAAAATATAAAGATAAAATTCATGGCCCTGTGTAATTAATAGTTCGACATCTCCATCTTACACCCATCGAGAAACCTCATTTGTCCATGAAATTTATATTTAGTGGGCATTCTCATCAAGGCTATTCCTCTCTAGGATTAATGATATTTATGTGCAGTGTTAGAATACCATTTATTAATGATGTTGCAATTGAATTTGTTCAATATGTGTTTCACCCAAAAAAGGTTAATTAGAAAACCTGTATCTTATTTTAAATTATAGGGTTTATTTATTTATTTATAATAAAAGTATTTAATAAAATTTGAAAATAATATTAGTGTTTATATATTGAACGTTGATTATAAATCATTTTTAATATTTTTTTTTAATGTAATTTTAGGATATTATAGTATTGTCATGTATGAGAGAAAATTAGGCTAATTTCTTATAATTTTTCTGAATGCTCAATGATAAATCTAAATTATTTTTTAGATTTTTTAATATAATTTGTTTATGTGCAGTGTTAGGATACCATTTTATTAATGATATTGCAAAGAAAATTGTTCCATGTGTGGTTAACCTAAAAAAAGGAAAATATTTAATTAGAAAATTGTATCTTATTTTAGAGATTTGGGTTATAATATTTCTTTTTTTAGAAGTATTTTTTTAAATAAAAATATTTAATAAAATTTCAAAATTTAAACATTAGTCGATTTTATATATTTTTATAAAAATAAATTATTATTGTTATTTTAAGTATTTTTATGAGAATTTATTTTCTTAGTTCTCATTCTATTATTTTTATTTCTATTAATGAATTAATTTTCCTTCTATTAAATTTCTATATTACATAAAATATGTGAAGATGTATTTGAATCCTTTGATTACATTTTTCGCAGTGAGAACCCAATGAAAATACACCTAGCGTGTTCGGTCCCTTGGGATTTATGAATGTAGCTTATTGGGTCTCTTGGGATCTATGAATGTGCAAACTATGACAAGGTCCAATCTATGGAGAAAAATATCCCTTTCTAGTTACGTCGTACAACATTCCTCTTTGAAAACAATTCGCTATGTAATATCCCAAGGATCAAAATTTTAAATAAATCAACACATCTAGTGTTCCAACTAAAAATAATTGAGATAAAAAACACAGAACACAACAAATATAAGAAATTGAAGCCCACTTGTGAATCCTGGATGGATCCACCACATAAACATCACCGCGGGGTTTTCGTCCTAGGATCACTAAAAGAACTGGCCAGGCGAGGTTCTCAACCCAAACATAATAAAATAGATAAACTAGAATGCCGTAATTGCCTAGCTTCTCTCCCCTTTTATAGGCTTGATGGGTCAATACCAACAAGAAATACCATGGGTCAATACCATGGGAAAATACCATCAAAAAATACCATGGGTCAATACCATGGGTTAATACCATGGGTCAATTCTATCCACTTTGACGGGATCAAGAAAGGGGATATTACAAATCCTCCTGCCCAAAGATTGCTTGTCCTCAAGCGATCTACTTCTATCCACAACAGAAGTATTTGTACATTGATACCAGGATCCCATACAATCTGATGTGCCCTCCATTTTGAATGGTCCTGGATGGATCCTTCAATACCTGGATCCCAAACAATCCTTTGACCAATCATTTCCCCAATGGATTCTCCTGGATCCCAATGCCACCTAAATCCTGGGACCTGTGGGTTATGGTACCATTTCAACCCTCCATCGTTGTCCGCACCAAAGGGCCCAACCTGCAATATGCCCTCAGCTGTGAGTATCCTCCAAAGAATCAACCTATCGATAGAATACCAACTCATAATCTCTCGCCAATCCATACTTGGGGAGGGATGAATATCTGCAAATCTACTATGTTGATGTTGTTCAATGCTCAATTCATGCTTCTCTACTTGGTTACCCAACCTGATGCAGTTGGAGAACTCTTCCCTTCTCTTCCCAATGTATAAAAGTGGGTTGTTGGTGTTGCAAGCCTTATCTATGTATTCCTGTAGAGCGCTACTATGGGACTCCCGATTGTACTCCTCATGCGGCCTTGTGAGGGACTTGAGTTTTTCCTCAATACTAGACATCTTGGTCAATGATTTGGCACATTTCCCTATGAGTTCCTCAATTTTTCGGTTCTCCTGTAAGACAGTGTCTCGGATTGTCCAGACTCTTTGCTTCAACAACATAAGATCTGTCTTGAAATGCATGATCCTCTCCTAAAAATGCATGATCCTCTCCTCATTTGATTCTCCTTGAGTGTATTCATCCTGGACCTCTTCACATGTGAGGATGAGTTGTCCATTCTTTCTGGTTGTCAAACATGGATGTACTGGTGGACTGTTGTCTATACCTGATTGCCCATACTCTTTATGGATGTCCTCCATTGTATTTATAGATTCAACTACCACATCATCAGGAGGAATTGCATCTTTCCTTTCGTCATATACTTTTTCAAGTTGACTGATCATCTTGTCTTGCAAGTTTCTCTGAAGAGCATGGTGTTGTTGTTCACCACTTGTATTTGACTGCTCAGATCCTTCATAGGCCCTCTCCTGAAAACCAACAAACCCATCTATGGATGAATCCCCATGATCTGAAGAAGTCTCTAATTTTTCTATCCTTGTTGCCTCCTTATTATCTGGACGTGAATGGTCAAGTGCCCAAACTCCCTTGCATAAAAAGCATAAGCCTTTCCTCCTTAGTTAATTTTTGCTGTCTCCACAAATTTTTGTTAGTTCCTCCTTGGTTAACTTCTTTCTAAGTAGTTTGATGCTCTGTTTGATCAACCCCTCAACTAGTTCATAAGCAGCAGGTGATGCAATTAGCTCCTTCCTCCAAATGGCCAACAATTTGAATCTCAATTGTTCGCAGATGGCCCTATCTTCTCCTAAGATCGGAGACATGATATTTTGCATGTCTGTTTTGATGTAGTTTGGATGAGACATTGTAATTCCATTGCAGAAGTATTGGAGCATCTAAAGGATTAAATCATCACACTCTAGATCCAACATAAGCATACCAAATCTGAATTTCTCCATGCGTTCCAAAATTTTGCGCTTCTGGTAAAAAGTAAGAACGGTGGTGTTGTCCAACCCTTGGAGTGCTTCTACCATTACCTGAAAAGTCCTCCTCATTATGTCATCATTGTAGGGCAATAGCGGTGCTGTTAAGGCTATGATTTTACTGAGACAAGAGGCGACCGTGAGTCTAACCTTTTCAGAAGAATGCTCCAAGAACCTAGGTTGTATCAAAACAAGCATGGATGGCTTCAAGGCCCAACTTGACCCTTCCCATTCTGATTTATCTATCAAGCTCAAAGTCGCATCTAATGTGTCTAGCTATAGGAGAATATCTTTAGACTTTGTACCCTGCAATTTGGATCCAAGTTCGAAGAGACACTTGCTTGTTACATCTTCCTTCCGGATATCTTTTGACTGCTGAAGGATAACATGGACCTTTCGAGAGAAAGGCCTGTTGCTCTGTTCTTGCTTATGATTTGTATGTTGTTTCCATATTTGATCCAGAGAATCGACTGATATATCATTATGTTGATTCTTGTGGCATTTCCAAAAATAAAATGATGACATACTTTTTCTTCTCTCTTCGGATTTCTTCAATAAAACTGATTTACACCATTTTGAGAAATCAATCTATACTAGGGTTGAAAGAAAACAAGTGATAAATATTCAGCCCCCATAAAGACATTGAACACCTACAAATAATAGAAAAGAAAATAATAACACAATGCAACAATAGCTGGTGTAGAAGAAGTTTCCCAAGGCCTCAAAATCGACCATCTTAAATTAGCCCTCTTGCATCGTATGGTTTTACCATCATTCATTTCTGTGTGTTCAAGAAGAGAGAAATGGCACCCAAACGCTCTTGTTGCATCCCCTTCTCCTGTTGTTGCCTTTCTTCACCTTCATCATTAGATGAAAAAGGACAAGTCGATCATCCGACTTAGGTGCTCCGAGCTTGCTTTCTGCAACTAACAATACAATAGGTACAATGTTTTGATAGCACAAAAGGTCGAATGTTTTTATTTATGTTTCTCTTCATGTATATTATTTTGATGCCGTCATTTCACAGAAGGCTCCTCCACTTCTACAAATGGCAGCGCATATTGGTTCTTACAATGATAATACTGACGCTGCTGGTGATTGTGCAGTTCCAAGTGTTGGAGACGAAGCAGGCACCTCTCCAAATTAATTACTGTTCCTTGCCCTTCTGAGTCTGTCAACGTTTCACTTCCTCCTTGAACCGCATTAAAATGTAGAGATTTTAAGGAACAGTCCTCTACTATCAACTTTATCAACTGATCCAAGAGGAGAAAGGAATCCGGCAAATGTCTGAAGCTCCGGTAGCTCCGCAGCTCCAAATGCTTCAAGTTCATTAGGTTACATCCAAACGAAGGCAACAACATTTGCAACAAAGGGGTTTCTAATACCAATCTTTCCAAACTGCTTGGCTCTCTAATGGCACTTGGTCATTCTTTTAAGTTTTCAAGACTTACGTGTAACCAATTTTAAAAACTGTAGTTTCCAGGTCTGTCAGACAGAGATCACTTGGGAGCTATGTAGATTGTTGCGCAGGATGCCAAGGCTCTATAGTGCTGCCTAGAAGCGTTGCTTGGGCAGATCGTTGACGCAGCAGACTCCAGCGCTCATGTGGCTCCTTTGCGTTCCATATATGTCTCACGCTACTTTGAGAATGGCAGTCACCATGAGTAGCTATAGCTGTTAAGGGTATTAGTCTCCCTTCTGCGTCATGAACATTCCGCGACAGGAGATGATGCAAACTTCATGGAAGACAGCGTGCCCAAGAGTTACTCCTCGCTCATTGATAGGCATATAATGGGTCACGCATAGTCGACCACCTCGTGAGTTTGACTCGTAGCTACTGCTATTTACAGATGCGCTTCAATCGCCAAAATGTGTGGTCTGCTACCCTGAATGCCCAAGCTTGATTTCTTGATGGGGAACAATAGATCTGGACCTAAAATCAATAGATCTGCCTTGTAAGCCTACAAAATCTTCTAACGTTAAGCGACATAAACTAATTGATGAATATGGAAATATTTCTGCAAATATCAATTAGGATGGATGTGAATAAACCCTGAAATTGATGGATTTCTAGCTAGGGTGATTTAAGGTAGATCACCGAAAACTAGTCTCAAAATTATTCTGTGATAAACCTTCAGGCTGGCAGGATGCACAGCTCTGATACCAGTGTAATATCCCAAGGATCAAAATTTTAAATAAATCAACATATCTAGTGTTCCAACTAAAAATAATTGAGATAAAAAACACAGAACACAAAAAATATAAGAAATTGAAGCCCACTTGTGAATCCTGGATGGATCCACCACATAAAAATCACCGCGGGGTTTTCGTCCCGGGATCACTAAAAGAACTAGCTAGGCGAGGTTCTCAACCCAAACATAATAAAATAGATAATCTAGAATGCCCCAAATGCCTAGCTTCTCTCCCCTTTTATAGGTTTGATGGGTCAATACCAACAAGAAATACCATGGGTCAATACCATGGGAAAATACCATCAAGAAATACCATGGGTCAATTCTATCCACTTTGATGGGATCAAGAAAGGGGATATTACAACCTAGCTGACACTGTGTACATCCATGCAACGTCAGATTGAATGTTCGACGATTGAAGATTTGTGTGCCATCAGATTAGTAGTTAGAAAAAACAATTAACGGGAATTAGTTCGTGCATGCAACTGGACAAGATCAATCTTGCAAAAAAATAGTTCTATGATTTGATTCCCACAAGTCTCGGTACTTTTTGAGTGCTTAATTATCTGGATCTGTCAAACAATATTCTTATGGGGTCGATTCCTTCAGAGCTCGGGAATCTGAAATTGAATTCTTTCAATGTCTAGGACAACCGTTTGTCTAGCTCAAGTCCTTTGGCACTTGAGGAGTCTAGTGAATGGAGAGAATCTTTTGGGAAATCCTGAGTTGTGTAGCCGTGATACCTTTAATGGCACAAAGTCCTGTACTGAAGGAAGCAGTGAAAAATCTAAGTAATAGAAATGGTGTTGGTTGATTCGTTGTTTGTTTTCTTTGTCTCTCATTATTTTTGTCCTTGGGCTTGTCTGGTTTTATAGATGGTATCGAAGCTTTGAAAAAATAGAGAGGAAAATGTCTGCAGACAAATCTTCCTATATGTTGACCTCATTTCATAGGTTGAGGTTTAGTAAAAATAAGATTCTGGATTGCTCGGATGAAAATAATGTTATTGGGAGCAACGAAGTTGGTAAGGTTTACAAGGCGACATTGAGAAATGGAGAGATAGTGGCCATTAAGAGGATTTGGAGTAGTAGTAAAGGTGATGCTCCCAAAGATAATGATTTCAAGTCAGAAGTGGACATACCGGGAAAGATCAGGAATAAGGACATCGTGAAGCAATGGTGATGTTGTAGTAATAATGACTCCAATCTGTTGGTCAATTATTACATGCTTAATGGGATTTTGGGGGATCTGATTCATGGGCCTAGGTTTATTGTTCTTGATTGGCCCATAAGATACAAGATTTTTCTTAGAGAAACTCAAGGTTTGGCATATCTTCATCATGATTGCAAGCCATACATTGTTCAAAGAGACGTTAAGTCCAATAATATTTTAGTGGATGAGGATTATGGGGCTCATGTTGTAGATTTCGGTCTAGAGAAAATTTTGCAGAGTTGTATCATGGGGGTTGATTATATGTCTGAATTTGTTGGGTCTTATGGCTATATAGCTCCAAGTTGGTTTTATGGGCATTCTATAAAAGAATTCAATTTGGTGTTTCTCCAAATTTTGTTATATTTCTTTATAACTTCAAGGATGATATTGTTGTGTTAAACCCATTTATTTGAGGTTGATCTGGGCCTTAGTCAAGTGACCATTATGACTTGATGACTTGATTTTGTACTTGAAAATAGTTTGGTTGCTTGTGTGTTTAATTTTATTCGTGAATTCCATGTTCTTGTTTCACCTACTTTATTTAGTTAAATTGTTTGCCTTAACTTGCTCTTCTTGTGCTCCTTTCTCCATGAAATGGAATTGTGAATTCTTGTTACAACTTTTTTTCCATGAAATTTAACTCTACAACAATTGCTTCACTTTGAACTTTATATTGATTTTGGGATTCCATGGACATTGGTATGTAGTTCTTTTAATACAGTTGTTACTTAATGTTGTTTACGGTTTTGACTTAGTATTTTATCAATTGATTCAAATCTTTTTTTTATATGTTAATTTGAATTATTCTTGAAGATATTTTTTTTGTAAATTAAGTAGAATCAATTTTATGTCCATCTTTCCTTTATTTAGATTTAAAATCTTAGATCGTTATTTTTTTCCTTTAGCTTTTGAATAGTTTTTCATGAAAGTCCTATTTGAAAAATTTACATATGGTATTGTGCAGAGTACGCCTACACACTTAAGGTGAATGAAAAGAGTGACATATATATCTTTGGAGTGGTGATATTGGAGGTCATAACTGGGAGGAGGCCAGTAGATTCAAATTTTGCAGAGAACAAAGATATTGTGAAGTGGGTGTGTAGTATAATAGAGAAAAAGAATGGATGTCGAGAAGTGTTCGATCCCAAGCTTGTGGGTTGCTTCAAGGAGGAAATGGTGATGGCTATGGAAGTAGGAATCCTATGAAAAAACTCCCTGGCAATCAATAGGACATGAATGAGGAGGGTCGTAGATAGGTTATAGAAGTCCAATCTGCAAGAGAAGGCTAAGCCAACTCCCAAGGATGGAAAAAAGTCTCATTATTACGAGGAATATACAACATCCAATGAATAGGCATATTCTTTTATGTATTTTTTATCAGAATTTATTTTATTATTTCTCATTCTATTATTTTTATTTCTATTGATGAATTATTTTTCCTTATATTAAATTTCTATATTACATAAAATATGTGAAGATGTATTTGAATCCTTTGATCACATTTTTCACAATGAGAACCCAATGTAAATACACCTAGCCTATTGGGTCTCCTGGGATTATGAGTGTTAAAACTATGACAAGGTGCAATCTATGGAGACAAATATCCCTTTCTAGTTACGTCATAAGGCATTCCTCTTTGAAAACAACTCCCCTAGCTACCACTATGTACATCTATGCAACTTCATATTGAATGTTAGACAATTGAGTATTTGTGTGCCATCATATTAGTAGTTAGAAAAAAAAGGTAACGAGCATTAGTTCGTGTAAGCAACTAGCCAAGACCAATCTTGCAAAAAACTAGTTCTCCGACTTGATTCCTGCAAATCTTTGTACCTTTCGAGTGCCTAATTATCTGGACCTGTCGGAAAATATTCTCATGGGACTGTTTCCTTCAGAGCTTGGGAATCTAAAGTTCAATTCTTTCAGTGTCTCGGAAAATCGTTTGTACGACTCAGTTCCTTCAGTGTTTGAGATTCTGAGATATGGAGAGAGTTTTTTGGGAAATCCCGAGTTATGTGGCCCCTAAGACCTTTAATGACACCAAGTCTTGTACTGAAGAAAGTAGTGAAAAGGATAAGAAACAAAAATGGTGGTGGATTCTTTGTTGTTTTTTTTCTTTGTCTATCATTATTTTTGTCCTTCGGCTTGTCTAGTTTAACAGAAGGTACCGAAGCTTTGAAAAAATATAGAGCAAAGAGTTCGCGGAAAAATGTTCTTGGATGTTGAATTCATTTCATAGTTTGAGGATGACTAAAAATGAGATTCTGGATTTCTTAGATGAAAATAATGTTATTGGGAGTAGCATAGATGGTAAGGTTTACAAGGCCACGTTGAGAAATGGGAAGATAGTGGCTATTAAGAGGCTTTCATGTAGTAGTAAATATGATGCTTCCTATGATAATGGTTTCAAGGTAGAGGTGGACATACTGGGAAAGATCGGGCATAATGACATTGTGAAGCTATGGTGATGTTGTAGTAATTGAGACTCCAATATGTTGGTCTATGAATACATGTCCGATGGGAGTTTGGGGGATCTACTTCATGGGCCTAAGTCTACTGTTCTTGATTGGTCCATAAGATACAATATTTTTCTTGGAGCAACTCAAGTTTTTGCATATCTTCATCATGATTGCGAGCCATCCATTATTCACAAATATGTTAAATCCAATAATGTTTTACAGGATGAGGATTATGGGGCTCATGTTGCAGATTTCGGTCTCACGAAAATTATGTAGAGCTGTGGCATGGGAGTTGATTATATATCTACAATTTCTGGGTATTATGGCTATATAGCTCTAGGTTGGTTCTGTGGCATCCTGTAAAAGAATTATATTTGGTGTTTCTCCAAATTTTGGTAGATTTATTTATAACTTCAAGGTTGATATTGTTATGTTTAGCCAATTTATTTGAGGATGATCTCGACCTCGGTTAATTGACAAATATGACTTGATGACTTGATTTTGTGCGTGCGAATAATTTGAATGTTTGTGTGTCTCATTTTATTCCTGAATTCCACGTTCTTGTTTTTCCTACTTTATCCAGTTAAATTTCTTCTATTTCCTTGCTCTTCTTGTGCTCCTTTTTCCATGAAATGGAATTGTTAATTCTTGTTATGGTTGTTTCTCCATGAAATTGAACTCTACAGTAATTGCTTAACTCTGAACTTTATATTGATTTTCAAATTCCATGGATATTAGTATGTAGTTCCCACTTTTAATACAATTGTTACTTAATTTTGTTTCCAATTTTCACTTATTATTTGATCAATTGATTCAAATATTTTTTTTTATGTTTATTTGAATTAATTTTGTAGATATTTTTTTGTAAATTAAGAAGAATCAATTTTATGTCCATCTTTCCTTTCTTTAGATTTACAATCTTAGATCACTATTTCTTTTATTTACCTTTTGAATATTTATCCACGAAAGTCATATTTGAGAATTTTACATATGGTATTGTGTAGTGTACACCTAAAAACTTAAGGTGAATGAAAAGAGTGGCATCTATAGCTTTGGAGTGGTGATCTTGGAGCTCATGACTGGAAGGAGGCTAGTAGATTCAGAGTTTGGAGAGATCAAAGATATTTTCAAGTGGGTGTGCAGTATAATAGTGAAAAATAACGGATGGTAGGAAGTGTTGGATCCTAGGCTTGTGGGTTGTTTCAAGGAGGAAGTGGTGATGGTTATGGAAGTAGGACTCCTATGCACAAGCTACCTTCTAATCAACACGCCATCAATGAGTGGGGTTGTATATATGTTGCACAAGGCCAAGCCAACTCAAAAGGATGGAAAAATGTCTCATTATTATGAGGAATATACAACATGCAATGAATAGGCATGATGGTAGTTGCATTTGGCCTAGAATTTTCTTCTTTAAAGGGCCTCTAAATTTAGTGCCACTTTATAGCTTCTAAGTTTTCTTAGATTTTTTTGATGTATAGAATTTAGAATCTAACCCCGGTACTAATACCCAAAATAGAAGTTTTTTTATTGTAATGTTTTGGGTATCATTTACATGAGTACATTAGCTAGAGGTGCAATATGCGCATGTAAATGGGAGTCACTATGTTGCTGTGTTCTAAAATATTTTCCTTTTGAGTTAATTAGTTGTAGAATTTCAACTAAGACTCAAATTTTTCTCTCTGTCAAACACCATGTGGCAAGCACTGATGTGTACCATTATCATCATTCATTTTCAGTGCTCCTTCTCATGCTATACTCTCCTTCGAATAGTCATTTAAATTTAAATAGTAAAAGTTGAAGCTTTAAATTTAATGGAACATATCCGGTAATCAGATGCTTTTATTTGTTGCCACCTTATATTCTCATTACCCTGTTGTCATGAATCGAAATTTGGTATAATTTCAAGTAAAAGCATGTTTCCATTCCTGGTATTAAATTCCAATCGAATAGCAATATTAGAAATAAATTTTAACTCATCTTGGATTTGTAAATGGACATGTCTTATTGATGCCCTTCGTTTTTACATTCTAAGTCCAACCTTGTAACACCTTTTTATATCATGTGCCAGAATCATGAAAAAGACAACTTATATATTGAACCAGAAACTTGGTGAGCATCCATTTCCATCGTACTAATGTTTTTTTGATGTTTTTGACTTACATACTCTTTCTAATGAGATGTGGAAAGAAGTGCTATCATCTTTAAACATTGAGGAGATAAATGTTCTGATAATTATATTTTAAAAGATCATTTACACTATATTTATGTATGCGATTATAAATGCAGAAAAAATTAATTCATAAAAATATCTTAGATTTGACCTTCATCACAAAATTCATTGAAACTCTAGCATTGAGAAATAATTAATAAAGGATGGAAAGCTTCTTTGTTCTTGGCAACAACTATAAATAAGTGCTACATAGTATCTTATTCCCTACCACATAAGTTAGAAATTATTCTCTCACAAATATTGCGTATAAAATGGTTGTGACAAAATTAAATTAGAATCATTTCATGATTCAAGAATACTTTGGGAGGGAAAATGAGCTTGAGATGTAAATGATAGGAATTTGGTAGTGTTAGGGAAAATGGATATTAGAGGAAGACTTGAAATTTTCCACTTAAGATTTATATTATTTCCTCAACAAAATTTTAGGTAATATGGCTGTATCGAAATTAACATAAAGTTATTTAATAGGTACACAAGCTTGAGTTGTAACTTGTAGGAATTTTTCACAGTTAGGGGAAATATATATCATAAAAGACTTGAAATATGAAATTGGTACATGTTGAATTTAGGTGCAGGTACATGATAAAATTATAGGTAGGTAGAATCTAAAAGACTATAAGCTTTTGATCAAGTGAGATAGAAATGACTATGAGAGGAGAAAGAAATATGCATCAAACATATGTGGAAGGAAACGATCTCAACATCTGTAATATCCCGTTTCGGGGATATCGCTAAAACACAACAAACTCCAACCAGAGATTGAATGGGAGGGCATTTACTGGATATGTTGCCTCTAAAGAGAACGAGATTCAGAGGCTACTTGGCCCTTTCTAGACTCTGTCTAAGAGTGAAAGATAAACACACCAAGTGGTATAGAACTAGAATGCTCAAAAATAATAATAGACATACAATAGAAAGAGAATGCAGCAACTATGGAAACAACGGAAACTACGAAAACTCAACTAGAAAACATAGAGAGGAAATGTTGAGCCATTTTATTAATCTGAGAAATTTAATGAAGTACAAGAGGCCAATATTGTGCAAGGAAAGTGAGAAAACACTCTCAGAAACGATAGGAAATGGATCCTTTATGAACTGCGTCCCAACTGCTGGAAAAATGTCGTGTAGAAGCTACTGCTGGAATGGGCTAAAGATTAGGGGGTGATCCCCTTGCTGGAATGAGAAAAATCGGAAAATCTCCTCTCCTTGACAACCCATACAAGATCCAAAAACCATTCCAAGAATGGCCAACCCTAGAAATCACCAGAAACTGCCTCCCCAGTGAATTATGCTGGCCTTCAAGGCACTATGCAGTGGCTAGATAGAAACAACTGAAATACTGCCACAAACTCTGCCAAAAACCTCTGATGGGAAAAGGCTGACCCTCTAATCAGAATCCCGGCGAAATCACCTGCAGAAACCCCAATCCGAAGCACCTCCACAATGGACTGCGTCCTCTCTCCCAGTGACTGCGCAGTCTCTATAAGCTCCAGCTTCGCAACAAACCCAAACAATGAAATGACTCACAAAATAATGAAAGACAAACCTTGCCCTAGTAGGCACTCGAAGTCCCCCAGGGCTAAGGGCGAGATCTCCGACCGGAGACACTTAATGCACTAAATAGTGCTGCAGACAGGCTAAACAGCCAGTGTGCTCAAGAAGACAAAAGTCTCACTCCAAAATCAACAACTAAAGAATGATCCAAATCAGGAGGCTCCTCCATATTTTATAACATTGGTTTCCCTCCAAAACCCATCATAGCCTCTCTCTCCTCCACATCCTCATCCTTATCTACGCAGAAGCTTCTAGAGTGCACGTAGGCCCCCCTCCTCTACGTGGTGTTTGGCCCCCCTTGACCCCCCTTGAGTCACAACGTTGTGCTACTAGGCGGATGTATTATTCTACTAAAGTGAGTTAGATCCTCTTTACTCAGTTTTTATTTATTTACAAACCATAGACGACAAAACTATACAAAGTCGAATATTCCAATTAGCTGTCGCTAATTAGGAATATTACAGTCCCCCCTGGCAAAATGTTACTTGCCCTCAAGCAACTGAAGTGATGGATGCTGCAAAATCTTCTCTCTCTCCCAAGTGGCATCCTCATCCAGAAAATTCTTCCACCTCAGCAAGAATTCTCGGACCGTCCTGCTCCATAACCGCTTCTCCCTAGTATCAATAATGGCCTCTGGCTACAACACCGAGTGCCCCTCATCATCTGTAGGTGGTAGCTCCTCAGTCACTGTCACCTACTGCCCTAGTGCCTTCTTCAAGCATGATACATGGAAAATGTTGTGGATCTTGCTACCTTGGGGTAGCTCCAACTCATATGCAACCTTCCTAACCTTGCGTATCACCTTTTATGTCCCATAGAAATGAGGCTTGAGCTTCTCAGATCCCTTCTGCTTTAGCGATGACTGTCGGTATGGCTGTAAGCATAGGTAGACCAGATCCTCTACTTCAAACTGTCGCTCCACCCAACCTCTTTTGGCATACAACTTTTGTTGGTTCTGTGCTGTAGCCATGTTGTCCTTGAGAGCTCGGAGGATGTCTTGACTCTCTTGGATCCACATCTTGGGTCTAGGAGCCTTACTCGCACTGAACATCACATCAACAAATGATAAAGGATGGTACCCATACAAAGCGTAAAATGGTGACATACCAATAGACATGTGATGTGTCGAGTTGTAGCAATACTCCCTCAAATGAAACCATCTCAACCATGCTCGCTACTACCTACTGACATAGTTACGCAAGTAGCCCTCCAACCACTTGTTAACTATCTCCGTCTGTCCATTCATCTGTGGGTGGTAACTGGTACTCGGTGTCAACTCTGTCCCCACTAGCCGGAAAATCTCCTGCCAAAATCCGCCCATGAAGCGGCTGTCCCTATCACTGATGATGGTCTTAGGAAGACCATGCAACCTGAAAATCTCTCAGAAGAACAGCTCGACCACCTGTGTTGCTATTTAATGTGCGAATATGGCGAAAAGGTGCGCATACTTTGTCAGTCGATCAACGATGACAAATATACAATCCTTGCCCTGCACCACGAGTAACCCTGTGATGAAATCCATCGATATGCTCTCCCATTTCCCCTCTGGAATGGGAAGAGGCTGCAACAACCCTATGGGATGGCTCATCTCACCCTTGTTCCTCTCACAAACATCGCACTCCGTGATGTGTTGGAGTACATCCTCCTTGAGGCCCCTCCATGAGAACCTTTCTCTAATGGCCCTGTAGGTTTTGGTATACCCCTGATGGCCTGCCAATGGAGAATCATGTGATGCCTGGAGTATCTTCTTCTTAAGCTGAGATCCCTTAGTCAAGAAGATCCTATCTTTGTAATAGATGATCTCATCGACCACCCTGTACCTGTCATCTGCCACCTGTTCATCCAGCACCTCACATGTGAACTTGTCCTTGGAGTACTCAACTAAAAATAGAGCCCTCCAATCTGTGTCCAAGCTCATAAGAGATAACGTGGCTAGTCTACATGAAAGGGCATCTGCTACCACATTATTCTTACCCTTGACATACTCAATGTCAAATTCATATGCTTGGATCTTACTGATCCACTTCTGCTACCTCTCTTGTAGCTGCTTCTGCTCCAAAAAGAACCCGAGGCTGTTGTGGTCAGTCCTCACCCTGAATCTTTTCCGTACCAGATACTGCCGGAATTTGGCCAATGCATGCATGATGGCCAACATCTCCTTGTCGTAAATAGGATACAACCTCTCATGCGGAAGGAGTTTCCAGCTCTCAAAAGCTATAGGGTGTCCCCCCTGCATCAATACTGCGTTGATCCCCTCTCCCGACGCATCAGACTCCAAGACAAATGGCTGCGTAAAATTCGGCAACACAAGCACTAGGCAGCTACTCATCATGTCCTTGAGCCTATCAAAGGCTTGTTGCGCTGTATCTGTCCAATACAATGCCCCTTTCTTCGTCAAATCTATAAGGGGTGCAGCAAGCTGTGAGAACCCTCTGACGAACTTCTTGTAATAGGCACATATCCCAATGAACCCTTTAAGTTCCGTCACATTCCTTGGCTCCGACCAATCTCTGATGGATCTAATCTTCTCCTCGTGGACCCTCACTCCGTCCACTCCAATGATGTGACCCAAATACAACATCTCTGTCATCCCAAACTCACACTTGGAGAGTTTGGCATAGAACTGTTGCTCTTCCAAGATGTGTAGTATTGCCTCTATATGATGGAGATGCTCCTCCCACGTCCTGCTATATATGAGTATGTCATCAAAGAAAACCAATACAAACTTCCTTAGATGACTGCGGAAGATATGGTTCATGCAAGACTGAAAGGTGGCTAGTACATTGGTCAGCCCAAAAGGCATAACCAAAAACTCAAAGTGCCCATAATGACACATAAAGGCGGTCTTGGGAATGTCATGTTCCCTCACACGAATCTGATGGTACCCTGATCTCAAATCAATCTTTGAGAAGAACTTAGCTCCTCTCAGCTCATCCATCAACTCACTGATCTTGGGTATAGGGTACCTGTTCTTCAGAGTCTTCTTGTTCAGGGCCCTATTGTCAATACACATCCTCAAGGTGTCGTCCTTCTTCTTCACCAGCACTACAGAAGAAGCAAACGGACTTGTGATCGGTCTGATGTGTCCAGGAGCCAACAACTCCTGGATGGCCTGCTCAATCTCATCCCGATAGGCTTTGGGATGCTTATAGGGTGTAGTGATCACCGCCTGGATACCCTGCTCAAGCTTGATGGTATGCTCAAACCCTCTATCTGGTGGCTGACCTGGCGGTATATCCTCAAATACTACCTCATGCCTGTCAAGGATAGCCTGTATCTCTGGATGAACTGCTCGACTGGTGGTCTCTGCCTCTGATGCCCGCAGCTAAACCACCCACTCTATTTTTCCCTTCCAGAAGTCTGCCTCCATCCAGTGTGCCGAAACTGTCTGAGTTGGGTAAGTATGCATCCCGCGGATCTTCTCATGCTTCCCAGTCTTCTTTTCATCCCACTCCATCTCTAAGGCCTCCCAATCCGTGGTGACCTTCCCCAGAGTAATCAGCCACTGAACACCCAGTACCACATTGGTATCTAGTATGTTGACCACGAAAAAGTGATCAGTCATGGTGTAAGTACCCATTGTCACTGCTAACTCTGGGACATACTGGGCACACTACATCGTCTGGGCTCCTGGGACCAAGACTGAAAATTCGTCAAAAATATCGGTCGGTATACCCCTCTGCTCGACCATCTGTGCATCAATGAAGTTGTGGGTTTCCCCACTATCAACCAAGACTGATACTCATTGGCCACATACTGTCCCAAGTACGTGCAGCGTGAAATACTTAGGAACTCCTTGTAAAGCTGTAGGGGCCCCTCCTGTGGGTGCAAAAGCTACAACTCCCATCCCTGGAGGTGGAGGTGGCAACTGATCCTGGGCCATCTGACTATCTCCTGCCTCCTCGTCATCCTCCTCATCCTCTTCCCCGCTATCATTAGAGAACACATCAATGAAGTGTGCTTTACCAGTAGCACACCTATGCCCTGGTGCCCACGACTCCTGACAAGTGAAGTAGAGCCGCTTCTTCCTCAACTCCCTCCTGGCCTCATTATCTACCTATGCCCGTCTTGGATTCGCCTTTGGAGGAGGAACCCTCACATCCTTCCCCTTGGGCTGGAAACCCTGTCTCTGAGGGTAAGGTGTCCGCATCCTAGGAAACGCATCCTGCAAATCCCTGGTCGTACTGATAGCATCCTGGAGTGTAGCTGGTCTAGTGGATCTGACTAGACCTCGAAGTGGCTCTGCCAATCCCTCCAAAAACATAGAGATCATCCGTGTCGCGGATAGATCTAGCACCATCATTGAAACCCTCAAGAAATCTGCAATGTATGTCATTGGGCTCCCTGTCTGTTTGAGCTTCGTCAGCTCAACAAAATGCTGTTTCAGATCCCTCCGGTCAAAACGCTCTATAAATATCTTGGTAAAATCGACATATGTTGTCAGTGTGGAGTGCCTGAGTGTCACCATCCCATGGAACCACCAGCCCTGGGCCTCACCATCCAAATCTAATGTCGCCACCTTGATGGCCTCCATCTCCGACATCTAGTTAAGCTGGAAATAGATGTCCAGCTCCTCCACCCAAGACTTTGCCCAAGTGTTTGACGATCCATCAAATGTAGGCAAATGAAATCTACTAGAGGCATGGTGGGAATCTCCATCATAGGAATTTCGGTGCCCTCTATGATGGTCGCGGGGTCTACTGTCCCGCTGGAGCTACACAAAATCTCTGAATGTGAGAGCATCGCTAAAATCCTTCTTGTAGGACTGATACTCTGGGAAATACTCATCTAAGTGTCCAGGCTCTGCCTCCTGCCAGGCTCCTGCCCCTGTATCTGCTCCCAAGAAAGTGGGCATAGTAGAGAGGGTAGGTGCACATGAAGCCATCGGCTGAGGAGTATCACGCTGAGCAGCACCCCGCTACGGAAAATGATGTGATGTACCTAATCCCTCTCTGACCTAGAAAACCCCTAGAGTCTCACGCTGCCTAGCCTCCATAGTTGTGAACCTCTGGCCCATCACCTCAATGTTTCTAGCTAAATCCTACACAGACTTGAGGAGTGCCTCTCCAAACTATTTGGCCTCTATGTCATCTGCCATTTTTTCTTCCTCTCTTAAATCTACTACAAGCTCCACCTGATCTGTGTCTGTGACAGGCTCTCTCTTCTGATCTGCATCCTCTACCCAGGCACAATCTTCCTCTTCGTAGGTGGCCTCCAACCTAGTCTCACGGTCTCTATACTTCCTGCCTTTGTACGGTCTCTTTCCTGATGTCATAGACCACAGGCTGAGCCAAAACTATGCTTTGATACCACTGTAATATCCCGTTTCGGGGATATCGCTAAAACACGGGAAACTCCAACCAAAGATTTACTAGGAGGGCATTTACCTGATATGTCGCCTCTAAAAAGGATGAGATTCGTAGGCTACCTGGCCCTTTCCAGACTCTGTCTAAGAGTGAAAGATAAACACACCAAGTGGTATAGAACTAGAATGCTCAAAAATAATAATAGACATACAATATAAAGAGAATGCAACAACTATGGCAACAACGGCAACTACGACAACTCAAACAGAAAACAAAGAGAGGAAATGTTGAGCCATTTTATAATCTGAGAAATGTAATGAAGTACAAGAGGCTAATCTTGTGCAAGGCAAGTGAGAAAACACTCTCAGAAAAGACAGGAAATGACTCCTTTATGAATTGCATCCCAGCTACTGGAAAAATTTCATGTAGCTGCTACTGCTGGAATGGGCTGAAGATTAGGCCCTGATCCCCTTACTAAAATGAGCTGAAAATCGACAAATATCCTCTCCTCGACAACCCAGACAAGATCCACAAACCATTCCAAGAATGGCCAACCCCAGAAATCACCAGAAACTGCCTCCCTAGTTAATTACACTGGCCTCCAAGGCACTGCGCAGTGGCTATATAGAATCAGCTGAAATACTGCCACAAACTCCGCCAAAAACCTCCGATGGGCAAAGGCTGACCCTCTGCTCAGAATCCTAACGAAATCACCTGCATAAACCCCAATCCGAAGCTCCTCCACCATGGAATGCATCCTCTCTCCTAGTGACTACGCAGTCTCTATAAGCTCCAGCTCCATAACAAACCCAAACAATGAAATGACTCACAAAATACTGAAAAAAAAAACCTTGCCCGAGCAGGCACTCGAAGTCCCCTGGGGCTAAGGGCAAGATCTCCAACCGGAGACACTTAATGCACTAAACAGTGCTACAGACAGGCTAAACAACCAGCATGCTCAAGAAGACAAAAGTCTCACTCCAAAATCAACAACTCAAGAATGATCCAAATGAGGAGGCTCCTCCATCTTTTATAACATTGGTTTCCCTCCAAAACCCGTCGTAGCCTCTCTCTCCTCCACATCCTCATCCTTATCTGCGCAAAAGCTTCTAGAGTGCACGTAGGCCCCCCTCCTCTACGTGGTGTTTGACCCCCATTGAGTCACAATGTTGTGCTACTAGGCGGATTTCTTATTCTAATAAAGTGAGTTAGACCCTCTTTACTCACTTTTTATTTATTTACAAACCATAGACGACAAAACTATACAAATTCAAATATTCCAATTAGCTGTCGCTAATTAGGAATATTACAACATCACATATACAATTCACAACCTTTTTTCATTTTCTTTAGAATATGTTATGTTTTCTTATGAATAAAAATCCTTTTGCGTTTATTTATAGGCCACATATTGGTCAAATACATATCCAAGTCTCACAGGATATCAAGCTGAATAAAGGAAAGCTTGTGGATGATACCATAATAGTTCACCATGGTATCTCTAAATAGTGAATTAAATTTTTTATGCTAGCTAAAATAATTATTTAATCAATGCTAGAAAAAATATCCACTTCTCTCCTATCAAACAATGAAATTTTTTTATGTCAGTGACTAACTTTATTGATATATCTATTTCGTAGATATTCTTTCAACTAGTTCATCCAATGGTAAACTTTGAATTTGTCATTTTTGAAAAAATACTTTGAATATATAAGGCTATAACATTTTGTTTACTAATTTTTATATTGAGTGATCTTATATATCTCATGTTTGAATTTATGCCTTACGACGTTTCCTTTGCAACATCTGGTGCATTTGCTAGTCATATCCCATATACAACCAAGAAATTGTACCACCCAATCATAACCAAACCATGTAAAACAAACCCTTCTGTCTCCCATCTTCTCGTGTTTCTCCATGAAATGTGTAACCATAATAAACAATTTTTTTTATATAACATAGCTTCATAACCATGCATTGTTCTTATCAAACATATCCCATGCCAAAATTGAATCATCATAAATATCCATATATAAGTGCAGTGTAAATTATCCAGTCAAAACTGAAGCGGTAAGTCTATCATCAACAAAATATAAGCAATATTGAAAACCATACCAAAAAAATGCTGCAAATTTTTCTTGTTGTTCTTTCTGGAGGGGATGGCAGGTAATTGAATGTGATGAACCATGTGATGAGTCAAAAAGCGTGACCTTTTCTTTATGTCTTTGGTAACTGACAACATATTGTGGGTTGAAGGCTTGTTTGCATGATTGACCAACAACACCAACAAGAACAACAAGTTTCTTTGAGGCCTGATGAGTGGAGTGAGGGTGTTGGCTAGAAGGGACATAAATTTGTGGTGCTCCATGATGGGAATGGACTATACAAGAATCAACAAATTAAAAGTGAGAAATATGTTCCTAAGGAGGGGGAGACAAAGAGACTCTAGGAAAACCTTGGACTAAATGAAGTGACGATGGCAACCTTCCAATCATCGTTATATTGAACAAATAGAGGGGATGAAGCATGTCGAGGGACTGGAGCACGAAAGTAGGTTGATGTGAAATAGGGGGTTGTTGTGGTTGAGGTTTCACCACACACTAAAGCTCTATATGACCTAACAGATTGAGCACACTAGTGCAGAGTAATTGAAAAACTGATAATGGAACAAATTCACCAAATTACTTGTAGGTAATGAAATATTATGGAATCAATCAAAAATAAATGAAAAACAATCCGAGTTTGCAACACCAAATAGGAGGCACAATTTCATAAAGGTAAAAAAGGGACAATGCTGATACAGGTTAAATAGCCTATTGTGAGCTCATAGAGAATGATAATAATTGATTTTGAAGTGCAATGAAATGGGATAGATAACGCAAAAATAAGGGCAAGACTAGCCAATCAAATGGGACATATATATAATTTTTTTTTACAGAAAATCAATACGATTGGTAGAAGGGATGAATACATTGTCATGAACAAGTTGCATGAAATAAAATTCATAAATATCATACCATGAGACATGTTACAAGTGTGGATGAGGAGAATGTGCTATGAACAATGTATTAACATATTCGAGTCTAATGATTTACAAAAACGTTTTTAGATATGCACTCGATAATTTTATCAAATAGAGTGATGATTCAACATAAAGAATTTTGACAGTAACCCATATGCACACCCTTAGCCATGGTTTTTTTCCTAAGGCATAATGGCCATAAGAGGTCCCACTAGCGGCAATGTGAATAAATTTAGGGTTAGTTTAGGATATTAGCAAAATTTATCAAAAAAAAATTATAACCATGTTCATTAACCAATGTTTAAATGATGATGATGAATTAATAAACTCTAGTTGCCAAAAAAAATGTAATGGTTACTAGAACCATACATTACATTATTAAAACTAATCAACGAATTCCCTAAGGGAATATAAAAATAATGACCATGACATTTAAGTTTTGTTAGAAAATCCATTCGGGAAAAAAATGCCAAGTTCATCGTGGTGATCATGACTGGTATGAACCTAGACCAAATTTATTAGAGGGGCTGTATGCATGAGGTTTGGTGGCCTCAAGGGCATTGTGCCATTGTGCACATGGTGACTGACTCAAAGAAAAAAATGAATTTTGAAAGAATTCTCTAGTGGCCCATATTTTATGCATACTACTTTTGTTAAACATTTAACATGCATACTTCACTCTTTGTCAAACATTAATCACCAACAACCTGGGAAATTTCCATAGTGATTACTGACCCTCACAAATAAATAAGCATTGAAGGTTGAGCACCTCATCCATTATGCATTCCTGATGCATATGAATAATCAACGCAATGAACAAGTTTCCATGCTTTCCTAATATATCCTCCTTTCTAGTTCTAAATTCATCCCTTCTTAGAGTGTTGTCAGTGCTTCCACTAAAACCCAATTCACCATCATGAAAACAACAATCTAGATTTGAAACCCGTGTATGAATTGGATCTTTAATGGATTTACACTTCATCATAAAATCACACTTTTTTGTCCCATTTAGAGATGAGTCGAAAAACAACTGGTTTCTATAATTAAAATAAAATTTCAATTTAGAAATTTCATTAGTGGGAGGATTCACGATCTCTCACAGCACCAATAATTATTGTTTCCGCCATGAATTCCTCCCACTTTGTATCAACATCCCCCTCAAACAATTAATTTGAATCCTCATCATCACTTCCCTTGGTTTTTGCTACACCCTGCTTCTGATAAATTGTTTACCCAAAACCTACTAGAGTCTAAGATGAATTCATTAGCAAAAAAACTTCCTCTACCTTATATGCCCTTTGGTTGTTCATTATCCACTATTAAAATAACTCTTTTGTCCTTACCATGGGAACATGCCACTATTGTTGGAATTATTATAGGCATTGGAAAACCAAGGCATCATTAACATTGCCTCAAGCTTGATGTGGCCCTCCATGAGTCAAACTTGCTCATTTCCTGTTTCCATAGAATTTTCCATGCTCATATGCCACTATAGTATAATCATCTAAAACGATCATCCTCCATTACTGATCTAAAACGATCATCCTCCATTAGTGATCTACTACACCCATTAGGCTCCTAACAATGTTCTCATTTTGGCTAGCATGGATATGTTACACTTTAATATCCTCTTCCAAGATTCAATATACTACAAATTTTTGACATGACCTCCTGTGATAGTGAGATTCTCACCCACGTCGCATTCTTTCTCTCTTTTATATGGTATCCTCTCTTTAATTTTTGAAAGGAATTTATTGCATTGACTCATAGCAATGAGGAAACCTCCGAATGTAGGATTTCCCATAGGGAATTCATGATGCTGATCATCCTGGTCATAAATATCGGGACCAAAGATGTATGGAACATTCACATTTCACTCCACATCCAATTCTTCCACTTCTTCTTCCACCACTAAGGCTGTATTGTTGTAGGAACCTTCTGCAACAACCTCTATGAAGACCCTGTGCAGTTCCACATACCTTTCTATGATGCGATACTCGATAATATTAACAAAATATTTCCGTGATATCCCAAAATTCCTACCATCATTGTTTCCACTTAGATTCAATACTATAACAAAACAAGTGTGATATTCCCAACCATACAACCTTGCAGCGAGAGAAATCTTGAAACCTACATTGTGGTCCAAAATCCTTGATATCTCCCTCTCTAAGCTAAATAAACCCTTGGCAACAAGAGGCATCCCATGAAGCAAACATTTTTCTTTGATACTACTTCTCGTTATTCAAAACAATATCAAAGGAATAATGAGAACAATCACACATAAAATAATAATGGACATAAACCATAATTTACCTTGGAAAATCTCAATTGGGGAAAAACCATCCAATAATAGATCTGTTATTATCCTTGACTTAAACAAAGCCAAGCCAACCAATATCTTAGCCTTGGCCAGGTGTACCTTCACTGCTCAACTCTAACACCTTACATTGGATAATCCCCAAACCCTTTAAAGGTCGTCACATGGAATACCATGGAATCAATACCATAGGCCATTGATACTAAGTGTCTAAAACAAAAATTGTTATCCTAACTACTTTAACTCCTTCACCAAGTCAAGTTCACATAACAAAAGGTACTAAGTCCAAAAAATATATGTTTATCTCAAATCACCCATGGAACATTTTTCATATCTTTTTTATGAAAAAAATGGCATAGTATATTTCCTGTTATAAATAATTTTCCATAAAAATAATAATATTGGATAAATATAACAATGACACCATGAACCTAACTATTTACTAAGACTCATAAATATTCATTAATTAGGCCCATTGTCTTTGAGTTTTCTAGTAGAATTCCATATACATATTTTCAATGCAAGGTCAATATAACTCATTTGACATCTCTTGCTACCCATTGCATAATATCATCATTGGAAAATAACACATGGTTTAACCAATTGTATTTTAGGTGTCAACACTAGAAAACTACATGCACTCCTATTTTAATGTGGAATTCACTTGTTTATATTTCACACCTCACCTTCATTGATATGCACACAACTAATTAAAAAAAACCAAATTGTGGATGCCAATATGAAGAGCTCTTGAAATTTTAGTATAACACTCCATTAGGTTGTAAAGAAGTGTAAGTTTTCAAATAGGGGAAGTGGTCACCAAGAACCCTAAAGTACATAAATTCTCTCACTTTGTACATAAATTTAATGTAATTGCTCTCTAAGTAAAAATTAAATGAGCCAAGCCTTCAATCATCTACTCCAAACTATTTGATTTATTTGAGTGAATATTACATAATTTTAGGTATCACACTCATGAAAACTATTTAAGTATTTTTAAACATAATTTTACTTCCTTCATATTGTCTTTCTCATCGAAATCTTTTCATTCAACTATGTTAAATATAAAACAAAATTTATATCTTCAAAAATAAAATCCATAAAAATAATATATTTTTTAAATAAAGAATGAATAAACATAGGATGAATTCCTTTTACAAAATTGTCAAGAAAATTTATTTTTTTAGTTTACAATGGTCCTCTTTTGTTTTCAAAGCACAAAAAAAAAAAAACTTTTACAAATTTACTCGAGAAAAAATATGTAACTAGCACAACCATCACATTAATAAATGTGGTTGATCAAATACATATATCAATTATCAATAATATTAAGAATTAATATTATTATTAATAATATCATATATTATTAATTATATTATAAATATTATAAATATTAATATTAATAATAATAATAAATTCAAAAACAAAAATAAACTAATTATAAAATAAAATGTTAACAAAATAGTGAGTTAAAGCAGGTAATAATGATCTTAAACCGGGGAAAGAACACCCAATAGTAACATTATTTAAAGATTGGAAGATTTGTTTTTTTAGAAAAATGATACTTCAAAAGGACTTTTAATGAGGGTAAATGTGTGCACATAAAATGGAAGGATAAATGAGTTCTTGAGTTACTTGTTCTTAATTAAGTCAATCCCAAATAGTTTTTATAATGGAGCTCTCAAGAACAATAAAAGGGTGATATATAAGGAGAATATTCCAATGACTATTGGAGTACAAGGAAATACAACATCATTATGTATCATGAAATTTTCTGGATCGCTGTTACAATTCAAATAGAGATACTAAACCATCTATTCAAATGAGCACCAAGCACCTTATGTGTCAGCAAAGAAATTATCCAAATATAAAATAGAAGTGCACATTGCTAGGATGAGAATTTAACCATGAACCTTGGTGGTAGTTTTCTAGTAAGAAATAGAAGTGAAAGACTCCACATCAACTCTATCCCCAAAATCAAAATTCTCCTATTTTCTCTTGACCTTGGCTTGATTCACCTCATTTTCATACCTTGCATAAAACCATAAATAACAAGATTGAGGCTTCAAAATGTTGATGCTTCTATTTGTTTTAAATGGGGATTCATGTCTTTCTATTAGTCACATGTATGTTGTTTTTGTCAATTCTACTCTAATGGGTAGCTTTGTCAGTGATGCCTTCTTACTTCCAACTTGAAAATTGCAGTACCCAACAATGAAAAATAGGTTCTAAATAAATATGTCACACTAAATTCACATTAAATAATTGGATAAACATCTGGCCATTTATATCCCTTATTTTGTGAAGTTTGACCCATATGATCCATCCATTTCCCTTCAATTCTCCATGGCATGCCAAACATAAAATGACCATGACCATGAATGATTACATCAACATGAAAATACATAACTGAATAATGAAATGCTATTTTTGATAGACATTTCTAACTGTAGTAAATGATTGTTGAACTACCAAATATTCAAAATAGAACGGCAAACAAATTCCTTGCCTACAAAGACACACTATAGAGGAGTGAAAAGGAACACATGGGGGTAATTAGTAACATATATTCATCTTGAAAATAAGTGTGGATTTGGTTTGGAATATTTGAGACAATAGAAGAAGCAACCTTGGTTTATGGAAAAACCACTCTGAATATGAGGGGAGCTCGTACCTTTCTCAACTTTTTTTTTTCACATGGTGGCAGAGACCCTCTCATCCAAACTCAAAACCATATCAACCTAATTTATTTAAACTTATTAACCCCTTAATATATCAAATAATGATACATCAATATATAGGAAAATACCTACGAAATTATTTTTAGAAATATTTCAGCTATCACCAAAACAAATTAATTTTCAAAGGTGTGGATTGGATGGGTACATAATCAAAGTGTGAATTTGTATGACCTACAAATGGTAAGAATATAGATGAATGATTTTATAGATGGTGGTTGGACACAAAGTGGATTCCAAGTGGTTATAGATAGATGATGAAGATTTGAATAAACGAGTCCCTCTATAAAATGCATTTACTATAATTAATTTTTCATTTAATTTTATTGATTTTTTTAGAAGTAATATTAAAAATTCCAACCTCCAAAGTATTTTAATATATTATCTTTATAGAAAAAACCTTCATATAACTCTTAATTTTTTTTAGATTTTCTTTTCCAAAATTGAAATCAGAAGTGGTTACTTCCACGTAAGACATAAATATAACGGTTGAACGACTTCAAGAATTACATATTTAATGGGCCATTGAATGGTCTTCTCTGGAACGTGTAAAACGTTACTACTTAAATAGGTATTACATGCAAGATTGAATGAATGTAAAGAGTTGTCATTACCTTTTTCATTTGTTGTTACTGGTTAGCAGTTCACTATCTAGGAACTTGTAAAAATTTACTACTTACATGGTTATTACATGCAAGATTGAATGAATGTAAAGAGTTGTCGCAACCTTTTTCATCTCTTGTTACAGGTTAGTAGTTCAGTGAGATGGAATAAAGGAAACTAACCCAATCCAAAGGCTAATACGTGTGCTAATTAAATCTTCAATCTATTTGGTTTTACTTATTAGCTTTTGCATTTATTAAAACTAGAAATTGCAACACATGTTGCAAAAGAAACGCCTTAAGGCAATAGATTAGGAAAACGTAGACTAAAATAAATAAGATGTTGCAGAGAAGGAACCATCGTGAAGGAATGACTGGAAAATTTTGCTCCCATGGAAGCACGTCATGGAGGTTTCAAAGATATCGATGATAAGAGTTATCAACCAGAAAGATACATTTCTTAAACTCAAAAGCCTCTTCTTGATTGAAAAAATACTAAACTGCTAAGATATAGAAAACTTCTGGGCACAATATGTTAGCTTGCAACACGTCCAAATAAAACAACTGAAGTAAATACTGTTATACAAAGAAAGGATATTAAATTTTGTTATAAGTAATGCAAATGTTATACTAACTATTCATATTCCTTAATGATATACTCAAATTTCTTTCACAATACTAATCAAGTCTCTAAAGAAGTCATCAGCACTTCCAAAATCATATATTTAAACACACAAGTTGTAAAAAATGAATTTGTTTCTATTAAAACATACAAGTTATAAAAACTGAATTTGTTTCATAAATTTTAATTGAATCATGTGCTTAGATTTAAGATATAGTTCTTAAACTCTGAAGCCTCTTCTTGATTGAAAACATACTAAACTCATAAGATATAGCTGAAGATAATATGTGTGTTTGTGTGTGTATTTTAATTTAATTTAAAAATAAAAAATTAATTTATTTGAATACCTTAAATAAATAATTTTTAATTTAACAAATAATTATATCAAGAAAAGGAAAGGACTGTGTTATCGTGAAATATTACTACAATAGCTTCCTTGAACCTTACAAATCATGAGGCCTATGT
This sequence comes from Pinus albicaulis, assembly GCA_034641835.2. NCBI lineage: Eukaryota > Viridiplantae > Streptophyta > Pinopsida > Pinales > Pinaceae > Pinus > Pinus albicaulis. The sequence continues at coordinate 1,330,490,709 of CM076570.1, forward strand.
TGAAATTAAGTTAAAGACCTTGTATAATCATGCCAACATGAATGCCTCATGAATGAAGAAATAGATCGTGATTTTCTACCTTCAAAATAAAAGATATTTTTGGTGTAGTTCCTCCATATTTAATCTTTACCACTTCCTATTGAGTCACCTATGTATTAGTTTTTCATGATATTTAAAAATATTCAAAAGATCAGTGATCTCCCTGGTGTCTACCACGTTATTGTTTTTTCAGTGTCGCTCATATGAATTTGGTTTCTTTTGTTCTTTGTGAAGATAGTGAAACAGTTATGGAGAGGTGGCTTTCATCACTTCAAGATAAGTAAAAATAAGGCTATTGAGAAAATAACTCCAACACCGAGAGAGATTCGGTATCATTTATGGAATTGGCGAACATGTCTTATTCTCTAGTATTGGCTACTCAACATAGATTTCTTGATCTTGTGTAGAAGAAATGAATTTGTATTTAGCTTATATTACATTAACAATGAAATTCCCAAAATTCATGGCAGGATTTCCATCACATTTATAGAGAAAATTATAACACAGTGTCACACTTTTCTTATGAGAGATAAATGCTCCTATATGCATGATGGATTTGATCACTTAAGAGCAGTAAAAACAAGCTTATTGCCAAAAAAATCCAACACATTTGTAGAGAAAATTATAATACAGTATCACACTTTTCTTATCAAAGCTAAATGCTCCTATATGAAACAACTATGGATTTCATCACTTAAGAGCAGTAAAAACAAGTTTATTGAGAAAAAAAATCCAACACATTTGTAGAGAAAATTATAACCCATTATCACACTTCTCTTATAAGAGCTAAATGCTCCTATATGCAACAACGATGGCTTTCATCAAGAGCAGAACAAACAAGTTTATTGAGAAAACAACTCAGCATTGAGAGATATTTGGAAGGAATTGTTGAATTGGTGAACATGTCTTGCTGTATGGTGTTGGATATTGGACGTATATTTCTTGATATTGTATACAAGAATGTAAATTTTCATGTATCTTATACTACATTAACCATGAAATTGTCAACATTTAGGGAACACTTGCCATCACCTTTGTAGAGAAAACTACAATAGAGTATCACATTTTTTGTATCATATCTAAATGTTCCTATATGAAACAACTACTGCAAGCTAGAATGCAAGCTAGAATAAGAAGAGAAAGACTAATATTTTTGGGGACCTGAGATAGATTCCTTCTATGCACATCTAGATTAAAGCTTAATAAAACAAAACTCACCATACTTTGAATTTTTGAAATAAATATCTTAAAAATTAGAATATAAATTTAATACATTTTACTTAATTAGACATTTAACAATATTCATTTAAAAAAATACAAATACAAATTACTATTTTAAATAAAACTATTCTAAATAAAAGAAGTACAAAGAATAACATAATTACCATGGCCTTCATGTACATTCCTCTTATTACTTATGTTTGTAACTTATTCTTAATCACATAGTGTTAATTTATTAAAACTATAATCTACAAGTATCACTTTTTATAGCTCTAGCGGAAGGATAGAGTATCTAAATTCCCTTACCCTTTAAGAAGCATCCTCAATTACTGTACCATCCACCTCGACATCTAATATAGAAATCTTAGGTTATTCTAAATTGATCAAGAGTATAGAATTTTTAGGGTGGTGTTTTATGTGCACTAAAATTTCCATGAGGTCCATCATTATGTATGCGATTCATTGCAACCTTGGATATACTCTATGAGTTTTTGTGTTTTTTTCTTGTGGTTACAACATAGTTTTGGTTGTCACCTAGTTATCAAGATTCAAAACTTTGTTATCATCTCAGATCCTTATAGCATTAGATATATTTTGTGAGATAATGTGATGTTTTATTTGTCACAATGATTCAAAAATAAATTATTATACCACAATATTGACTTTCTCATTATCTGTTTTATTTATGAACCCTTTAAAAAAACCATAGGAACATTTGATTTTACACTCACCTCCCCAGCATGGGTGGGGGTTTAAAAAATTGGAGAGTAAATTTAGCCGTTATTGTTAGAAATTATTGTATAAGATGGAAAATTTGGATGGTTTGTAGACAATATGGATGCCATAATAGATATCTATTTTTAATTTTTTAGTGCCCATGGCCACCATTTCAACTGAGAACATCAATACATCACTATGTGAATGAAATATGTAGCCATTTTCTTTGATTGTGGATCAGGTTATAAAGTAGAGTATACTCTCACTTCAAAAGACTCTACACTATATTTTGGATGGAGGGAAAGGTTATGATAAAACTTGTACAAAAAACCCCTTGGGTTGTCTCAAATTACTCTATTGTTAATCACATAGTGTCAATTTTGTAAAACTATTATCTGTAGTAAGGACTGAATGGGTCTTTTCTTTTGTAAGTTTTGTTTGGAATTGAAAAATAAAAAAAAAATTATAAAAGCTAAAATTATGTAGTGAAAAACTTTGTTTAAAATTTCGACTAAAAAATTGAGTAAGTTTGACATCATATAATATGAAAACTGTTTATGATTATAAAGTAAAAAACATTTAAGTTTTTTTTTTTTTTAATCTAAAATTAGATAATTAAGGATATGTGTATATATATTTTTTAACCGAATAAATTTGATATTCATTAACAAAAAAAAAATCCGAAAGAGTATGTATGTAGTTACAAACTTTTATGTAGTTACAAATTATTACGGTTAAGTAATTAGTAAATTTAGTGTTATTTAAGAAATGAGAATTATGAAAATTCGTCATTATTGCTCAAGGTAAATCATGTCCTCTGAAATAATTTTGAAATTTGAAAAAGATCACATATTTTAAAAAAAATCAGTATTAATTTAATTTGCTATATATTAAGAAATACTGCTCATGAATAATAAAACAGTTGTAACATAAATAATATGTAACAAAAAAATAGTGTATTTTTGGAATAATAAAATAGTTGTAACAAAAATAATACAGAGCAAGAAAAACTATGTTTAGTTGGATGTATGAAAATTTAGATTCATTTTATTAAGTAAAAATTTAAAAGAAAAATGGTTATAAACATTTAAAAATTAATTTTATTAAATAATTAGTTTAGATCTATATTATTTATGAGAGAGATCAATTCTCTTTTCACTCTAAAAGAAGTTGGCATAGGAAGACATTTGATCCCTCTTGGCTCTTGGAAGATCTAGAGTTAAGATTTATCTAGGCCATCATAATTTTCCCATTTAAATAAACTACATTCCACATGAATACCATGGGTCAATACCATGGGTTTTTTTATAGTTTATTATTATTTTGTTTTATTATTTTTATTTTCCACAAGAACATTTGATTTTTTAGTGTGATCTCCCTAGCATGGGTGGGGGTTTCAAAAACTTGAGAGTAAATTGAGCGGTTATTGTTAGAAATTGTCAATGCATCTAATAGGATCCATTTCAAATAAGAATGTCAATGCATCATTGTGCATCTAATAGGATCCATTTCAACTAAGAATATCAATAAATACATCACTGTGTGAATGGCAACTTGTGACATCCCTAGCCATTTTCTTTGATTGTGGATAAGTTATAAACTAATAACTTATGAAATCCCTAGACATTTTCTTTTATTGTGGATCAAGTTATAAAATAGAATATACTCTCTCTTAAGAAGACTCTGAAATATATACTGGATAGATGGAAAGGTTATGGTAAAACTTGTAGAAAAAACCCCTTAGGGTTGTCTCAACTTACTCTATTGTTAATCATATAGTGTCAATTTTGTAAAACTATAGGACTTAAAAAGGGGAAAGATGTTATGCATAGAACACAATGACCTGCAGCCTATGTGGAAGAAGAAGGGTATTTCCAATAGGATGGAAAAAAGTCGTGGAAGATGAAAGCAATTTCATTCATCTGTTTTATGATCTTTTATTATGGGGACCGTACAAACTATTATTTAAGATTTATCTAGGCCATCTTAATTTCCCCCTTTAAATAAACTACATTCCACGTAGATACCATGGGTTTTTTATAGTTTATTATTATTTTATTTTATTATTTTTATTTTCCACAGGAACATTTGATTTTATAGTGTGATCTCCCCAGAATAGGTGGGGATTTCAAAAACTCGAGAGTAAATTGAGTGGTTATTGTTAGAAATTGCCAATGCATCTAATAGGATCCATTTCAACTGAGAATGTCAATGCATCACTGTGCATATAATAGGATCCATTGAAACTGTGAATATCACTACATCACTATGTGAATGACAACTTGTGACATCCCTAGCCATTTTCTTTGATCGTGGATCACGTTATAAACTAATAACTTGTGAAATCCCTAGCCATTTTCTTTGATTGTGGATCAGGTTATAAACTAGAATATATTCTCTCTTAAGAAGACTCTGGAATATATATTGGATGGATGGAAAGGTTATGGTAAAACTTGTACAAAAAACCCCTTAGGGTTGTCTCAACTTACTCTATTTTTAATCATATAGTGTCAATTTTGTAAAACTATAGGACTTAAAAAGGGGAAAGATGGTATGCACAGGCCTCTGTGGAAGAAGAAGGGTATTTCCAACAGGATGGAAAAATTTCATGGAAGATGAAAGAAATTTCATTTATCTATTTTATGATCTTTTATTATGGGGATGCTATGTCCACAGATAGTAATGATGATATTAAAGCTTACTATCAAGCATGACCCCTCTTGGATATTGATGACACTTCAAACAAGAGCACCCACACACACATACACATATATATACTTCTAGGTTGAAATGTACAAAATAGTATTATTAAATTCAAAAACTTATAAAATACTTGATCATATCATGCAAACTAAATTTATATTTCACATAAGAGCACAAATATATACTTCATAGCTAGGAGTATTGTTGATTTTTATAGCTAGGCATATTTTTGATAGTTTTTTTAGAGCAAAATTTGTGCACCTTTAGATAACATTACATATCCCTTCATCTACACTCTTCTTCTATATTCTATTGAGTATGCTATCGACTTACAGCATTTCCCTTGCAACATTTGGTGCAAATACTAGTTTATATATTAAAAAATACTATTTATGAATAATAAAATAGTTGTAACATAAATAATATATAACAAAAAAACCATGAATTTTTGGAATAATAAAATATTGTTAGAACAAGAAAAACTATGTATATTTGGATGTATGGAAATTTAGATGTTTTATTAAGTAAAATTTTAAAAGAATAATGGTTATAAACATTTAAAAATCATTTTATTAAATAATTAGTTTATATCTATACTATTTATGATATGGATCAATTCTCTTTTCACTCTAAAAGAGCTTTGCATATCAAGACATTTGATCTCTCTTAGCTCTTGATATTGATCTAGGCCATCTTAATTCCCCCCTTTAAATAAACTACACATACCAAGACATTTGATCCCTCTTGGCTCTTGGTAGATCCAGAGTTAAGATTTATCTAGGCCATCTTAATTGCCCCCTTTAAATAAACTACATTCCACATGAATACCATGGGTCAATACCATGATTTTTTTTTTATAGTTTATTATTATTTTATTATTTTATTTTTATTTTCCACGGGAACATTTGATTTTATAGTGTGATCTCCCCAGCATGGGTGGGGGTTTCAAAAACTGGAGTGTAAATTGAGCGGTTATTGTTAGAAATTGTGATGCATCTAATAGGATCCATTTCAACAAGAATGTCGTGCATCCTTGTGCATATATTAGGATCATATAAATTGTGAATATCACTACATCCTTTATGTGAATGACAACTTACGACATCCCCTATGTACCATTTTCTTTTATTGTGGATCAAGTTATAAACTAATAACTTGTGAAATTCCTAGCCATTTTCTTTGATTGTGGATTAGGTTATAAACTAGAATATATTCTCTCTTCAGAATACTCTGGAATATATATTTGATGGATGGAAAGGTTATGGTAAAACTTGTACAAAAAACCTCTTAGGGTTGTCTCAACTTACTCTATTGTTAATCATATAGTGTCAATTTTGTAAAACTATAGGACTTAAAAAGGGGAAAGATGGTATGCACAGGCCTCTGTGGAAGAAGAAGGGTATTTCCAACAAGATGGAAAAATGTCGTGGAAGATGAAAGAAATTTCATTCATCTATTTTATGATCTTTTATTATGGGGATGCTATGTCTACAGATAGTAATGATGATATCAAAGCTTACTATCAAGCATGGCCCCTCTTGGATATTGATGACGCTTCAAACAAGAGCACCCACACACACATACACATATATATACTTCTAGGTTGAAATGTACAAAATAGTATTATTAAATTCAAAAACTTATAAAATACTTGATCATATCATGCAAACTAAATTTATATTTCACATAAGAGCACAAATATATACTTCATAGCTAGGAGTATTGTTGATTTTTATAGCTAGGCATATTTTTGATTGTTTTTTTAGAGCAAAATTTGTGCACCTTTAGATAACATTACATATCACATTTACCTTCATCTACACTCTTCTTGGATATGCTATTTAGTATGGCGTTTCCTTTGCAACATTTGGTGCAAATACTAGTTTATATATTAAAAAATACTAATTATGAATAATTAAAGAGTGGTAACATAAACAATATATAACAAAAAAAACCATGTATTTTTGGAATAACAAAATAGTTGTTAGAACAAGAAAAACTATGGATATTTGGATGTATGAAAATTTAGATGTTTTATTAAGTAAAATTTTAAAAGAATAGTGGTTATAAACATTTAAAAATCATTTTATTGAATAATTAGTTTATATCTATACTATTTATGAGATGGATCAATTCTCTTTTCACTTCTAAAATAGCTTTGCATGTCAATACATTTGATCTCTCTTTGCTCTTGATCTAGGCCATTTTAATTCCCCCTTTAACTAAACTACATTCCCCATGAATACCATGGGCTATTGACCCTGTTTTTATAGTTTATTATTATTTTATTTTAATATTTTTAATTTTTATTGTATTTTGACCTAGTTAAAGTGTTCACTACATTATGTCAATATTTTTGTTTAATTTACTTTTTTTCTTTAATGTAATTTGACAGTCAAAATATATTTAAATATATTAATAGTTATTTTCCTTTTTTACAGTGTTTTTTATTCATGCAATTTAAATTAATTGGTTTGTGTGGAGTTTAATTTTATGATATAAATTTTATTTAAATCTACAAATTTTTAATAACATCGTTTTAACTTAAAAGCCACCAAAACCTAAATAATTAACTTAATTTCCCACTTTAAATAAACTACATTCCACATGAATACCATGGGAGAATACCATGGGTTAATACCATAGGCTGTTTTTATAGTTTATTATTATTTTATTTTATTATTTTTATTTTTTATTGTAATTTGACCAATAGTTATTTTAATTTTTTATAGTTTTTTTTATCCATTTATTTTAAATTAATTGGTTTGTATGGAGTTCAATTTTATGTTATAAATTTTATTTAAATCTAACAAATTTTTAATAACATCATTTAAACTCAAAACTTGTGGATGTAATGGCCTAAAACATTTCAATTGTCTAACATTTGATCCAATGGCTCAAACATGGACACATTGGCAGCTAGAAAAAATATTTTTAAATAAAAACACCTTAAAGGCATAAAAATTATTTTAGTGTTATAATTCCAAATGACATAAATATGAAAGTAAGAGTAAATGAGGTATTATTGCCTGAAATAGTGGAAATAAAAATCTAGTCTTGTGTTAAAAGAGGCAAATTCTCGTTTATATCATTCTCGTCCGTGAGGCATATCATCTTTGATCATCATGGGCTGCAAAAGTTTACAATGGGAAGGAGTATAATTTTAAAAATATTCAAACAACTATATAGAAAACCATCTGCCGATATATATGATGTTATTATTAGAATTGTGTTGGGATTACTTTCGATGTTATTATTAGAATTTTGTTGGGAGTACTCTCGCTCCTCGACCTGTTTCTGTTGCATCTCTTCTACCATGTGAACGAAAGATTCAACACTAGTCAGTAATTAAAATTGAATCCTTGCTGTACTAAAAAAATCTGTGATGGTGACGATGATGGTTGTTTAGATATATCCACAATCACTGAGCATGAGTGCAAACCTTTCTCCTTCTTTCTCCAATAATCAAGAAAATTTTGGGAATCACCTTATGTATTAGAAATCACACAACTTTTTATTTAAAGGAAAAGTCACAATATATAACCTTCACCTCGACGTGTATATCAATTTGTGTGAGTATCCATGTTGGATTCTTTTACCTGCTTCCCTGCCAAAGTAGGGTAAAACCCAGTGAAGTTGTTTACTCCATCCTCAGATGTATTAGCAAACACTTAGTTGTCCACCATAAATGACTTTTCCTAGAGAAAGTACCAAGTGGCATTTGTTGATGAGTACACTTGGTCTTCCACTATAAATTTTTCTTTGAGGAAGCACCACTTGGCATTTGTTAATACATTGTTCACAAAAGCACAAAAGGAATCTCCATTTAAATTTTTATTTTATTATTTTTCATCATTCAATTTATGAATATTCTCTATCACTTCAAAAAATAAGATAACCAAAAAAATTTAAAATTGAATGACCAAATTAAGATTAAAATGAATATAAAATTGTTATAATGAATTGAAACCAAAATTAAATGGAAATTTAATCTGAAAAATTGGTTAGATATTTTTTATTATAATAAAATATATTAGGATTTTTTTAAATCATGTTTTATGATTTTTGGAGGGATGTTGCTTACAGATATTTAAAAAGTCTTGACATTTAGTGTGGTAATCGTTGATACCTTTTCGATAAACTATTTAGTTTTAGAGAAGTTTAAGAAGATTTAACATTTAGTGTGGTAATAGTTGATATCTATTAGATCAAGGATTTTTGTTTTGACTTTTAATAAGAATAATCTAACCAAGCCACCCATGATCTCTGCCGAAAAACAATACAAATTCCAATATCATTTCTGACAAAAATTAATATACCTCGAACCTGAGTATTAGCTTCCTTTCATCATCCAAACGGATTTCTTTCCAATTTTGTAGATGGTTATTTTATTTGAGTATTAATTATAACAAAAATAAACCTATATTATTCTATAAAAGATTAGTAATTGTTATTCATTATTAGCTAATGAAATATCGTTCAATATCATGTGTTTTCTAGATCCTTTTCTCTATCAATTTTTTCTTATTCATAAAATTTTTGAACAAACTTATGTTGGATGACTACTATGGCCACAAAAACGAAGTGTGGAAATTTGGAATACTTCAAACATTCCCTCCCATTTTTAAATGCTTCTAAGTTAGCCTTTAGAAGCTTATGCTTCATGGTATGTTCCTTGAGAGTGGCAAGCGTTTTGTTGATATGTTGTATCCGAGTTTAAAAGTAATTTATTTTAAATATTTAACTGTATCACTTGATTGTGAGTTTTAAGGACTTGAGGAATTGGAGGCATTATTTGAGCTGAGGTTCGTGCAACACGCGACCTAGTGATTATTACCGGCATGGAGATGCCAAACTTTTGAAGGATAAAAGGAAACAATATTTTGAATAAAAAAAAAACTGCTACAAAGTGTTGAAAACAGAACAATACTGGATAAGACTGTTCTGAGGTGCATCGCCTTTTCTGTTTAATCTGAATATGAAAACTAATGCAAAGTGTCTGGTGTCAGTTTGATTCGTTTCCTTGAATTTCTGCAGGGAGAGAGGCAACTGCACACGGATCGGCCTGAATTCAAATGGTCTCTTTGCATTATTTATGTATTTCAATATATTGGCACCCCTATGTAAGACTGCATTTCCATCGGCAACAATTTCTGTTATTGTGATGGGGCTCGGAGTCTGAGGAGAATGTCAGACACAACGGATCTACTGCCAGCGCCTCCGTAATTTCGTAACAATCTTGAAGCTTTTGCTGAGATTTTCAGGAAAAAATGAACTGAATGAGCTTGTGTAATAACAGAAAGATCTATAGTAAAAGGAAAATTCACAGGAATGGAACAGTTTTCTTAAAAGATAAATAATCAAAAAAAACTTTAAGGTTAACTTAATAATAACCTTGTCTGGTTAACTTTAAGGTTAACTTAGTTTTTGTCTGGTGCAAATCTTCTTGTATAGGGATCAATCATCATCCAGCGACCGTTAAATCCAATTTTCTTAATTTTGCGAAATATTGAAGATTATTTTCCAGGAAGACTCTGCAGCAACAACTCCGTTACATAAAAATGTAAGAAGGCTTGAATGCTCGAAACATCGTGTGGGAGCCGACACCGGGGCATCGTCCAGCCACCCCATGTTGTGGGAGACAAGGGCCTACATAATGGGCAGTTGGCAGTGAAGGATTGGCCAGGTTAAAAAACACGTGGTTAGGTGAGATGTCAACAACTCGAACTTACAACAACCATACCTCAGTAAACACTTTTCAGGTTGCAGATTTTGTTTTCAGGCTCAGACATTCTTTAAATGATGGTGTACGTATTATCCTTTCTCAACAGATTAAGTAAAAATTTATGAATGGTTCGTAGAAGTGTATGGACAAACATTTACTTAGTAACTATTATTTACTATCAGCAAAGTTCAGAAAATCATGAAGACCATTCTCTTTATTAATTTTCTCTTGTCGTGAATTATTGTCGTGAATTAATATCGTTGTGGGGCATGTAAGCTTGAGAAGTTTTGGAGAAAATAATAAAGCAAATATAACAGTTATAATGTGTGTTACTCACCAAATCCTGGTTTTACTCTGAAAGAACAGCAACCTCCATATGAATTATTTGATGTTGATGTACTTTGAAATCATAATATAAACTTTGGTTTGTTGTCATATGATTCTACAAATTTAACATTTGATTTTTTTATTGTAACCACTATTTTACTGTGAGTAAATTTGTTATATTTTTGCTCTATTATATTTACTCAAATCAACTATGTTTTAATCTTAGACACTTTGTTTTTCATAAAAGATTCGTATATGGAGTTGTCTAACGAGAAGGAGGAATTCCCTGGATGGGTCAAATAATTTAAGAAATTTTACAGTAATAGTGCTTGAATCATAATTTTGATGGTAGAAATAGATTCAACACCACCAAAAACCTCTAAAACACAAATTTTGATAATTATAATATGGATTTACAAAAATCCCTACTAAATTTTTTTAAAATCTTACAAAAATTAAAATCTTACAAAAATTCGAAAAGCAGTCTTAGTTGGACTACGGCCTCGTATATTTATGTTTTAATCTCGCCCACTCTATTTTCCAAGGAAGACTCGTATGTTTCAAATTCCGCGAGTGTATTATCTCGATTATCGTATGTTTTAAATTTTTAACAGGTTTCGAGAGACGACGAAGGTCGACGGCCATCCGTCCCCTAAAATACTGTCGGCCTGCATTGGTCATTATCTTGAAAGCAATGTTGGATGCACAGTATCAGCGGTTGCAAAACAAGGCAAGCTATCCAATTCCGAAGCTAATTTTACTGCAAATGTATTCACTTCCCAATTTGATCATTGATCAGCGTTTGGTAGAAACTTACATATGAGTCGATTTTTGTTATGGTTCGAATTCTCTATAAAGTTTTAAATTTCATTGCCTAAAATATTTACTATTTCCATTATATGGTCGAAAATTGAAAAAAAGTTTGTAGAGGATAAGATGTAATAATGTGAGTGTTTATACAATCGGCTGAGCGAAATAGATAACCGTGGCTCTCTGATTCTACGAGTGCACGTTCATGTAATGTCTACAACACGTTAAGGCACGGAGCATCCTATTGCTATGACGGTAGGATCTGCGGGCAGGACGGACTGGGTGGATCGTTGCGAGAACGTGTGAAGCTAATAATCATGCTCCACCGTTTGCTAACCGTGGTCGGCTCTACACAAATAAAAGATCGCCGACATGACGGACCCACTCTGAGCTGTCTGTACTCTGCGGCCGTCTGGAATCCATAGCTGTTTCTGCCTTCACAACAGCTGCTCTTTAAATTCTATTTGCCTCTATATTTTATAATTGATTAAGGTCGGGTAAGCAGATCTATTATGGAATCTTGTTTATAAATTGATGAGGTGGATATGAGATTACTTAATAAGTTTCACCATATGTCCTCACCATATGGAGTGGAGAAAAACCTAGACGGAAATCTCTATTAAATTTTTCAAAAATATGTTAAAACTCACTTTCACTTTATCTGCAACCCAGGAAACAGAAAAACCATATATATATATATATATGATGAAGATGATCTCGTCACTGGTCATTACTTGCACTCTGCATTTCAATCTCTTTCGGACCTCTTGCAGAGTGACGTATGTGCTTTATTCGTTATTGCGGACAAATTAAGATGCGTCTGGAATGTTCGGTCCATGCAAAACGTGGAGTATAATATATTGTAGTTATTCCATGTTACATTTTTCCTGGAGCGCAAAGATGCGTCGTTAACAATGGAATGCAGAGCTGCGAATGTCATTAGCAACGACTGGTTTTGGAAAATTTTATAAGAGAATTGACTTAATCAGTATCTTGGTTTCCGATTCAGCACCTGTGCATGGATCGACCATTCTCGTATAATTATAATGAAGATCTTAATTATATAATCCTAAAACAATCCCTATGAAGCCTAAAGCGCTATTTATTTTTTTCCTTTTATATTTTTATCATTTAATTTTAATTTTGCTTTTTATATATATTTATAATTTTGTTTTGTAATTTCTGTTTAGTATTTATACTAGCACTCGTTTATATAAACAAAAGGCTTATAATTAATCATGATTATTATTAATAGTTAATACTAATTCATTAATTAATATTAAATATAAATATAAACATGCATTATATATAAATATAAATTGTTGAGAAATTTAAGTTTTAGTTGACTAATTTCACTACAAGATGAAGAAAAAGATGCATTAGATTAAATAAATGACATTATACCTTACAAATATCAACTCTTAGATTAATAAACCCAAAAGTTTTATATTATAAACCCAAAGAAATAATAAATCCAAGAGATTTATACTAAAAACTCAATGGATTCTAAACCCAAGGAAATAATATTAAACCCGGATTCTAAACCCAAGGAAATAATATTAAACCCAAGGGATGAATATTATAAACTCAAGTTATATAAACCCTAAAATAATTATTATAAACCTTAAAACAATTATGGTTGACCATGATTGATTTTCATATTGAGACAATTATTTTCACAATACGATGTTGGACTATAGTTGACCATGATGTACTTTCATATGGAGACAATCTTTGTAATAATGCGACATTGGACCATGGTTGATTTTCATATTGTGAAATATTTATCACAAAGTGATGTTGGACCGAGATTGACCATGATTATAAACCCAATGGATTTATATTAAACCCAAAGATTAAGAGATTAAAACTAAAAACCAAAGGGATAAATATTATAAACCCAAGATATATAAACCCTAAGATATATATGATAAACACTAAAATAAATATGGTTAACCATGGTTAATTTTTATATTGAGACAATCTTTGTCACAATGTGATGTTGGACCATGGTTGATCATGCTTGACCATGATTGATTTTCAAATCGAGAAAATATTTTCACAATATGACATTGGACCATGGTTGATTCTCATATTGAGACAATATTTGTCACAATGCGACATTTGACCATGGTTGACCATGATTGATATTATCAATCTAAGAAAATAATAAAATCTAGGGATGAAAATTATAGACACGGGATATATAAACCCTAAGATAAATATTATAAACCATAAAATAAACATAGTTGATATCCACATTGAAACAATCCTTGTCAAAATGAGACATTGGACCATGGTTGAACATGCTACACCATGATTGATTTTCATATTAAGACAATATTTATTACAATGCGATGTTGGACCATGGTTGACCATGATTGATTTTCATATTGAGACAATATTAGTGACAATGCGACATTTGATCATGGTTGACCATGATTGATATTATAAACCCAAGGGATTGATCTTATAAACCCAATGGATTAATATTAAAACCCCAAGGGATTATGAACCCAAGGAATAATATTAAACCTAAGGGCCAAATATTATAGAGCGGATGTATATACACCCTAAGATAAATATTATAAACACTAAAATAAACATTGTTGAAAACGGTTGACCATGGTTTATTTTCATATTGAGACAATTCTTGTCACAATGCGATGTTCGACCATGGTTAACCATGCTTAACCATCATTGATTTTCATATCAATACAATCTTTGTGACAATGTGACATTCGACCATGGTTGACCATGCTTAACCATCTTTGATTTTCATATGAACAAAATCTTTGTGACAATGTGACGTTCGACCATGGTTGACCATGGATGACCATGTTTGATTTTATAAAACATGGTTGACCATGGTTGATCAAGGTTGACCATGATTGACCATGGTTGATCAAGATTGACCATGGTTGACCATGGTTGACGATGATTATCATATTATGAAAATATTTTTCAGTGCAACGTAAATTATAAATCCAAGGTATATAAACCCTATGACAAATATTATAAACCCTAAAATAAACATGGTTGACCATCGTTGGTTTCTATATTGAGACAATATTTGTCACAATGTGATGCCGGGCATTGGTTGACCATGATTAATTTTCATATTGAGACAATGTGTTGCAATGCAACATTGCACTATGGTTGACCATGGTTGCTTTTCATATTGAGACAATCATTGTCACAACGTGACATTCCACTATAGTTGGCTATGATTGACCATGGTTGACTATGATTGATATTGTAAACTTAAGGTAATAATAAACTAAAGGGATTGATATTTTAAACCTAAGGGATTAATACTAAAATCCCAAGGATTGTGAACCCAAGGGTATATATTAAAACCAAGAGCCTAATATTATAAACCAAAGGTATATAAACCCTAAGATAAATATTGTAAACACTAAAATACACATGGTTGACAATGACTAACCACAATTTTTTTTCATATTGAGACAATACTGGTTACAATACGACGTTGGATCATGGTTGAGCATGCTTAACCATGGTTTATTTTCATACGAACACAATCTTTTTGACAACATGAAGTTCACAATGCCACATTCAGAATGAGACAATATTTGTCACAATGCGACATTTGATCGTGATTGACCATGATTGAATTTATAAAACATGGTTGACCATGATTGATATTATAATCCCAACGGATAAAAATGATAAAGGCAAAGTATATAAACCCTAAGATAAATAATATAAACCCTAAAATAAACATGGTTGACCATGGTTGATTTCCATATTGAGACAATCATTGTCATAATGCGACATTGGACCATGGTTGACCATGATTGGTATTATAAACCCAAGGAATTTATAGTATAAACCCAAGTGAATAATAAACCAAAGGCATGGATATTATAAACTCAAGGGAATAATAAACCAAAAGGTTTAATACTAAAACCGAAAAGGATTATGAACCTAAGGGAATAATATTAAACCCAAGGGACAAATATTATAAACCCTAAGTATATAAACCCTAAGATAAATATTATAAAAACTAAAATAAACATCATTGACAACAGTTGATGTTGGATGATATTCATATTGAGACAATCCTTGTCACAACGAGGCGTTGGATCATGGTTGACCATGGTTAACCATGGTTTATTTTCATATCAACAAAATCTTTGTGACAATGCGACCTTCGATCATAGTTGACCATGATTGACCATGGATTACCATGTTTGATTTTATAAAACATGGTTGACCATTGTTGACCAATGTTGACCATAATTACCATTGTTAATGATGATTATGATATTGAGACAATCTTTGTTATAATGCAAAGTAAATTATAAACTCAATGTATATAAACCCCAAGATAACTAAATTATAAAACCTAAAATAAACATGGTGACCATGGTTGATTTCCATATTGAGACAATCCTTGTCACAATGTGCCACTGGACCATGGTTAACCGTGATTGATTTTTATATTGAGACAATCTATCACAATGCGATGTTGGACTATAGTGACCATGGTTGATTTTCATATTGAGACAATCATTTTCACAATGCAACATTCGGCCATGGTTTACCATGGTTGACTATGATTAACCATGGTTGACCATGATTGGTGTTATAGACCCAATGGATTGATATTATAAACCTAAGGGATTAATACTAAAACCCCAAGGGACGATGAACCCAAGGGAATATATTAAAACCAAGGGAATAATATTATAAACTATAGGTATATAAAACCTAAGATAAATACTATAAACACTAAGATAAACATGTTTGAAAATGGTTGACCATGGTTGCTTTTCATATTGAGACAATCCTTGTCACAACATGACATTGGATCATGGTTGACCATGCTTAACCATGGTTGATTTTCATACCAACACAATCTTTGTGACAATGTCACGTTCAACCATGGATGACCATGTTTAATTTTATGAAAGATGGTTGACCATGGTTTTCCAAGGTTGACCGTGATTGACAATTATTGACGATGATTATCATATTGAAACAATATTTGTCGTAATGTGATGTTGGAGCATGGTTCAGAAAATGATTTATTTTCATATTGATATAATATTTGTCACCAGGGAAAATTTTAAGGATGGAAGTTTATTTTAAAGTTTAGAAACCTTGGCAAATCTTACTACTCCCTAATATGTAATTTGTAAATTTTTTGTTGATATTTTTATAGAAATATTTAGATTTCCAATGATTTTATATTAGTCAATATAATATTTCAGTGATTTTAAAGGTAAAATAATGGTGTACTATAAAATTTTGGTGAATCATTTTAGATGAAAAATGGGAAATGGCAAATCTTTTTTTTGGAAAAATTATGGAAAATTAGCCCACCTAAGAATATTAGCCCCTAAAATTTTCCCTGTTTGTCACAATGTGATGTTGGGCCATGGTTGACCGCGATTGATTTTATAAAACATGATTAACCATGGTTGAGCATGGTTGAATAATATTAAACCCAAGGGACTACTATTATAAACCCAAGGTATCAAAACCCTAAGTTAAATATTATAAAACAAAAATAAACATGGTTTACCATGGTTGATTTTCATATTGAGACAATCCTTTTTATAATGTGACGTTGGACCATGGTTGACCATGGTTGAGACAATTGTTGATTTTCATTTTAATACAATATTTATCACAATACGACGTTGCACCATGGTTAACCATAATGAAATATGGTTAACCATGGTTGAACAATATTAAATCCATGGGACTAATATATATACACAATGTATATAAACCTTAAGTAAATATTATAAACACTAAAATAAACATGGTTAACCATCGTTGACTGTGGTTGATTTTCATATTAATGAAATCCTTGTCACAATGTGACATTGGACCATCATTGACCATGAATGATTTTCAAATCGACAAAATCTTTGTCACAATGTGACATTCGACCATGGTTGACCATTGTTGATTTTCATATTAAGACAATATTTATCACAATGCCACATTGGACCATGATCGATATGATAAACCAAAGGGAATAATAAACCCTAGGGATTATTATTAAAATCCTAAGGCATAAACCCTAAGATAAATAATATAAACCCTAAAATAAAATAAACATGGTTAACCATGGTTGACCATCGTTAACAATGATTGATATTATAAACCCAACGAAATAATAAACCCTATAGATAAATACTAAAAAATTAAGGAACTATAAACCTAAGTGAATAATTTTAAACCATAGGAATATAAACCCTTGGATTAATAAACCCAAGGGATTAATATTATAAACCCAAGGGAATAATAAACCCAACAATTATAAACCCAATGTATATAAACCATAAAATAAATATTATAAACCTTGAAATAAACATGGTTAACCATGGTTGATTTCCATATTAAGACAATCCTTGTCACATTGTGACGTTGTACCATGGTTTACCATCCTTGACCATGATTGATTTTCATATCGAGAGAACATTTGTCACAATGGGACATTGAACCATGGTTGACCATGGTTGATTTTCATATCGATACAAACTTTGTGACAATGTGATGCTTGATCATGGTTGACCATGTTTGATTTTATAAAACATGGTTGACCATGATTGACCATGGTTGACCATGATTCTCCATAGTTGCCCATGATTGTCCATGGTTGACCATCATCATTAATCGTGATGAAAAATATTTTAATCAAGGTTGATTATGGTTTATGAAATTCAACAATAGTAAATTATGGTTGACCATCATTTATTATGGTTGACTATAGTTAACCATAAAAACATTGAGCACGGTTATGAAAAAAACACAAAAAAATATTTAATTTTATATTGTACATATTTTTGAATAACATTGCAATAAGTGTTACATGGACTTGTGGTAATATTCCCGTATGAGATATTTTCATTAATTTTATGAGCATTGTCATTGATATGCCATGCGAGATAATTTTTTACTGGCAAGTTGTAAAAAATAACACTGGAAATGCCTAATGAGAATAATTTTTTTTATATTACACCAAAATAAACCAATTAATTAGCAAATCATCATATGGTAATTATAAAAACAATTATATTAAATAATGAAGTAACTTACCAAGAACCCTAGCTTTAAAAGTTCGCGTCATAATATCATATTCCATTCCACCAAGAATGCCACCAATTAATTAGCAAATCATCATATGGTAATTATAAAAACAACTATATTAAATAATGAAGTAACTTACCAAGAACCCTAGCTTTAAAAGTTCGCGTCATAATATCATATTCCATTCCACCAAGAATGCCACCTTCGATTCCAGTTATCACTTACGTTACCGTTTCTATAAGAAAATTAGCCTGCTCATAGACGCCATGGTTGGTCTCCCTCTTAACCACAGAACTAAATGATCTCTTAAATAAACAATGAGATCAAATACACAAGAAAAGAATAAACAATTAAACATAAATAAAAAAACGAAATATGTTCGAAGTGAGATCTGGATTTTCTTTAATTATAATAATATATAAAATAAATGAAAAGAAATAAAATATAGATAAATAAATTTCTAATTTACTTCAAATTTCTTGATATTTGTATAAAAGAATTAGAGTGCTCATAGATGCCATGGTTGGTGTCACTCTCAACCCAACAACTAATAGTATCTTAAATAAACATGAGATCAAATACGGAAGAAAAGAATAAACAATTAAATAGAAATAAAAAAAGGGAAATACGTTCAAACTAATATCTAGATTTTCTTTATTTGTGTTAAGAGGTGCATTTTACAGTTTAATATGATGTATCCATCATCAAAGTTGAAATTTTATTTATGTTGATTAAAATAAAATTTTTAAAAAATCTAAAAATATAAATAAATAATTTAAATATTTTATAGAGTTATTTAAATTCAACTTATATGATAAAATAATTATTAAAAAGATAAGATCTACTATATTTTTTTATCATATAAGATGAAATTGAATAGACCATAAATTTACTTTCAACAAAAAAAATTACCACATAAAAATTCTAAATAGGGTAAATTTTTAAACTATCTTTACTTTTTATTAAAGTCAATACCATTTTGTAAAATAAAGTAAAAAGGTTAATTCAACAAAAAGATCGAAAATATTTCTCTAAAATATTTTAATATTTCTTTTAATTAAATACTTGTAAAATGAATCTTTAAATGAAAAACCATATCGTATTGATATATTAAAATCTCTAACGACACAAATATTTTGATATCAAAGTTGTAATATTTGAATTTTTTTTTATCATGCCATGTAAAAAATATCATTAAATCTAATATCAATATTAATATTATAAATTTAATAACTTATGATTAATACTATATTAAATTTAATATAATATAAATTTTTTTTTATTATAATATACATTAACTCTAGATATATATGGGAGGGAAGAGCAAAGACATAGTAATAGAGGTGGAGAGATAGAGTGAGTGAGAGGAAGGATGAGAGAGGGCTTGAGAGATAGGAGGAGAGAGGGAAGGACAGAGAAATGGAGTTGGAAGGAAAGAGGAGGAGGGAAGAAGGATCACATAGAGAGAGAAAAGTGGAGATAGAGTGTATATGTTTGGGGTGAGATAGAGAGATAAAGAATGAGATATACAGAGAAGAGGGGGGAGAAGGAGAGAAAGTGACAAAAGCTGGAGGGCTTAGAGAGAGAGAGAGAGAGAGAGAGATATGAGGGGGATATATAGAGGGAGGTACAAGAGAAAGGGAGAGAGAGGAAGGAAGAGAGAGCGAGGATGTTAGATAGAGAAGGAGAGATGAAGGGAGAGAAAGAGGGAGGTAAGAAGAAAGACAAAGAGAGATAAATGTGGAGAGAGAGAGAGAGAGAGAGAGAGAGAGAGAGAGAGAGGGAGTGATAAGGGTGATGGAGAGAGAGGGAGATAGGAGAGAAGGATGGAAGAGATATAGAAATAGGGAGAGAAGGAGAGAAGGGCAGGAGAGAGAGAGAGAGAGAGAGAGAGAGAGAGAGAGAGATGAAGAGGGAGGGAGAGATAGATAAATATGAAGAAACAATGTGTATGTTTTGGAGGTGATATAGAGAGAAAAGAGAGGAAAAGAGAGATAGATATATAAATTTAAGGTGAAGAGAGGGAATAAGAGAGAGCTAAAGAGAGGGAGAGATAGATAGATATGGAGGGAGAAAGTATGTGTGTTTGGTGAGGGGGATGAGTTAGAGAGACAAAGAAGGAGAGATGGAGGGAGATATAGATATAGATGGAGGTGGGAGAGAGGGAAGAAGAATTCTTTCACTAGATGCATTAATTTTAGTGTATATGTTGATTTCTAATCCTATTTGATAGCTTCCATTGAAGGAGATAAATTGAAGGAGAGGGGAGATTAGTAATGTAGAGAGAGATAATGAGAGTAGTGAGAGAGGGATATGAGGGTAGGAGAGAGAGAGGGAGACACAAATATGGAGGGGGGAGAGAGAGAAGGAGAGAGGGAGGGAGATAGTGATAGGGTTGGAGAGAGAGAGAGAGAGAGAGAACAATAGATGGCAGGAGAGAGAAGGAGCTAGGAGAGAAAGGGAAAGAGGTGAATTGAGATAGAGGGCAAGGGAGGAGAGAGAGAGAGGAGGAGACATGAAGGAAAAATAGATGGATTTGGAAGGGGAGAGAGGGAGGGAAGAATAAAGACATACAAAGAGAAAACTAGAGTGAGAGAGAGAGGGGGGGAGTGAAAAGGAAGACATGGAGAGAGAGTATGTATGTTTGGGGGTGAGATATAGAGACAAATAAGGAGAGATGGAGGGCGATATAGATATATATGGAGGGGGGAGAGAGGGAAGAATATTTCTTGCACTAAATGCATCGAATTCATGGTAGATGGTGATTTATAATCCTATTTGATTTCTTGCACTAGATGAAATTATTTCAGTATAGATGTTGATTTCTAATGATATTTGATTTCTTGCACTAGATGCACCGATTTCAGTGTAGATGTTGATTTCTAATCCTATTTGATTGCTTGCCCTAGATGCATTGGTTTTAGTGTAGATGTTTTCTAATTTTGTTTTATTTCTTGCACTAAATACATTTATTTCAATGTAGATGTTGATTTCTAATTCTATTTGTTTACTTGCACTATATGCATTGATTTCAGTATAGATGTCGATTTTTAATTCTATTTGATTGCTTTCACTAGATGCAATGATTTCACTGTAGATGGAAATTTCTAATCCTATTTAATTACTTGCACTAGATGCATTGATTTTAGTGTAGATGTTGATTTCTAATCTTATTTTATTGCTTACACTATATGCATTAACTTCAATGTAGATGTTGAATTCTACTCTTATTTGATTCCTTGCACTAGATGCATTTATTTTAGTGTAGATGTTGATTTCTAATTCTATTTGATTTATTGCATTATATGAATTGATTTTGTTGTATACGGTGGTTTCTAATTCTATTTGATTGCTTCGACTAGATGTATTGATTTCAGTGTAGATGATGATTTCTAATCCTATTTGAGTGCTTTCACTAGATGCATTGGTTTTAGTGTAGATGTTAATTTCTAATTGCATTTGATTGGTTGCACTAGATGCATTGATTTCAGTGTAGATGTTGGTTTCCAATATTATTTGATTGCTTGGACTATGTGCATTGATTTTAGTGTAGATGTTGATTTCTAATATTATTTAATTGCTTATGATAGATTCATTGGTTTTAGTGTAGATGTTTTCTAATCTTATTTGATTGTGTGCATTAGATGCATTGATTTCATTATAGATGATGATTTATGATTTGATATAACTCAATTTATGATGGTACATTAACTTAAAGTGATTGGATTAACAATGTGCATTGATTTCAGTGTCAACATAAAAAACGATTTACAATGTGCATTGATTTTTGTGTTTTAGTAATATAACCTATTAATATTGGAGAGCAAGAGATACAAGATATGTTGTTTACTACAATAGTTCGAGTTAAAGAATTAAATGGTTTATGTTATCAAATATACTTTCATATAATCAATATGAAAAGATGGGAAAAATAACAAATAGTGTAAATATTTTGGAAATATGGCCACTAATTAAAAAAAATCAAAATTACATATTTTCTTGACTTTTGCAAAACAAACTACAAATAAAAAAATTCATCAAAATATTTTGAAGGAAATAAATTATTTCAAATATTAGAAATGAAACAAATTATTTTAAGAGTAATATTGATGTAGTAAATTATTAAAACTACTCTTCAAGATATATTTAGTAATACATGGAGAGACACTATTAAGAATTATTAATCTTGTGATACCCAAAATTGCAAACTATAGGCAAGGTTGCCTCTCTTCTTCATTACGAACTAATTACTAATAGAAAATTACATACATGTATAGAAGTATAATACAAAAATTGTAATATTCACAAATATTACCATCCAAATATAAACACACAAACCACTCGAAGTATCCCAACTCAGAATTACAAACCATTCAAGGCAAGCAGCAAAAAAAAAATTAAAGAAGAGACTAATATACTCATGCCAAACAATAAAAACATAATGTAAATTTTAAAGTATGAAATTTATGTCAAACATATACATAATAATTGTAATCTAAAAATGTGTCATTGAAAAAAAATTAGAGAAGAGAGTAATATACTCATGTCAAACAATGAAAACATAATGTAAATTTTAAAGTATGAATTTTATGTAAAACATATACATAATAATTATAATCTAAAAATGTGTCACTGTTTCCGTCGACTTGAACCATCCTAGATCCATCTAACTCCAAATCTATCATGCGCCCAGAGAGATTGAATCCCTCGAGGTGCAAACCTTTTCACAAATTCTACATTACAAAAAGGAGGTTTGCACCTTGAGAGATTTGACCTTCTCGACGCATGATATATTGAGAGTTAAATAAATCTAGGATATTTGTAATAATCTATAAAATAATTGAAAAAATATAGATCAATATCTTTATAATTTACTTAAAGATATTGAAGGACCAGAAATAATTGATACTTGGAAAAGCATCGTTGTTTTAAAGTTATTTACACACAAATGATGCATTAATGGTTTTGAAAATATTTTTCTTCTTTTCTCTACTCTGCGTCCAATGACTTGGAATATTTAAATTAAGGGTATACTTTCAAGACCAAAATATAGAAGCAATTTCTGTCCCATTTATTGTGATTTCAAGATTCCTAGCGTGCTTTTACTTGCACACACAACTAAATATCATGTTTGTTGATCCATTACCAGGACACTCGATTGTTTTCGATCCAGGGCACCCGATTTCTCAAATTAGGGATATTCCCTTCAAACAAAATCGCCATGGTCCATCTTAAAAAAAAAAAAAAAAATTCAGCACCGATACATCGACCCGTACATCCACCTGAAACTGATATAAAAACGACTTCGACGAATTAACACTGAGCTATTTTAATTTTGGAGCTATGCGTTTACATATATATTTAAAAAAGAAATATTATAATATTTTTTTATATATATATTTATAAATTATAGTTATAAAAAAATATTATAATATATATATATATATATAAATGAGTTATAAATATAAATTATCATTATTTTAATCTATATTATAAGATATATTTATAGCTTATATATGGTATAGACATATCAATTTTGGAATAAGGTTTTCATAATTTTTATTTGATTGATTAACAAGTATTAGGTGGGTGATAGGGATTTAAAATGCATAGAATATTTTATTAGAGTAAAGATTGATATTTATCAAGTAGTCCTTACTTGCCACTTTTTCTAATTTTTTCCAACTTATTTTGTGGTGTAATGTTTTGAGAATCCTACAGGGATTCACTGAAATCACAAGTTTCACAGGTGAACTCTTCATAATGGAAGTGGCCTAGGGGTTTTTGAGGGCATTGAATCCATATATGCAGTAAAAGGTCGCCATAAATTCATCAGAAACTCTAAAGTGTCGTACTTAATGACTACTCTGAACTTGATCTCCAAAATAGTTATGTTCAAATGTCAAATGAACATGAGTTATGTTTTTTGAGCATGTGGTATTAGTAAGACTTGATATTGACCAATGGTATTGTAACAAAATTTATCTAGAAGTTAACAATCTCTATGGTAAAATCAGGGTGAATCTCCATGGTTAAGAGTCTCGGTTACATGTATTTTTAAAATGTATATATGTATAGTTAACATGCTAATTATTTTTATAATTAATAACAACAAATAAAACAATTTTATAATAAATTTCTCCTATAATTTTAGTTAAATCACCAATAATTATTAGGTGGATGTTAGAAATTTAACCTTAAAGGAATATCTTAAGATATTCTTAGTAGTATCCACAAATCATAAGTTGAGATTTATTTAAAAAGTAGTTATGCTCTCTTTATATCTTTTAGTAAATTGATTAAATCTTTTAGTAAATTGATTAATTAAAAAAATATCATATGAACAAGTGTCATATGAAATGAGTCATGGTTTTTTTTTGGACATGTGATATTTATAATCCATAGTATTGATTTCCATCATAAAGTGAGAAGAAATATCCATAATAAGAAATCTTGTAGAAATTTATTTTAGATGTACATATATTTAACTTATATATTAATTATTTTTTATAATAATAATAATAAAGTTATAATTAGTTAACTTTTTTATGATTTTTAAAATCTTTCTTTTAGAAAAATGAGATGTAATAAGGTCAGTCTTTTGGGATTTATCATGGCTATTGATATTTACTAGCCATTTAATTGATATTGTTGTGTTAATTTTTGTGATTTTTTTAATCTTTAAAATGTCAGATGCATCATGAGGTAAGTGCTTTGATGCCTATAGGGTTTTACAATTATTTAATTCATATAGATGGGTTGATTATTTGGTGAATTGGTAGTGATTTAATCTCCACACAATATTCTAGAACATTCTTAGTGGTACTCAATATCAATGGTTTAGATTTATTTTAAAAGTAGCTAGCCTACACACAATATTATAAAATATTATTAGTGGTAGTAACAAATTAGAGGTTGAGATTTATTTAAAAAATAGTTATGTGCGTTATGATCTATTCATTAGATTCATTGATTTGAAAAAGGAAAAAAAATCATTTGAACATGGGTTATGGTTTTTAGGAATGTAGTAATAGTAATCCATGAGAATAGGACATGAATATCCATGCTTAAAAATATATTATGATGTACCTCAAAGTAAGTGTTTTGATGACTATCAACATTTTATAGCTATTTAATTCTAGAGGAGATAAGTGTTTTGATGACGACCACATTTTTGAGCTATTTAATTCTAGTGATATTACGACCAATACTAAAACAATATTTATATTTGAGATGCTTTATTTTTTTTTTTAATGTGATATATATATATATATATATATATATATATATATATATATATATATATATATATATATATATATATATATATATATATATATATATATATATATATAATCATATTTAAAAGGATTATGATCCATCTAGTAATCACTTTACTTTAAATGAATATTTGTGCTAACTAAAATAAAATATTCTTAAAATAGAAAATCTATGTTTGCATATTTAAAAAAGATGTAGTATGTTTAAACTTCATATTTTTCAAAAATATTTTAACATGTGATATTATATATTGAAAAAAATTCTAAAATAAAATATTTTAATGTTATATAAAATAAAACATCCAATGTAGGTTATCAATAAAATATTTCAATATAAATTAATATTGATATATTTAAAAATATATGAATAAAAAAATAAAATAATATGTGCTGATAAAATGACTCAATGCACATGTTATGTAATCTCTATAACATTCAAAAATACAATTTAAACAATAAAAAATTACATATTGTTTTTCATACTCTAAATTAAGATTGCATGTGAATTTGATCTCTCCCTTCATATTAAATCTCTGATTAAAATAGATCTGTACTAATAAAATATATGATGCATATTATATTTTTATGCTAATAAAATATATGATTGCATATAAATATTTTTTAATTCCATACAACAAAAGATAAAACATTTAATATTTTATATAAAACAATAGATTCCAAAATATTATTGATATATTAAAGTTAATTTCATTAAAACCAAATTTGTTTACGAAGTCTATCCACATCCACAACAAAAATTCAACGAAACCTAAATTCCTATGGCAAAACTAGACATACTCAGCCATACAATACCAAAAAAATTATTCGACAATTTGAAAAGAATAGATGCTCCTTTTAAAATTGACGAGTGTATGATCTACCATGAAAACTATATGGTAAACGCTATCTTGTGTGCCTATCTTTAGTATAAAGCTTTCAATATTCAACAATTTGGAAAGAATAAGTGCTACTTTTCAAATTGATGAGTGTATGATCTACGGTATTAACAACTATCTTTTGTACCCATCTTTATTACAAATCTTTCTCTTAAACAGTGTTTTAAAAATTTGGGAAAAATTTATAATTTTTTTTATAAAATTCACATAAATTAAGCATAGTCCACTAAAGTTGCAATGCCAAATTTATAAATATTTTCATAAAATTCACATAAATTACCCATGGTTGTCAAAAGTTGTAACTCAGCTTTGAAATGAATCTGTAATATACATAAATGCCTTACTTCGTGAAAAATCCACTCTATTAACTATCTACTGTTGAATTTTACCTATCATAAGGTTCATATACAAACATAAAATTTTAGCTGAATTAATATCGCATATAAAAAAGTTAATTCACTAATACTTAAAATCATAGAATCACACCGTAAATAAAAACAAAAAAAACATTTCACGAAGAGATAATTATGAAATCATAGAATCACACCGTACATAAAAACAAAAACACATTTAACGAAGAGATAATTATGCGATCTTATTTGTACATGAATGCAAGTCCACCAAACTAATTTTTGACTTCATTGTTAAAATTTAGTAAATCATCACAGATTCCGCCCTTAAGTTAGAACATGATACCACTACAATAAAGAAATATCCTACCTAGCCCTAATCTCATTCATCCCAACCGAACACTCATATTATAACAAATTTTCTTAGTATTGTGTGGTCTAGGTTATCCAACCGTTAATTACCTATGGTAATTTTTTTCATTACAATACACAACATATGGAAGAGCTTCCTCTCTTTTATCAATATTCCTAGGGAGATCTATTTTCCTTGTAGTATTTTTTTAGATGAAAAGAGCACCAAAGGTTAGTTTTCTTCTAAGATTAGTAATTGTACCAAATGTTCTAAAAGAAATGCTGCAAGGCAATAGTGTAGAAAGAATTTAACTATAAGTACTTAGATTATAACTTGATGTGAACTTCTATTTATAGTGTAAAGTCATTGCATAACTTAAAAACTTAATTATATTGTTTAAATAGTTATAAGATTTAATGCAAATGTAGAAGATGAAGGTAACTGAGTTATATTATGTGACATATACAAAATGTATAATGATTGTAACATATATTACATTTTCATATTTGAAAAATTTTTTATGCTACAATTTGTTGAAGATATTGTGGACCTACAAAAAAAACAATGTTTTTTTCACAATATTATTATTTTTCAAAACATGGAAATGAATAAATATGGAAATGAACTATTGAAGTTCATTGTAATCAATACGTATTATGATATTAATACGACATTGAAAAGAATATTTAGTTAAATTTTCATTTGAACTTTAATACATAATTATATTGTTTAAATAGTTACAAGATGTAATGCAAAGGTAGAAGATGAAGACTATAGTTTTATATTATGTGACATTTTAAGAATGTACAATGTTTGAAATTGACATACCATTTTCATATTTGGATTTTTTTTTTAAAGTTTTTTGTAAATGATTACAAGTATATTGTGAATAAAATGATTGCTGCTCAACTTGTCGAAGAGTTTGGAGATTAGCTGAAGTGATAAGAAACCCACACAAATAATATTTTGCTTAGAAAATTTATAAGAAATATTATTTTTTGAAATATGTAAATTAACTATTGAATCAACTATAATGAGTTTGTATGTGAATTGTATTATAATTAGTTTGTAGTGATTGAAATTGAAGTTACATGTATTATCAGAATTGAAAACGTTTAATCGAAGATGCAGGGGGATCAATGGAAAACTGAACACCATTGGAGATTTATTCGAAATTGCAAATGCATATTTGTTGATTGCCAATCTGCTCTTATTTTTTACATTTTCTCACATTCATGTATTTGGATTATACATTTCAGAGTATATTTTACTTTTAGTAATAATTGTATAGTTGGTTGAAGATGGTAAAGTGGTACGCTTGGATTTGGCACTGACATGAATATTTTTTCTATATCATGCAATGCATTTATCATTGTCTCTATTTCATTGCAGTAGTTGTATAGCTGTGATATCATTGATTCCATGTTTCTTTTTTCAAAAGAAATAAAATGTTAGAAGCAAGTGGATACAAATTATACGAGGAACATAACATTTTCAACCATGTATTAATAATGAGTAAATTAGATTATTGTTAATAGGTAGAAATTGTATGCGGTCAAAATACTTTGAGCTTAATAATATGTGCAAACCTTTTGGAGATGTTAATATATGGAATGAAGTTGGTAATCTGCAAGAGACATTGAACGGAGAAGTTCTTCTGCATGTTTCCTGCGAGAAACATTTTTTTTGTCTTTTATTTTCATGAAACGATCCAAAGTGAATGCGGGGTAAATTCAGAGATCTTGTAGAGAAAGGTCTTGAAATTGTTGTGAATGTGAGACCTTGATGTTCAATTTTTCCAATGTCTATTGTTGCTTTTGGCAATGTCATACCATGCGATTTATGTATAGTTAATTCCTAGGCCATATTCTAGTGGAATTTGTGTACATTGATTTCTTTTTATTGACGGAATAGAAAAGTGAGTAAGGTTTGTTTCATCCCAAGTAGGCCCGATGTATTTGGGAAATTCAATGATGAAAAATGTTGGAAGTTCTGGAGGTGTAGTTGATTCTTTATGAAATATGGATATAATTTTCCTGAGAGAACCATTAACAAGCCTTATTGAAACCCAAAGGTTGGAAGTCAATATTACTCTTTTCCCTTTACATAGGTAGACAATTTGCTCGAGTTTCTCATCCAATGAAGAGAAGCTAGAATATGTGTTGTTGTCTTCTACGATGGATCTTACAACAAGAGTGTTTAAAGATTTTATCATTTGCTTGTTCTGAACCAATGTTTGAGCATTGGTTGGAAATAAATATAAATAATCATGGAAATAATGTATTTCATCTTCTGACAAGAAACACTTTTTTTGCGACATAAGGATGTTATAGTCGTCAATTGTTGGATTCTCATTTCTAATGTTCTAGAGGATATTTATGAAATCAACTTGAGCAATGTAGTCACCTTTTTGAGGAAATATTTTTTCTAATGTGATGAATGTGTTCCAGAATGTGCTTCCGTGGCTCATGACTGCATATAGTGGTATGTCTTTGACAGGCAGTAACTGGATGAGATCACAAACTAATATAATGAAACAACCACTGAATGAAGTGTTTCTCTATAATGGAAATACATCTGGAAGACGTTTGTGAATATGGATAAGAAGCTTAGGTGCAATGAAGCTCATTTCATCGATTAACATGTACCTGATATGCTTAAGTTCTTCTTGGAATTTTGAAAGAGCATCGCCTTCAAAGGGTGTAAGATCCTTTATTGGAAGGTGGAGTCTGACATGGATTACAGATTCTTGTATGTTGAAGGCTGCAACACCTATAGGGGCAAGGAGCATGATCAGTGAAGTTTTTGAGTCAAAAAGTGTTATGAGAATTTCTCTAATGCAATTTATAAGAAGGGATTTCCTAGTTCCAACAGTGCCTTGTATTATCATTCTTAGAGAAGG
Organism: Pinus albicaulis; assembly: GCA_034641835.2. Classification (NCBI taxonomy): domain Eukaryota; kingdom Viridiplantae; phylum Streptophyta; class Pinopsida; order Pinales; family Pinaceae; genus Pinus; species Pinus albicaulis. The sequence goes on from CM076570.1 coordinate 1,330,521,102, forward strand.
AAAGATATCCTTATTAGTGAAATGAGTAGAGATAATATTTAGAGTTTTTTTTTGCATTGGAGATCAGAAGTTAAGGTATGCCAGGATCTGTTTATTTGTTTGAAGAATGTGATGGACAAAGTGGTTATTCTCAATCAATTGTGGGCCTATTTATTATATATGTAATGGGATAGTGGTAGGATTCCATCTTCGGTTATCATCAAAATCAAGAAGCCCAAGCATGTTAAGGTCATTTATGAGGAGTTCGTTTGTAGGGTGCAATTGGGAGAGTAATTCTCATTCATTTAGGTCTATGGTGTCTGGAGGATGGAATTCATGAATAGTTGATTTATCATTTGCAGGAGTTTTGATATCAGATAGTTTGCAGTGTTGATGCCAAGGTTCGTAGAATGGACGAAAGGTTTGCCAGTTTGTGATGAATTCTTCAACAGAGTTTCCTATATCTTGATAAATATGATCAATTTTTTTTAAAGCATAACTTCACCTCTACAGAAGTTAGCGTAGCAATATTATGTTGTGGATGGTATTGAGGAATAACATGGTATGATACAAACAATTTCTTGTTCAGTTTTTTTCCATTTTTTTGTCTTATGATGGGGAGCATATGAATGGGATCTCGCTATTTCTATAAGTAATGTGGATTGTAAGGCATATGGGAATTGGATGTATGTATGTATGAAGTGTGGTGAGGGAGGAGTGGTGTTGTTTTTTTTATGGAAGACACATATAAATTTGTTGGCTTACATTTAAAGGAAAGGATGATAGACTACACAATGGTAATGGTAATTTTTGTATCATATGATAGGTTTCCTGTGCTCTTATGTCACGATCGACAATAGTTTCTCCAAGGAATTTTTGAAATGAAAATGTTTCTAGGTCAGCATTAGGTGAAGCGAGTATAATTATACGTAGCATGTCATGGAAACTTTCAAACTTCTTTTCTACTTTAGATGCATATTTTGAAATATATTTCTGAATGACATGGATTGAGAGAACTAGTTGGAAATAAACATTTTCACGCCAAATAGATAGGATGGTAGGGTTATGGCTATTGAGTTGATAATCATTGCAAGCGGGGGTGTATGTATTTTGGCCAATGGAGTAAATGAACAAGGGAGAATGTGGATGTAATTCCTAAGGTGATTTATATCGGCATTCCAATGAGGAGCCTTTTCTTCTAAGGCATGTGTTTTCAACGTATTTTGTGTGCCTTTCACTTCAATTTATGAGTTGGAAATAATCATTAAAAGGATGCATCTAAAAATATCTAGCGTGCACAATAAGCAAGGGTCTTCTAAATTTGCTTAAGAAATGGATTGGTTTGAAAGTGTAGAAAGGTGAGGGTTCCAAGCCAATATGTATCCGTCAAAGAATTATTTAGCACTATCAACTGCTTCTGTGTTATCCCAGTTAATATTTTCCATATCAAGTGCATTTTTTATCCATAGGAAGCCATAGATGTGTGCGGATCCTCTATGTTGCCATATCTGTGAGGATACATTTTTGTTAGGAAATTTTGAATTATATGTAGTTTGATGTTTAGAGACATATGAAAGTAATGTGGTAGAGTGCATACCTATATGAGTAGTCCTTTTTCTACAAGTGTTTCTCCAATATAACTTCATGAAATATTGTGAATCTGTGGTGCATATATAACGATGTTAAGTGGGGGTTATAAATAATGTTATCATTTCTCCATTTTCTTTGTTTTACAACATGAGGAGGTGAACATCCTAGCATGATTGCATGAAGATCAGGCCATTTTGTATCAGCTACACATAATGTGAATAAGAACGTTTGCAAGTCGAGTTGAGATAAAATGTCTATCAATTCATTTTTTAGCTTTGTGCCAAGAATATATTGTGCCACATAGAGTTCTACCGAACCGCATGACTTTTTCTTCCAATTTTCATCTAGAAATTGTTCTAATCAGATGTTAAAATCATGGATTGATGTTGGAAGTTATATCCAATGTTATTTTTCACAGAAACAGAGGTTTTTTCTTGACTGTGATTGCACATCATGAGATTGTATATGTATTAGAAAAATCTTGGGTGCTTGTAGAATCACTTATTGTGGTAATGTAGGAGATGAAGTCTGTATTCATGTAACTGCATTGGCTTTATTCCTGGTTTATTTGGTAGTACAAATATTGTGGGGAATAGGGTGGGGAAAGCTATAGAGAAGAGACATTTTGTGTTGTATTCATTGATTGAGGATAAGCCTACGGGTGGCCATTCAATTATAGTATAAGAGTTGTGGTTATAGGCATGTAAATATTATCTTATTTCTTGGATTTTTGTATTTGTATTAGGAATAGTAGGAATAAATTATAATGTATGGTGTGGGTATTGGTTTACAAAATCTTCAGTGGGGCCAAGTGGTGTTTGGAGTGATAGTTGGGTAGTTGGATCTGTGGTGTTGGAATGGCGAAGGGAGGAGGAAATATCGGTGGAGAATTTTGGTAAGGATGATAGTGCATTGTTATCAATGCGAGCATTATTATAGTAAGGCTCATTTTCCAATTTTTATTCTAATGAAACGAGAACACGATGTCTACTTACAATGCAATCATAAGAATGATGGCCATTACTATGACAAATAATGATTAGAATGTCCAAGTCTTCAACACATCGTGGAAACATGCATGCTATTTTTGTAAAGTCTTGTAGAAAGAAAATTGTGTGGCTCATGTATTTATATTGGCCACCACATGCATGTGTTACTTGGAGGATAGAGTTAACCCTAGCAATAATAATTTCTTCCATTAGTGAAAGAGAATCCAAGACGGGTGGTTTACGATCAGGTTTCATGTAGTTTTATAATGAGAAACGATGACCTTTTCTTTCAAGCATGCATCTATAGCAACAATACATTTGGTTAGACATGCAGATATGGATTCTAGGATATGATTCAAGACACATGAAGCATAGGGATTTAGGTGCAATTTTATCAATTTTTGCATAAAATTGACGATGTCCATCATTAGAATGAATGTTGTTGAAAGCATGTGCAATAGGGGGGGGGGGGGGGTGGAATGAGCTATGAATGAATTTGTTTGAGGATCATTACTATGAACGTTGTTGAAAGCATGTGAAATGGAGAGGTGGGGGGGGATGGGAATGACCTATGGATGAATTTTTTTGAGTCATTCGTTGAAGAGATAAAGGGTTTGAAAATCAGAAAATACATTTTCTTTTAGAGTTGGAAGTGTTTGATGGAAAATGTGAATTTCCATCATATGTTCTAGAAGATGAATGTTGAGTTCTTTTTTTCTTTTTGTTTGTTTGGGAATTTGTGAAGCCTTTTTTAGCATGATAAACCTCATGCCCGCATGTATTTATTCGTTCTTTATTCATTTTATAGTATATTTGTGCACATTCATCATTAGAAGTAGTAGCCACTTCCAGAAGTAAAGGAACCTACATGAAAGAGGGGGGAATGAGAATGTTATTTGGAAAAAAAAAAACCATGTTATTGTATAAAATGGGAAATAAAAAATTGAATTTCTTAATATATTTAAGTTAATACATGATTAGAATAATTTGTTTGAAAGAATATTTTAGTAATTTTCAGCGATACGGGAAGATAATAAAATGTGTAACGCGGTGTTAATTTTTTTTTGAAAGAATATTTAAGTAATTTGCAGATGTATGTGAATATAATTGGATGTGTAATGCATTAATTTGCTCGATTTGTTAAAAGCAATAAAGTTAAAGAAATGTAAATTAGCATAAATGTAAGTACATACAATCACATGATGTGTTGGAATACCTATCTCAATAATGAATAAGATAAATTGTTGAAAATGCATATAAAACAATATGGTCTATAAATGTATTTATAAATTAAAATTATAGAAATTGGAAATAAGACAATAGTAGTTGTAACGATATTTATCTATGATATTGATATTTTATTGATTTATTGAAGGATGTTGTTGCATTCTGTTGAGAATTGCAAGCTCTCTTCTTTGATGATAACACTTTTCAAGCATGGTATTTGTCTAAATTTTTCTGTCTTCACCGATAGTGTGAAGATTTGATATGTCCAGAGTGCCTTGGAGACAATTTCCTTTACGAGATCACGATTTGAGGATAAAAAATAGAACTCCTTTGCATTAAATCCAATAATTGTATATGTTGCATGTCCGAAAGAAATTATTGAAACCAACTCACCAGTGTGATATTGTACATTGATCTTAAGAAAGTATCTATAATCATAGTTAGTTAATTCATTGTTTCATTTTGGGCAATACTACGTGCTTGTATTTTTTGGAATAAGTTTCTTCCTGCATTTTTTCTTATAAAAAATAGATGGAGATGATAGGTAGTAAAAATTGTCCATTTATGTTTTTTTTATTCTGCCCTTCACTTGGTAGAATGGAGGTATCTATGAGGACTTGATACTGTAAATATCAAAAATCGTTATTTTTTTGGGTTGATGGCCTAAAGAAGGTGAATATATTTTTTTAGGGGTGTGGAAGTTGTAGTGGAACCTTCTTTTTGTAACCATGAATTTAGCATATGGGCCCCTTCAATGTGAGGATCTTCAAGAATAATGGACCTTGTTGTAGTGGCGACATTTTTTCCATTAAATTCACCAAAAATAGCATACTTGATTGCAATGATGAGATTATTTCCTATAGCATATAAGGAGGAAATTTATTTTGACACTCCATCAAAATTTCCTCCCCAAAATATTGCATCCATGTTATATCTAGACATGTCTTGAAGATTTAATGTTTTTTTAGTAGCTTCTAAGTTGTCTTTTCTATGTATAGTGCATGGATTCAAAATTGTAGTAACAATACCAAGAACATCAAAAATCGAGTTGACATTTGTTTTTATGATGTCATTGATTGATTTTATATTTAAATGCACTGTTGGGTTGCATTTTATTTCGTTGGCAGCATTATCTATGGCATATGTAGCAATTAACAAAAATTCCTAGTCATTGTTTAATTGGTTTTATTGTTTATTAGCCATTTTCACATTTCCTTTTGAGAAAATGTACACATTTCCAACATGCATTTTATCAAAGAAATAATCAACAACATTGTTGAAGCAAGTAATGTGTATTTCTCCACCTTTTTTTATCGAAGAGGTCGAAGCCAAACACTTACCGGGTCTGTATTGATTTTGAAATCATCGAAGAGGTGTCTTTATTTGAACTTATCCTTTTATGCACTAGTTTGAATGGTAAGGGTTTATTGCTTTGATCGAAATATGGACTAGCATGATGGATCCAGTTGGAATATAAGAAATTGTGAAGTGCATTTTTGATGAAGGTTGTTGGTTCAATGAGGACGAAGTTTCTTCTTGACAAGTGATCAAGATATTCAGATTATTTGGAATACCAGTTAAATATTCAAATGTAGCAACAATTTCAAATTCTAGTAGCGTTATAGGCCTACACACTAAATGATAGTCATAGAAGAATTTTTTATACTTGAAAGTGGTATAAAGAAAATATGTAAAGTTTAAATAATAATTTTGTAACAAACTTACAGTGGTAGACCAATAGCTGAAGTAGTCTAACTTTTAACATGTATAATATAACCCTTTTGAAGAAAGCTTGTTCCAACGAGGTCATTGAAATTTATTGGAAGCATAAGATGCTTCATATGTGTGCCATCGGATATGGCGGTCTGATATCATATAGTTGAACTTTTCATTGACGTAATAGGCTCAAGTTCACGATTTGTAGAAATGGTTCAATGTGAGTTTTTCTAGAGAGAATTGAGAAAATAGAATTCTTAGTAAGTTTTGTTGTCATTTTCTAAAAATAGAGATGAAAGAATAAGTACTATAGAGAATAAAATTCATAAATGTGGTTATTTCTTTAAAATTCTTTATATGTAGTTTTTATCACGTTAGATGTTTAGCATTAATAAGATTCTTATAGAACTACATGAAAAGTTATGAATAAAGGGCCAATAAAAATGTTCATAGTGTTTCTAATTCAATGAAAATGATAATATATAAATATTATGGATTCAAAATTCCTTTAAATAGGGTACATAACACTCAATGTACCGAAATGGATCATTCATAGGTAAATCTAAGTTAAAAATAATGATTGTGTGGAGGAATAAAAAAAATGGCTATAAGCATAACTAAAGTTTTTTCGAAAATCATGAATGAAGCTATATTTATTGTTTGAAAACTTGATCACCATTGTATCAAAGACACTAATCCATGTATAAAAGAAATTTACCCATCATGTATGTTTTTTTTTCAATGCTAAATAAAGCAAAGATAATATAAATGTTGGTAGGATTCAAATTCTAGGAAAATTGTGCAAGTAAGAATTAGGAATTGATAGTATCCATCTAATATATTGAATATATTGTTTAATGTTCTAAAAAAATTAAGATATTTTCACCTTGAAAGTATGTTTTCCAATTTTTTAGTTTTACTTTACAAGTTGTGCATCAAATTGATAATAGACTTAATAGAGCCATCTTACATTACCTATTAAAAATGGTAACATATAAATATATAAATGGTAGATGAAAAAGAAAATCAATATACATGGTTAATCTAAAAACCATTAATGGTAAGAGAGTCTAGCAAGAATCCCAGAAAAGTTATTTCTAAAGTAAATATCTCAACATCCATCAATTAAAAAATAATTCATGATTAATTTAAAAATTCAAAAATTATAAATGGTAAGGGACTCATCATATTTGCCATGTATAAAGAAAAGAAAATCTGAACATTTTTATATTTATTCCTAAATATTAACTTTACCATAGTATTAAATATATTTCAAAATTACCATCTTAACTTGTATAAAGAACAGAACATACCTGGGGAAATGTCACTGTGATTAAACTTAGTTGTTGTTATTGGAAAATAATAATGTGTCAATACCGCTCATTTAACTATTCATGATTCATTTGAAAAGTGAAAAAAGCAGGTCCACTAAAGCTAGCTAGAGCAATGAATCAAAGCTTCTCAATCCAATTGTTATTTATATTTCCAGAAACACATTTTATTGTTGTTGTTATTGAAATTATCTAGCAAAGATGACCTGTTATCTGTCAATTCAATATACAATTATTACATATTTATGTCAAGGATCTCAATCAAATATAATAAGAGATACTCTCAAGGATTTGCATTATTTTCATAAGGTATTTAAGAGAGAGAGTGATGCATAACAACATCACTAAGTTCGGTTCATCCATGTTATCCTCATTAGGGGAAACATTCCATTCATTTAATGCCTACCCATATTCCCTAGTCTCCTCCAAATACCCTATATCCAATTCCAATGCAAGGACAACTGCAGTTGGGGAGATTGAGTCCATACCCAATTTAGATACCAATACAAGGCCAGTTGAGGAATTTGAATCTTATCTGAGCTCAAGGTTGGATGGTATGAGGCAAGAAACCTAGATAAACTTGGAATGGCTTCAACAAGCCCTAGGAGTTGTAACATACACACATAGCACAGTGCTCAAGGTGATCCCAGAGCTTCTAAAAATGCCACTAAAAGGAGAAAAAGAATAAATAAATAAATGAGTATTTGGATGACAATGTGAACTTCTTAGATGTTCGCAATGTGCTAGGAGAGATATTTGGGGATGTTCAACATTACTAGATTATGGTGTAGGTGGCACTCCATTCATTAATGGATGTCAGATTGGAGGAGCAGGTCAAGATTACTTGTTTGAAGAAAATTATGCATGATTGCATTGTGGCCATTAGGAGAAAAGAGGGGGAGGTAGGGAGTGGTAGGAAGGAGAATCAATGATCAAAGCTTGAGAATTACTTTTCCATGCTCAAACATATGGGTGAAAGCTAAGTAGCAGTTCGAGTATTAATGGGGATCATGATTCATGTAAGAATAATAGTAATAATGTAGTAATGAGTTCCCTCTATAGAGTGTCGTCCAATATAACCAAAGGTGCATGGAGAAAGATCCTATACACCCTTGTAGGTGGAACGAGATTTAACCCCTTGGATGCAACGCTAGAAAAAAATGACAAATCCCACGGTTAATTATTCTCGAACACATATCTATCAAAGACCTATAAATATTATTGTTAATGTTAGAAATTCTCCTTAGGTTGATTCAATAAATTTTATTATTTATCTTCAATTAAGTTTTGGTTTTTGGGCTCACCATGAATCTCACCTAAATATCCTATAATGAAAAATAGCATGAAGAAATGGAATCTTTCTCATTCAATGAAAATCTATCTAAGGAAGAGAGGGTACAAAGAGTGTTCAACAAACAATATGCAGAAAAAAAATCTACAAACTACAATCCCTTTCCAATGCAACTATTTCAATTTCAATGCACACACAAAACCCTAAATTCCAATGTAAATATTTTTCTTTTCAAATCTCTTAATTTTCGAAAAATGAAGAAAACTAAGATGAAAAGTTTAATCATTGATTCAAATAAAATTTCATAATGAGGACTGGAACAACAATTAATCCAAGCAACCAATGATGAAACACCAATAGTTTGCAAGAAACCTGATGATAAGAATAAAGGAAAATATTAAGGGATCCTTATTAAAGGAAATCAAATGAAAATTAAAACAAAAAAGAGGCTTCATAGGGACCACAAGACACTCAATACTGAAGGAAGGGAAGCTCGAAGCAGGTCAATCAAAGAGAAAATCAATACAAAGGAAAATTCATGCAAGAAAAGGGGCCAATTTAGGTGTAGAAGTGGCACTAGTGCCTTGAAACAAATTCAGAGAGATGGATCTGAAGAGGCGAAACACTCTATTCCTAGACCAAAAGGAGCTTTGGCGAAGAATAAGAGAGTTTCAACACAAATTTTGCAATTGAGTCTCAATGAAAGGTCTTCCTAGGATTTTTCTTGACTGAATATGACACTGAAGGTTCGAAGTATATGTGAAATAAAAATTAAAGAAAAATAAAACATGAAAGGAATACACACATCCCTAGTGGAGTCACAAATTTGTTATATAGAATCTATTACTGCAGACAAAAGTGTCTTCCCTAGACTGGGTGGCTTAGTGTAGAACAACATAAGAACAAAGTAGATATTATTTTCCTTAAAGTAAATAGATAATGGGATGAAGCCTACATGTATCTGACATATGATTCACTCATTTCTTTGTTTGAATGCTCCAATCCTAACTCCTGTCATTAAAATTAGAACCTGCACAATCAAATGAACATAAGAAAACAATCTACAAAATCTATGTAGCGTTATCTAAATACTTCATTCAATGGATCAAAATGGAATAAAAATATATGAATTCATAACATCACATATAAGGAAACAAAGAACTCATTTCATTAATATAAATGGAAGGAGTTACAACCATAAATAGAAGTCAATCTTGTAGAATAGCTCCTCGAGGCTGACTTGTTCCTTCTTTATCACAAAGTGCAACTCTAGTCACCCTAATGCATGAAATGCTAACTCTTTATAATAGTATCATGAGGGTAGAATTATATCTCCAAATTCCAACCCCTAGTGTGTTCATAACAACAAATATATAGGTGAGGGGAGTAAGGTGGGATTTCTTATCTAATTACCAATCTAGGGCTTTAAATTCACTGTTGATGGGAGGATGGGATCAAATGATAAGAGATGGAAAATCCAAGGTAATATAGGATAGGATATGAATGTTTTATTTGAGGTAAATGGTTGTAACAAATCCTAGAAGCTTCTGGAAAAAGAGGCTTCCGAAATTTTTCTCTTTTTCTAAAATTTCTAGTCTAACCAACATAGGTGCATAGTGGAGAAAACTCTAGGTGATCAACGTAGGCCACATTAGAGAAACCTATAGGTGAACTCTCTCCAATAGGAGGATAGGGAGCGTTGGTCCTTAAAATGACTGAAACAAGGTGCTTTTAGGCATAAATTATGGGATATGGGAGTGTCATGCATATGGATTTGTGCTATGATGATGTCAAGGGGTAAAATGATGTTGATTGATCCATTTTGTAGGTCGGCTGACCAAATGTGACAAAATGGCCTATAACACATCATCTCACACCACCCATCTAAATCCACATGTTGACACAATTCAAAATGGAAGAATGTCGATTGAAGATTATTTACTACCACTGTGATGAAAAATATTCTATATTTCATAAATGTTGGGAAAATGTTTTATTTACGGACAATTCTAATGATGAAGCTAGTGGAGGGATTATAAAAAAAGTCATTTCCCTGCACTAAACAAGTACTACTCCTTAGTAAAATAAATGAAAAACCTCATATATTTCTTTCTGATTTGACCTATATTTTCTTTTGTCATATGTTAAAGTTGGTTAGCTATGTAAAGAATGACAAAGGAATTATCAATTATTACTTTAAGAGACTATGTCATAGGAATTTGAGCCTTGATTAAGGGGTCTTCTTTAGGACAATTTAAATTAAATTATCTCTTAATTCTAATTAAATATTTTTCCAAATATATTCTACAAATAATACTTTTTCATATTATGTGGGACCAGAATGAAGAGGAAAATTATTGGGCAAAACATGGCACAACACTTGAATAAGGGACCTTTCTTGTTAACAAGGAAGCCAATCTATATTGGAACCATGATAGATTAGGTCATTGTGATTGTTTCATAAACATTCATTGGTTTTTTTGTTCCCTTGAGATGTTTTTGGTTGTTTTTGAACTATGTCAAGGCATCACATGTTTACTTTTGACCTCAAGTTATCCCTTGGATCTAAGGGGGCTCCCTCATCAATTCCAAGAAATTTGGTTGCTTACTATAGCCAAGTAGAAGCCTATTCATTAAACTCATTGAATTGTTTTAAATCATAAGTACTATGAGAAATAGGTATGAGGATAGAGAAGGCATTGGAGTGAGATTAAAGACGATAAACTCTTCAGATAAAAGGCCTAATCCATTGGAAAATGGATTCTCAAAGGAAAACATATAAGATATGGAAGGTTTAAGGGTTAGGGGTTAATGTTTAAGGGCTAGGGTTTAAAAGGATAAATGGTTAGGGCTTAGGGGGTTCAGGGATTTCTAATGTAGGGGTTAGGGTTTAGGGTTAATGGCTTAGGGTTTACGGGATCAAGGGGTTGATGGGTTATGAGTTTTGAGTGTAGAGGTTAAGGGATTACAGATTTGGAGTTAAGGGGATAGGGAATTAAATGATTATGGGTTAAGGACTTATGGTTTGTGACAGTGGGGCCCCTAATCCCCTTATCAAAACTATTGGGGATTCCTTTATCAAATTTTCTCATTTCCTTTCCTCTAGGCCCGCTAGCCCCTATATCACGATGTCTTAAGTTCCCTTCTCATTATCTAATGCTAGGATTATATATATTAGTAAACCATGCTCGAACCTCTCACTTTTAATGATCCATGCTACCCTTATGTACCCTTGCAACATTAAATACAAAAGAAGGTCCCCCTTGCCCAAAATTCACAAGAATTTAATATTTTTAGGCACTCATTTGACAACCACATCTAAAATTTTAATTCTAATGAATTTTAGGGTGTGTTTTCCAAAGCTACCTCTAAAATTTATATTGTCATGAATTGTAAGGGTGGTTTACGGATTCTAAATTAGGGTTAGGGATTAAAGGATTAGTGTTTTGGGTTTAATGGACCAAGGGGTTAATGAGCTAGGAGTTATCAGTGCAGGGGTTAAGGAATTATTGATTGGGGGTTAATGGGATAGGGAATTTAGTGGTTAATAGTTAAGGGCTTATGGGTTATGATAATGGGGCTCCTAATCCCCTTATCATAGCTATTGGAGGTTCCCGTATAAATTAATCGTGTTGCCTTCCCTTTGATCCCTCTAGACCCTATTCCATTAGGTCCTAAGCCCCCTTCTCATTATTTAATGCTAGGATTATAGATCTCAGCGAACCATGCTTGAACCTCTCACTTCTAACCATCCATTCTAACCTTATGTCCCCTTTCCCCATTCAATACACCAAAAGATTCCCCAACCCCCCCCCCCCCCAAAAAAAAAAAAACATTCATGAGAATTGAACCATTGGAGGCATTCATTTAACAACCACCTCTAAAAGTTTAATTCTAATCACTTTTGGGGGGGTTGGTCCAAAACTACCTCTAAAAGTTACATTTTCGTGACTTTTAAGGGGTATTTTCAAATAATCCCCCTTTAAATTCACAAGAATTGAACTTTTGGATGTTGTTTTGGGCACCCCCACCCAAAAAAAATGTCACGAGAATTGAACTTTTAGAGGTGGTTGTTAAATGACCGCCTCCAAATGTTTACCTCTCATGACATTTATTAGGGGGGTTTAAAATAATTTCTCAAAAAGTTAAATTCTCATGAGTGTTAGGGGGTTTGTCAAAAATCTAGCATGAAAAATGTATTTTGGGGTAGTTAGCTAAACCCCCACCTGCCTACCCCACAAAATTAATAATAAAACAGTTATAGAGGTGATTGTTAGAAAAGCAGCAAAAAAGTTCAAATTTTCATGATTTTCAAGGGGGGGTCCCTAAATCCCTAAAAAATATTTTAGAGGCACTTTTGGAAAGACCAATGAAAGCCAAACTATCCATAAAGGCCTTTTTGTAGTAGTGTAGGTGCTAAAACGTGGAAATTCCCAAGTGTTAGATCATTCCAAGGGCCAAATATTCCTTTGTTACTTCTATCCTACTTTCCATAATTGATCTCAAATAATTATAATCTTAAACCATGTCAACACATACCAAATCATACCAAGGAATCTCAATGCATGTCACGCATGCTAATACTTTCCAACTTCCAAAACGTGCGAAGTACCAATGTGGGTCAGCACGTGTTATGCATGTTATGGAGTGTCAGGGCATTTAGACGAGTGATAAGGTGTGCTAGTGAGTGCCAATGCATACCAAGGGGTGTTAGGGAGTACTAGGGATAAACAAGGGATCACTAGGTCAAAGTGCAAGGAAATGAATGAATATGAGGTTATGTCAGGCAATGTTAGCGAGTGCCAAGTGTGTGAAGGAGGGAGTGACAAGCTTTGCTAGGTAGTGGTAAGGTATTCTATGGAATAATAGGCATATCAAGAAGTTTGAAGGTGTTCTAGGGAGTCCTAGTGTGTGCTAACCTATAACAAATATTACCAAGGCATTCCAAGACATGCCAGGTGCTAAGGCATGTAAGAATTTGTAGGGTGTCAGGGTGTTCCAACATGTGTCAAGGAGTTTCAAGGAAAAAAATGGAGATCCAAGCTAAAATGAAAGGAAATGAACACATAAGAGTGTTAATAGGTCAAGACTTTACATTTTTCAAAATTGGCTTGCAATGCACATTAATAATAGGTTCCAATACATGTAAAGTTCCAATGTGTGCCAAGTGTTAATGTATGCCAATGCATGCCAATGTGTTCCAAGGCATGCTAGGAACTTCAAGGCATGCCAACACATGTTAGGGGATTGCTATGTTGCGCTGAGGCATGCCAACATGTGTTTGGGAATCCTAGTCATGGTAAGATGTTCTAGGTACAAAGTTGTTCCAATACATGTGAGGTGCCAAGGAATGTTAGTGTGTGCCAAATCATGTCATAGTGTGGCATGAGTGTGAGGAGTGCTAGGTCTCTCTCATTAATAGAGTTGACCGAGTTTGATTACGTATTAAACAATTTGGTTCCTACACACTAGTAGAACTTCATCTAAGGGGAATTTCCTAGATAATAAACCTAACAAAGATAAATCATGTGTTAACTCATAGTAAAACTATATTATCATTAGTTGAGGGAAATGATATACATTAATTACTTCTTAACAAATAGATTACCACTAACCATTATATCCTTTGACACATAATGCAAAAGACTCCATAACGATGATCTGAAATATTTATCTTATCACAAAAAATATATCATCAGACACATAACATCATCAAAAAATCATTGGAATGATCAATGATGATGAATATTTTTTACCATCACCCAAAGTAATAAAAAAGAGCATTAGTGAGGGCCAATAAAATATCGTTACTAGAAGTGTCACAAAAAAGAGAATTAGTGATGGGCCTTTAACAATCCTTACCAAAAGCGTCAATTAAAATGACTTTGGTGACAAGCCTTAAAGTACCATCACTATATACACCTACAAATTTTTTTTGTTAAGGACCATCACCATATGAAACATTAGTGATGAAGCTTAAAGGTATTTCATAGGCATGACCCTCACCAATGACCTTTTTGGTTTTAGTGTACAAATAAGGATTATACCTATAGTTAATTATTACCCCTTCAACACGACATCCATGGATACGAATTGGGCTCTCCCATTTTTATTCTCTGACTTCTATATTTGTTTTTCCTTAGAAAACTCTAGCTACAACATCGCCAATAATTTTTCTTTGGTTCTTCTTGTGCAAGAAAAAAAGAGAGATTTTTGGAAAATTGGTCAGTTACTCTTTAAGTAAGGGTGTATACATACATACATACATATATATATATATATATATATATATATATATATATATATATATATATATATATATATATATATTTATTTATTTATTTGGTTTAGATTTCTATAACATACTAGTCATATTGCAAAGTCATTTCATTTATTAAACCTTAACTAGGCCATCTACTCTCCTTGCAGGTACTTATAGTGAATTGTATAGCTCTATAGGGATATTTTATGAGAGTTCACAATAGTAAGTTTCAACACTTTGACTCCAGTTTTATTATCATAGGTTGGCATGCCTTCTTCCTTTTGCATGGTTGATTTTGTAAGTCCCCGACCTAAATATTGATGTACTTTAGGGGTTCTTATAATTTTAATGAATTTCATCTACCTACTTCAGTTGGAAGGACTCTTTATAAACTAATATTTTTTCTACTTGGAGTTAACATTGCCCTTACTCACCAACTCATAAATTGTCAGTGGTTTCATTTGTCCTTTCAATGTAACAAATTGTATTAAGATTTTGTTTGTGGTTACTGTAATACCCTTGGGATTTTGTTTCTAATTTTACTTCTCACATATCCACCTAACATACTATCTCAATATTAGTACGAAAGTCACAGTGTGTTGCGATGGGCATACCACCCTTTGTCTTGGTCTTTCTGAGCATCGTGACTATTTCTTGTAGATATTTTATTCCATTATCATTTCAAGTAATGTTTTCTCATCATTGTAATTTATTAATGTTGGTAGCACTATAATGATTATCGTTCCTTTATTTTTCTACATTAATTATAATTTTTAAATAATTTTGGACAGAATATTATAGTGATAATACATATTTTTCTATGGTTGTATATTTTAGTGTACTGGAAATCTTGGCTTTGTAACTGAACATATTTTTACTATGTGTGTCTAGTTTGTAACTAAACTTATCTTAAGTATATCAGATATGCGTCTAATATTATAACTGGATCAGTGTACTTAATTTGACTGTGTAACTACATAGTTAAGTATCACTTTAGCTATGATAATATCTTTCTCTACAAGAGATTTATGAGGCACCATTTCACTCTATTTTCAGGGCTTCTCTCCCTAGATTACTCTACGTATGCGTTTATGTAAATAATGGGTGTTCATAATAATTTCTCAATCTTTAGGCACATAATATGACTCTTCCATTCGTCATAAAAGATTATTTTGGTTTACACTTCTAATGCGGCGATATCTCTTTTATACCTAATAAAAAAAATTATTTTATTATTTTACAAATAATTGGTTACACCTGTAATCGATGGTTAATTTACATATTTTCCCATGATAAAAAACTATACGATTCTGGAAAAAAAATTTAAATACAATTTCCTAGTATCCTTGGGGACAATTTAACTGTCCATAAGGACGATTTATATGTGTATCTGTCAAAACCACGATGACATGTGGATTTTAGTTCAAGTAGGAACTCAATCATACTCTCTACATTTTGAATCATGAGCTAGTCTCCTTTTTCTAGTATGTTTTTTCCTGTTCGAAATAATTCCCAATATTCACGATTTAAATAATGGAAACAAATGAAGTCTTGTTTCCCTTGTATGCCTTCTAATCATCTAGATTTTTTTTTTAGCTTTAGGATAACTTATTAATTTCAAGTCCTTACACTTCTCCTATCAATTATTGGAGAAAATAGATTAATTATTTAGTTAATAATAGCAGGTGGTAAATTTTTTTTTTTTACTTGCTATCTAGTTCTCTAATATTCCTTGGAAATTAATTACCAACATTATTTAACTAAATTTGTTCTTCTACTCGTCTCATGTTTACATTATACAAAATTCATGGAATGTATGCTCTTATTTTTAATTCGTATAAATTTGTGTACCATACTAAATCTCTAAGGTCAATTATATGTCCACAGAACCCTCTTTTATATAGGTTCACACATATAAAACTGTCAATACTTACTTATTTATTTTAAATCCTATGGTATGAAGTATGTAATCAAACTTATATACTCACATCAGTAGAAAAATTATTATATTATCATGGGAATTATATAGTCTATTTTCCATACAGTTATAGCGAGAATTTCATACAATCATCAGCCACATTTCAGAGAGTATACAAAGATTTCATGCATCATTTAATCACATAAAAATATATATAATGTACATTTATGTTATTAATATACATCTACATATTAGTGATCATTCAAAAATGATAATAAAATGTAAATGGGACTGCATATAAGTTATCTTTCAACATCAATAAGGGAACATAACCAAAGTTCTTGTCGTAATTACTACTTGGGAAACACTCAAGAACCAAGCACGTTCCGCTCGACCATGAACTTCCTTCATGAGTTCTCATCTAGCTAAGATCTTATTGCCTTGGAATCAGCAACCAATTTGATTCATAGGTGGCTTATTTTATAGATTTTTTTCCCAACAAAATTTAGTTGCGTCGAACATTAAGGTCCGCCAACCTTTTTCCTAGGGATTTTTTTTTTTGATTTTTTTAAAAAAATATTATTTTATTTTTCTTTAAAGAACACTTTTCATCCCATACAGTCGACTCCCTCACCCCACTTAGTATTTCTCTCCAGCTAAGTGATTAACATTATCTTTCTCTCGTTATGTTAATTTAAGTTTTTTTAATATTATTTTCTCCTAGGGATTTTTAGGAGAATTTTAGGGAAGTTACATGATGTGGGCTTGATCACCAAAAAAAATTATAAGATGAGAAGAAGTCTTGTAAACATCACATAAGTCTAGTGTTATTTCCAAAATATTTCCGCGTAATTTTTTTATTAACTCAAATAATAATAAAATAATTACATCATCACATAAGTCTCATTATGGCTTCCATTTCCATTAAATCTACTAATATTTCAATTCCTGAAAATAGTAAATGTTTGAACGTCATAGCCATAGGGGTGTTACATGTTCCCCCCTTCTAATAAATATTGTCCTTGGTGTTTCATTATTTCCATATTTTCTTAATATGGGAAGGCAATTCCTCCCACATTTATTCTTTCATTTCTACAAAAATCTATTTAGTGCTAAAGCGCTTCCACTTCACTTTATTTTGAGCGATGGATCAGTACCAGAGTAAAACATATTTTTATCTTCATTTCATGCTCATTCCATAACATGTTATCATACATGATAAACAATTTCTTCCTATTTTTATTCATGAATTCCACGAAAGGATCATCCACCTAGACCCAAACGAAGCTATCCACATGCACCCAACAAGGTCAACAACATTAGTATAACATCATAAAAATAACAATAGGTCCCCTTTTTGCACCCTTTATAATTAGGCATGCCAAGTAATATGGATCCCATCCAATTTTTCTTCCGCGAAATTTAGTGGCATGAAATTTCCAATTTCCATTAAGGTCATTTATCCTATGACAATGAAAGTTAAAAAACTAGTTACCTACTTTTCTACTCCTTATTTGTTGTAACTAATGACCTATAATATCAATTAAAATTCTATGATGTTCTATTATAATTTAAAACATGAATTTTTCATACATAACTAGAGTGTATGACAACCTCTTGTCTTTACCACTTTTCATTGTTGTCATATTATTTTCAATCTAGCCTCCAAAGTGGGCTTAGTCAAGTCCCTCCTGGTTATTTTTCCACTTCTTTCATACATGTTCATAACCACAAACACTAACAAATTTATTTTTTAATTCATAATACCAACACAGTTAATTCAAGTGTCGTGGTTAAAACAATTAAATGTAGCTTCACAATTCTGCAACATGTTTTTTTTTTACTTAACCCACTATTTCCTTTAACTCAATTTTTTTTTGAATCTTCCAGTTTGGCTCGCATTTGAGACTATGAATATTATGTGCATCTTACGCATGGGTATAATCAGGGATTCATTTTCCTTTTCATTTTTATGTGGATTGCTTGTCTTCACACACAACACAATAGTATAATTATTTTTATTGATTCTAGACATTTTTATAAACACACATATGTGTAAGTATATATTAGAACAATACATCAAATAGAAAGCATCAATTTTAGGTTTTTCCCTTCATATTTATGGATGCGTCATTCAACCATAAATAATGTTTTTTTCTCCATTTGTTAGGATACTCCAAAATTTTCAATATATCTATTTATATCATTTCAATCAACCTAATTTATGGTCATTTTGGTTTAATAAAAATCCAATTTGTGAAGTTTAAAAAGAAACAAAAAGATTGGTCTCTAAACCCCTACAATTTTAGAGAATTTTATTTTTAAAATATCACATGTTTTCCCTGGTTCTTGCATCATTTCTACACCATCTTTGAGTGCCTTGTGTTTTACTAGTTTCTTTGGGAAAGTTAAAATTTCATTATTAATATTATTCTCAACTTAATAGTATCTAGTTTTTCTACATATTTTTTTATTCCCCAAGATTGATTTTTCCTTTAACCACAATCTACAGTGATATTCTATTCTATCTCGTCTATTTATCACCTACTTAGTAGGTCTTTACCATATCTAAATATCTGATTTTTCTAAGGTATTATTTTTCAACCACTTCTCTTGGTTACTATTTCTTTACGTTATATCCCACATATCTCTGAGGGCCATTTTGTCCTTTTATTTTACGAATCAAGAATTTATTTTCCTTTTCCAAGGACCATTGTAATTTCCACTTAGGAATTTTCATATATATATATATATATATCCATTATGTTTTTTTCATAGTATCCCACTTTTTGCTTGAAGATTCCTTTTGTTATACACATACTTTATTTTGGACCACACTTCGTATTGAACAATTTCTTATAAGGTTTTTGTACCAATTTACTTTGGCTAATTATCTTCTAAGAATTACCCAAGCCTTTTATATTGAGGTGGTCTTCTTGGTGTCCCTTCCACTACATATTTTTCTCAAATAGAATACACATCATGATTATTTTCAATTCTACATTGTACTTTCATACAATTATAAATATATACTTAGCTATTTGGATTCTTTTTGACATTCCTTTGTCGTTATTTGTTTAATTATATGCTTAAACAATTAAATACATTTTAGAACTTACTAATTTTATTATCACAGTACTACATTCGTCCCTGGATATGCTTGAATATTAATCACTCCATGTAGTATGTAACAAATAATTCTTTAATATTTATTATACTCTTACTCTTGTGATACTACATTTTTCCTTCTGTACAATAGATTTTAAGGTTAAATTCCAAGTGAAGAATAAGAAATTTAATCTTTACGTTTACTGTATTTTATTTAATAAGTACATGTTCTACATAGGTGATGCCTCTCGTACATTCTTAGGTAAAAAGACAATGCTATAAATATATACATCCATGTTTGTTTTTTTTTCAGTGCAATTTATACTTCCCATAATTGTTCGTGTAATATACTACCGACTATTCATAAGTTTCTTCCCATGTCTCTCTCTAATCCAAGAAACCTTTCGTTAACATCATTTCTTTGTATAGGTTTGGATTTTATATATAATGGATCATGTTTCTCCAATTAGTTCCTTATATATGGTAATAGCTTCTCAAATCCCATAAACTATTTTGTATAACATTGTATTCGGATGATAAATTATCATTGTGTACATATTTCCCTTTTCACCAGATAAAACAACATAATATAGTAACAAATTATATATAATCATAGGAATTAAATAATTTCCAACTTATACTCTAATAGGTATTTCATTTTGTAACAAATGATTTATACCTTTCTCATATTTCTTTTAGAATAGTTTTGCTCTACCCCCTTGTATCCACCTTGTTTGAAGTCGAGGTTTAATTCATTCATTAGTCCATTATCAATAGGCTATATTATATTCCTTGAACTTCCTAAAAATTTCTTTGTACTATAGTTACATTTATGTAACAACTCCTCTTCCAATTTTTTTTTTCTTATTATGGAATTCATACTATTCACATACAATAGACTACTATGGTTTGTCACATTCTGACGAATATTATCTGCCAAAATTTTAGTTGATGTACTTTTAATTTATTTAATTATCCAATTCCCATTTAATAATTATTGTCATTTATATTTCCTCTGATACTGATTTATATAATGATGCCTCTTTTATGATTTGGACATATTCTCTTTGGAACTTAAAGAAAATTTTATAATTCCAATGAGACTTCATGTCGATGGAATTATCCCATTTTAATTTTAAGGGAAAATTGTATTTTACTAGTTATGTCCCACCCTTAACTACTACTAACCTCTTTCTTAGCTCTATCCACAATTTATAATTTTTAGTACCCATTCATGATGTTATTTATACTCCATATCCTAAGTAAGTTATTACACTATAAATATCTAGATTATATTACCCTTTCCCTTTTTTAATATACATATTACTTTTCATAAACACACTTACCTTTTTATTGGCATCGTTCTAAGTTATATTCATTACGACATATTTATTATTGTCACACATTTTGAATTTATGAATCAACCTTACCCTTACGAAGGCTCTATATTAACTTCGAGGGAGATTCTGTTCACAATATTTGTCACATATTAGACTTACATATAAACCTTACAATCTAATTTGTATTTCGATTTAGTCTCATTTTAAAGTTTACTCAACTAAATTGATTTGCCACTTATCTTTATAAAAGTCTGATTGAAGGTTGACATTACATGTTGTCATATTGAACATATACAATGCTTCATCGAAACCTCAAAATTCATTAACATATGTTATTTAGATTTACGCCTTCTCCATGTCATAAAGATTAACCACTTCATTAGATCTGCAGTCGATTTTGCATTTATGAGGGTGTTAATGCGACTCTATAGCTGTATTACGTTACATCAAATTTCTATATTTTATTTGGGTCTCGGGATTATATTGCTTTACATAATCATATGGCTCCTTCCCTAGGTGTTTAAACCCTCCATACGCATGAATTTCTCCATCGTAGAATCTCCTCACCACAGACGATGGCGATCTTATCGTATTAAGAGGTAGGGTTTTACTTAGGTTTCTTTTGCTATGTCTATCCTTTCAACTTTTTGTCTTGGCTACACACTTCATTTTCCTGTTATGTATTTTTTTTCTCAGCTCCCCAATCTGTCTTTTCCTCTGGAGATGAGAACTCCTTCTGGTAGAGCCGAGGTGAGGATTTTGTCTTCAACACAGAGAGTAACCTCATAAATCTACTTAGGTAAGACACATTTCTTTTTCTCGGTTTGAATTTATATTTTTTGTTTTTTCCTTTACATGTCCTGTATTCCATTTCATCTTCTAATTTGTTTAGTGAATATTTCCAGGAGTACATAGGTGATTGCGTCTCTAACCTACGATAAAGGTTCTGATTATTTTTCATTTGATAAAACACAACCTCTACAGGTAATTCCTTGTGTCAACACATAGCTAAAGCCTTCTATGTACGCGGAATTTCCAAATCACCTTATGTAGTCACTAGTTAATTGTGTATTATGATTTCAGTTATGGATTTTTGATTAGGTTCATGGTATTTTCCATTTATTTTTCCCAAATATTTTTTTTTCATTATGGTTCTATGTTTATCATTGTTCAGTTTCAAAATGTTTGAAGGTGTTTTGGTGAAACACATATGGGAGAATTCGTGGACTTCCTCACGTCCCTTCGTTTCAGGCTAAGTGTTTTCGCCTTACAGCCGTTACCATACCCTACAAGTAATTTCACTAATGCTATTGTATTTTTTCAATATTACATTTATTTGCTTTCTAGCGAGCTTCATTAGCTTCGGATTTCCTTCGACGCCTCCAGGGTTTGAAAAAAATATTTTCCTTTCATCGTTTAACGTATTGTTTATAAAACTCAATTGATTTTTCAAACATAAGAGGTTGTATCTTATCCTTAACATAGAAATCTCGATTTCTCTTATATAACTCTCCTAGTTTTGTATGATGCCCATTTATTCATAATCATATATATTTTATAATTACAATAGAATTGTAACTAATTATCATCGTTTCGACCTTTTGGTTTGTAGGTATTTTATTTGATTAGTTGCATTTCAATTTATTGCACTAACATGATTAATACCTTTAATTCTCTTTAAATTGTACATGAATTCTACCATTGCTCACATTTCTAATTTCTCTCGTTAATCCCCTGAGGTTTTAAGGTAAGAATTTACTTGAATTATATTAATTTATTTCTAATTATGAGGTTCCTCATATCCTTCCCTACAATAACTTAACTTACTCTTTTTATTTCAGATTGGATTTTCCCCATCTGTGAGTATGGTAATTATTCTTTATCCATTTTGATGTTGAAATATTTTATTTAATTTTCTGTTTGTATTCATGCTCCAAAATTAATTTATTTCTTTATGTTCTGTGCAGGTAACCCCCACAAACTATTTGGTTTGACTACTTCTGCTAGCAGTTTCTTGTCCAGTCATAACTTTGGACTTTTCCTTTTCAGGTTGGTCCAGTAACCTATTTGGGGATTGTTGTTATGGTACCTCTGCATAATTTCCAGTGTGATGAGACACTTTGCGATTTATGGAATAGAGTTTCCCCAATTTTGTATAATTAGTTGGACGAAGGTTGAATTAGAATTTTATATGTATATGGATTTAAATCCTCAAATTTACATAACTCTGAAATATATTTAATATACTCTTATCTCCCTTACTGAAGTTTATGTTTATAGTCCATATATGATACATTTTCTAGAATCTATGTTACAATTCTAGTAATAATTTTCTGAATTCCTCCTTGAAATTATTACACTTTATTATGTCTCAGTTAGAATATTAAAATATTTACTTTCTACCATAGTAGAATATTTATTTGAATGTTCTAAATTTACATTGACTCTTAGACATATTTTTTTCATTCTGTAGTAGTTTATTCATAGAATTTCATGATTTGTAAAATAATGCTAAGGCACCTATATAACTCATAAGTAATTATGAGAGTTCACCTAACCTTAGATTAAAACCTACATCAGGGTTTAGACATTATGAGAGTTGGTTCTCTTCATATTATTGTCCGTGCAACAATACAGATTAATGTTATATTTACTATAGATCATTATGTTAAATACATAGACCTATCATTTCACCACAACTTAGTATTTTTAACATTATTTTCATATACAACATTTACTTTTGAACAACTGTAGCTAATTATTCACCACAATTTAACCTGACTATATTAATATAATTATAAGTCAAAATGAATTAAATTGTGCATACCACTTACGGTAGACTAGTTTCCACCCAACCTATGAGCTCCTTCTCCACAACTCCCCCTGAGCAGAGATCAAATATTCCAGCGGTAGAAAAACCTTTTTTCTACCTAGAATTTTCTTATTTATGCCTGATTTCCCATCAACTTGTTTCCATAACTATGTCCAGTTAATTAGGATGTTTTTTTCATTTTTCCCTGGGCTTTCCTTTTGTTTCTTCCACAAAATTACTTTAAAACAATATTTTTCCTCTTTCTAGTTTTATTCCACCTCTTCCCAGTAACTTTCCTCTTTACTAGGGTATCTTGTTAGATTTTTATCTCCAATCTAAAATTCAATATTTAATTTATTTTCTCGATGGATTTTTTGAGAACTGGGAAAGTCTTGTGAACCTTATCCATCCTCATAGATTTGGATTCCTAATCTCTAATCATAATCTAGTCTTTGCACAATTAATTCTATTTTAATTTTATTAAATTAAAATAATAAAATATGTTCACAATAATTGTTTTCCTTTGGGTCCACTTTTCCCTTTAGGATTGTTCAACTGTCTAATAAAAGCAAAGAAACAGGGGACATTACATATTCCCCCTCTAAAACAAAACACTGTCCTCGGTGTTGCAAAGTCAAAAAATATAAAATTCACTTTTCAAATAGTGATGGATATTTTTCCTTCATATTGTCTTTTCACTCCCGAGTAGCTTCTTCGGGTGAAAAGTGCCTCCACTACACTTTCATCCTGGCCATTGTTTTGTTTCGAAGCTCAATTTCTTCCTGTGCCAGGATGTAAAGTGGCTATGGAAGAAATTCCCCTTTTGGTTCCATCTGTATAACATTCCAATCAATAACATGAGTAGAATCATGCACATACTTTTTTTATAATGAAACATGAAAAACATCGTGAACCTTAATGTGACTAGGTAAAGTCAACTTGTATGCTACTGGTCCCACTTTTTCTAGTACTTCAAAAGGTTCACAGTAGTGTGGTGCCAGTTTTTCACAACTACCCATGTACAAAGTACTCTTTTTGGGCTTAATCCTCAAGTAGACATGATCGCCCACATTGAATTCTCTATGAATTTTTTTTTTTTTATCTGCATAGATTTTCTGCCTGTCTTGTGCTATCTTGATATTTTGCTGAATTTTCTTTACAATTATTTCCATTTCCTGCAATGCATTAGGTCAAAGTATTAACTTATCCTCTAGTTGACTCCAACTTAGAGGTGTATAGCACTTCTTACCATATCATGATTCCAAAGGACTCATTTTGATTGAGGATTGGTAATTATTATTGTAGGAAAGATCTGCCAAATGTAGAAATTCTTCCCACTTAGTTGTTTTGTCCATCACATACATTATCAACATGTCTTCTAAAATCTTGTTTGTTCTTTCAATTTTCCCATCGATTTGGGGATGGTATGTGGTACTAAAGTTAAATTTGGTACCCATTCTCCCAAACAGAGTCTTCCAAAAGGTTGAAGTAAACTTTGCATCTCTGTCTGATATGATCATTTTAGGAATACCATGCAACTTTACAATCTCTTTCATAAATACATTATCTACTTGAGTTGTACCAAAAGTATATTGTGCTGGTAAGAAGTGTGTTTGTTTTGTCAATGTGTCAACAACTACCATGGTAGAATCATGTTGGTATTTAGTTCTTGGCAATCCAGTTATAAAGTCTATGGAAACTATCTCCCACATCCATTCTCGGATGGGTAAAGGATTCAGCAACCCTGCTGGATGCCGATGTTCCACCTTTACCTGTTGAAATTCCAAACAGCTAGCTAAATAATTAGCTATATCCTTTTTCATACCTAGCTAGAACATATTCTTTCTTAAGGCTGAAATTAATTTCTGATACCCTCGATGTCTTGCATAGGGTCTTTTATTATACTCATGCAGAATATCACATTTTAATGAGTTCACATTGGATTTGTATAATTTGTCTTTATAACAAATCAGTCCCTTCTGGTTTTGAGTATACCCCACTATATCATGTTTCTATAATTTTTCTTGGAGTTTTTCATAGTTTGGGTCTTGTCTAATTACCTCTTGGATCAATCCTTCAATATCAAAGTTTTCACTACTCCCAACACTATTCACACTTTGACAAGAATTATTACTTAAAGTATCTACAATATTATTTTCCTTCTCCTTGATATGTTTGATGTCCATGTCAAACTCACTAAGGAAGGTCAATCATCGAGCTTGCCTAGAATTTAAATCATGTTGTGTGAAAAAATACTTCAAACTGATGTGATCTATCATTAATACAAACATTTTTCCTAACAGATAATGTCTCCATATCTTCAAAGCATGTATTACAACAACTAACTCTAAGTCATAGACACTGTAATTATGTTCATGTTTCTTTAATTTCCTTGAATCATATGCTATGACTCAGTTTTCTTGCAGTAACAGTCTTCCTAATCCCTCTGCACAAGCATATTTACAAACTACAAATTCTTGATTTGGATCTACAATATTTAGAATTGGAGCAGTTGTGATTTTAAGACTAAATTGTTCAAAATTATGTTGACATTTTTCTGTCCACTCAACTTCACTCTTTTCTTTTGTAGAGATGTCATAAGGTATGCTAAGGCAGAAAATCTTTCTACAAATCTCCTATAATATTCTGTAATCTCCATAAACTATGTTATATAGGAAACATCAGTAGGTATAGGCCAATCCATTATAGCTTTCATCTTTTCTGGGTCCACTACTAATACTTTTTCTGAAATTATATGTCCCAAGTATTGAATTTTATCCTTATAAAATTCACATTTGCTAAGTTTAGCATACAACTTATGTTCTCTAAGTGGTTGTAAGACAATTTTGAGATTTTCTTTATGTTCAGCTTCATTCTTAGAATATATCAGAATGTCATCAATAAATAATAGAACAAATTTGTTCAGATATTTATTTAAGACATTATTCATTAGGCACATAAAGGTTGTAGGTGCATCAGTCAACCCAAAAGGTAGAACTACAAACTCATAGTGTTTGTATCTTGTTCTGAATATAGTTTTACTTATGTCTTCGTCTTTAATTATCAGTTGATGATAACCTGTCTCTAAATCAATTTTTGGAAAGATTGTGGCTCCTCTCACTTGATCAAATAAATCATCTATCCTGGGAAGAGGATATATATTCTTGATTGTTAATTTATTTAATTTTCGGTAGTTTATACACATTTTAAATGTACCATATTTCTTTTTGAAAAACAATATCGGTGCTCCCCATGGGGATACACTTGGTCTTATATAGCCTCTGTCCATCAACTCTTGTAGTTGCAGTTTTAACTCTACAATTCTGGGGTACTCATTCTGTATGGGGCTCTAGAGACTGGTGTAGCTCCTGGTATTAACTCAATTGAAAAATCGGTTTCTTTTTTAAGGGGTAAATGAGGAATTTCATCTAGAAATACATCCTTAAACTCTCTGATGACTGGTAAGTTTTCTACAAGTTCTCTTTCTGGTTGTTGTCCCAATTCTTCCACATGTACAACATACACTTGGCAACCTTTTCTTGCTGTCCTTTTCAATTGAAGTGCTGAAATCTGTCTTACGGATATAGGTTTGGGTTTCCCTTTCACTATCACGAGTTTTCCCTCACCATCTATGCAGTTTATTGTTTTATCTAAAAAATTTAGTATAGCTTTCTATTTTTCTAACCAGTCCATTCCTACCGACACATCATAGGAACCTAGAGGTAAAATATTCAAATTCATTTCAATTTCATAACCATTTAAATTTACAGCAGTCTTTGGTAATTTATGGGTCACTTTTCTTTTTGTTCCTGTAGATAACTAAAGTAACCATGCTTGCTGAGATTTTTCTAACTTCAAATTGCACTTTTCCACAATTTGAGGATTTATATAACTTAAAGTTGCACCTGAATCTATCAAAACAGAAACATGTTGTTCAACAATCATTCCTTATATTTTGACCATAGTTGATTGGTGTTCAGCTTGATGATCTTCCAATGCAACACTAATTATGGGAATGTTTCTTGCCACATCATTTACAATAGTTTCCTCTCTCAACACTTGTATATTTTGAACGATTCAATCTTGACACGTACTATTTTTCTTGTTATGCATTTTTGTTCTTAGCTCCCCAACTGCTGTTTTCTGAGATGTAGAACCTTTTTCCTGCAGCCAATGTGAGGATTTCATATTCAACTCAGAGGGTAACCTCATAAATCTACTCAAGTAAGATGCATTTCTTTTTATGGGTTTGAATTGATATTTGTTTCTTTTTCCTTTACAGATCTTGTATTTCATTTCATATTCTAATTTGGTCAACGCATCATACCAGGAGTACAGAGGTGATTCCATCTCTAACCCATGGCAAAGGTTCTATTTATTCATCGTTTGATAAAACAGAACCTCTACAATTTGTTGCATGAACGCACATCTAAAGCCTTTTATATACGTGGATTTTCCCAAGCACATTATGTAGTCATTGGTCAATTGTAAATTATGATTTAATTTATGGGTTTTTTAATAGGTTCACGATGATTTCAGTTTCTTTTCCCCAACTCTTTTTTTCGTTATGGTTATATGTTTATCACCATTCATTTTCAAGATGTTTGACGACAATTTGGTGAAAACAGATGGGAGAATTTGTGGACTTCCTCATGTCCCTTTGTTGTAGGCTAAGGGTTTTCTCCTCACAACCATTACCATACCCTATAGGTCATTTTACTAATGCTACTATCCTTTTTCAATATTACATTTAGTTGCTTTCTGGCAATCTTCATTAACTTCGGCTTTTCTTCACTGCTTCCAAGTTTTGAAACAAATATTTTCCTTTCATCGTTTAACGTATTGTTTATAAAACACACTCAGGTTTTCAGCGATAAGAGGTTGTATCTTATCCTTAACAGAGAAATCACGATTTATCTTACAAAACTCTCATATTCTGTATGATGCTCGTTTATTAATAATCGTATAGATTTTATAATTACAATGGATTTGTAACTAATTCTCATCGTTTCGACCTTTTTGTCCGTAGGTATTTTATTTGATTAGTTGAATTTCAATTTATTGCACTAACAGAATTAATACCTTTAATTATCTTTAAATTGTATAGGAATTCTACCATTACTCACATGTCCAATTTCTCTTGTTAATCTCTTGAGGTTGTAAGGTAAGAATTTACTTGAATTAAATTAATTTCTTTCTAATTATGAGGTTCCTCATATCTTCCCTATAATAACTTAACTTACTCTTTTTATTTCAGATTGGATTTTCCCCATCTGTAAGGTAATTATTCTTTATCGCTTTTGATGTTGAAATATTTTACTTACTTTCTGTTTATATTCATGCTCTAGAATTAATTTATTGCTTTCTGTTCTGTGCGGTTAACTCCTACAGCCTATTTGGTTTGACTACTTCTTTTAGCAGTTTCCTGTCAAGTCATAAATTCAGAATTTTCCTTTTCAGGTTCATCTAGTAACCCATTTGGGGATTTCTGTTATGATACCTCTGCATAATTTCTAGAGTGATTAGACACTTTGTGATTTATGGGACAGAGTTTCCACAATTTTGTATAATTAGTTGGACCAAGGTTGAATTAGAATTTTATATGTATATGGATTTAAATCCTCGAATTTTCATAAATCTGTAATCAATTTAATATACTCTTTTCTCCCTTACTAAAGTTTATGTTTATAGTCCATATATGATACATTTCCTAGAATCTATGTTACAATTCTAGTAATAATTTTCTGAATTCCTCCTTGAAATTATTACACTTTATTATGTCTCAGTTAGAATATTAAAATATTCAGTTTATACAATAGTAGAAGTTTTACTTGAATTTACTAAATTTACATTGACTGTCAGAAATATTTGTTTTCATTTTGTATTAGTTTATTCACATAATTTCATGATTTGAAAAATAATGCTAAGGCACTTATATAATGCATAATTAATTCTGAGAGTTCACCTAACCTCATATTTAAACCTACATCAAGGTTTAGACATTCTGAGAGTTGGTGTTCTTCAGATTATTGTCTATGCAACAATACAAATTAATTCTATATTCATTATAGATTATTCTGTTAAATGCACAGACTTATCAGTTCACCACAACTTAGTATTTTTAACATTATTTTCATATGCAACATTTAATTTTGAACAACCCGAGCTAATTATTCACCATAATTTAACCTCACTAGATTAATACAATTATAAGTCAAAATTAATTAAATTATGCATACCAGTTATGGTAGACTAGTCTCCACCCAACCTATGAGCTCTTTCTCCACAGCTCCCCCCGACAAAAGATAAAATCGTCTAGTAGTAGACTACCTCTTGTCTACCCAGAATTTTCTTATTTAAGCCTACTTTTCCATCAGCTTGTTTCCATAACTGCGTCCAATTAATCAGGATGTTGGTTTCCTTTTTGCTTAGGCTTTCCTTTTGTTTCTTCCAAAAAAGTACTTTAAAACTAGCTTTTTCCTCTTTCTAGTTTTATTCCACCTCTTCCCAGTAACTTTCCTCTTTACTAGGGTATCTATTTAGTTTTTTATCTCCAATCTAAAATTAAATATTTAATTTATTTTCTCCAAGGATTTTTGGAGAACTAGGAAAGTCTTATGAACCTTATCCATCCTCATGGATTTGGATTCACAATCTCTAATCATAATCTACTCTTTGCACAATTAAATATATTTTCATTTTATTAAATTAAAATAATAAAATATGTACACAATAATTGTTTTCCATTGGGTCCACTTTACCCTTTAGGATTGTTCAACTGTCTAATAAAAGCAGAGAAATTGGGGACATTACAATTTAGAACTAGGCTCTTCTATTATTATAATTACTTCAGTCGTAAGCTCAATATCGCCTAAAGAGGTTCTCCCTCCCTTTAGCAAATTTGTCTATGGAGTAAATTTTTTGTTGCATTATTGAGTTTGTAGTACTCAACACTAAATAAAAATGCGTAATCATTAGACAATATCATTACACTCATTGCATATCTCATTTATTGTATAATGGTATTGTATTCTCTTTAGATATGAACATGTATAAATACTAGTGATTTGTTTTTTTCTTTTTCCCTCGGTATAATTTCTAGATTAAAACTAAAAGCATTACTCCTTTTGGAATAGCTATCACCAGCTCATACATTATCCCCATAACTCATCCCATTTCTTTAATTTTATTTAATTGAGGAGTGTGAATTTTTACTACCTCTCTTATCAATTTACTTTTCTTTTGCATCTCACCATACTAAGTGTATTTTAGGGTATATACAGTTGAACTCTTGATACAATATGTTTTAAACAGTTAGGCCTAATATTCCTAGCTATCGCAATAACAAGTATCATATTTTGATATCTCCCTTCTTCAACCCGCTAAAGAATTATTTTACTACTCGATAGCCCCACTTTTTCGATTCCTTTTCTCCTTCCTACAATTATATTGTATAAAGTGACACTTCATCTTTTATTTTCACCTAGGTATGATCTAGCGATGCTAATTTCTATCTTAAATTGTGGGTTGGACCATAAGCCTTAACATTTAACCTACAACTCCAGAGATATCAGATGTAACACACCCATTTTCTGCACCAAAACTAAAATATTTTTCTTTCCCATTTATGTCACTTCTGGAGATATAGATATGATATATAGGATTTGTTTTATATTCTAAACATTTTATGTAGTTATGTATCATGAAGTTATACATATAAATATATTTGATTCTTTATTCATTTCTTACATTTGGTTTCTACACCACTTGTTCTTTTAATTACATTTATAATCCGTCCTTGGAATTGGACTTCATTTGGCTTACATATATTAAATTTGTTTGTATAATTAAAACTAAAGTCCTTGAGGTTCAATGTTGCAATATTTAGTTCACAGCTAAGGAATTATCACTATTCCACTTATATTTTCCACTGCGTATCATTATAAATGTAAGGGTTAACATACTTTAATGTCTCACAACTGTAACTGTATAACCCTCGTGTACATATTATATGATTTTCATTCATTTTTATTGGCGTTCGATGTGGGATTCAAAGTTGTGGTTGCTTAACACTATGTCATACTGGCCAACATCCTAATTAACAATAGTAACATGGCCATGTTTACAAGACTATCCCCATTAGAACCAATTTCCAGGAACGATGGCGATGCATTTTTAGGTTATTTAACAGTGGATATTATTCCTATGCTAACCCTAACCCTCTATCACTGCCCTCCTTTCAGATAATTTTTTCATTTTCCCATCATCAATGTAGCTAAGAACCACTCTACAAATAGATGAAACCATTGAGGTTTAACTCTACTTCCAGTGAAACACTGTGATTGGATTTTGGACTTACTATTCAATGACTAAAGTGAATGAGGAGGAGAATTTAGCTACTATTTGCTAGGTTCATTTCTGTCAATCTAATTTAGTGTCTTTGAGCTTCTACATTTAATTCCTAGAGCCACATATATGAAATTTCCAATCCCACTAACTAAAGACTTGTTTTTGCAGGTAGGCACTTTCTAGTTGTAGAGGAAAGATTAGTTGCTCATGATTTTGGGTTTTTCGAGCGCTGTCAACTGTGAATGTTGATTTAATTCTACCTTGGACATTTATTTTGTATTAGTTTCTTTTTCCAAAATTTTGAATTTATTATACTCGTACTGATGTCTCGGATGCATAGGTATCATTGCAAGATGGATTCGGTATTACTTGTGCATCTAATGCTCCTTGGTAAAAATACTTACCCATATTCATATTGAAAATTCAAATGTATAAATTATACAAAGAAGAATTGCGAGTGCAGTTAATTCTTACCCCTTCAGCATGACGTCTCTAAATAAGATTGTGTTCTCCCATTTTTTTTGGGGTTAATTGTGCCCTCGACGACCACCTTAGAACTTGTTAGTCGTTTTGTTTTTCCTTATAATGTAAAAAATTATAATTTATTGTAGCTAAAGTAACAATGGTTATATTAATATGTGGTTCATGGTTATTGTATTCCCCTTGGTATTTTGTTTCTAATTTTACTTTTTTGGTCTCCACCTCGCATACTATCTAAGCATTCATAGGAAAGAAACTATGTGCCAATGTGGGTATACCACCCTTTTTCATCGTAGTTCTCAATGTTGCGACTATTTCCTATATATATTTAATTCCATTATAATTTGAAGTAAGGTTTTCTCATCATTGTAATTTCTTAATGTTGGTAACACGATATTGATTCCCATTCCCTTAATTTCTAGCATTGTCTAGTACATATAATTTGTAAGGAATTATGGTAGGAATATCATGGTGACCATATATATTTCATGTGGTTGTATATCATAGTGTACTTGAAATCCTCACTTTTTAATTGAACATCTTTTATGTGTGTCTATTTTTTAACTAAACTTCTCTTAAGTATATGCATATGATAATATAACTGAAGTGGTACACTTAATTTAAATATGTAGTTATGTAGTTAAGTATCACTTAGCTATGATAATATATTTATTTGCAAGAATTTTGTCAGGAACCATTTCACTCTATTCCCAGGGTTTCCCTCCCTGGTTTATCCATTTACTAGTTTATGTAAATAATGAGGGTTTGCAATAACTTTTCAATTTTTAGGTACACAATATGACTTCCATTCGCTAGAAGATATTATTATGGATTATAGGTTCCAATGAAGAAATATATCTTTCATACCAACTCAAACTATTTAATTTACCATTTTAAAAATCATTGATTAGACCTATAATATTTCTTTCATTTACATAAATTCTCATGGTCCATAACACTACGATTCTTGAAAACAATTTAAATACAATTCTCTAGTATCCCTAGGGATGAATCGAATTGTCTAGAAGGATGATTTATATGTGTAGCATTCAACACCATGTTGACATGTGGATTTAAATTCTGTTAGGAGTTCAATCATACTCTCTACATCTCGAATCATGAGCTAGTCTTGTTTCTCCAGTCTGTTTTTCCATGTTTGAAATAATTCCCAAAGTTCAAGATATAAATAATGGAAGCATGAGGAGTCTCACTTCCATTTTATGCCTTTTAATGATCTCGAACTTTTTTTTTTTTTACTTTCGGGATAAATTATTCATTTCAAGTCCTTACACTTTGAAAGTCACAGACTTCATTTATTAGAGAAACTCCATTAATTATTTCATTAATTATAGCATGAGGAAATAAAGAGAAATTGTTTTACTTACTATCAAGTTTTTTAATACTCCTCGATAATTAGTTACGAATTTTCCTTAACTAATTTTTTTCTTCTGCTCATCTCATTTTTACATTAGAAGGAATGCATTTAACTTGCATGTATTTTATCCTCTTCTTTTTAATTCTTGTACCTGTGTATATAACACTAAATCTCTAAGTTCTACTATATGTCTATGGAGCAGTATTTTCTATAGGTGCACACATATAAAACTGTCAATACATACTCATTTCTTTATAATTCCTATGGTAGGAATTTTTTCATCGAAATTATACACTCACACACATAGAGAAATTTATATATGATCATGGAAATTATATAGTATATTTTACATAAAACTATAACTAAAAATTTATGTAATCATGAGTCACATATTAGAGAGTATATACATACTCTGCATGTACAATTGAATCTCATACAAAAATATATGACGTGTATTCCTGACATTAATGTACATCTACATATCAGTGATCATTCAACAACGCCAATAAAACATAAATAGTGATACACATCAGTTATCAGTCAACATCAATAAAATAACATAACCAAAGTTATACCCATAATTACTTTTTTGAAAACACCCAAGAACCCAACATATTCCTCCCAACAATGAACTCCCTCTATCATTTCCCCCCAATATAGGCTCTTATTTCCTGAGAATCAACAACCACTTTTATTCCAAGTGTTTTGTTTTATATATGTTATTCCCAGTAGATTTTAATAGCATCCTCCTTTAAGGTCTACCAACCCTATTCTTAGGCCCTTTTGTTTTATTTTTTTCAAAAAAAATATTTTATTTTTCTCTAAAGTAGACCTTTATCTCTTCCAATGATTTTTTCCACCACACTTAGTAATTCTCACCATCTAAGTGATTAATATTGTCCTTTTATCCCATTGTGTTAATTTAATTTCCTTTATTATTATTTTCTCCTAGGGATTTTTAGGATACTTTTAGGGGAGGTCCATGATGTGGACTTGACCACCAACAACTTTTTCTAAGATAGAAAGAAGTCTTCTAAACTTTAGTTTTCTTTCCCAAATATTTCCATGTAATTTATTTATTAAATCAAATAATAATATAATAATTACATCATCACATAAGTCTCATTATGGATTCCATTGCCATTAAATTCAATAATATTTCAATGTCTAAAAATAGTAAATGTTTAAAAGACAAATCCATTGGGGTGTTACGGTGTTTGTTGGTTACAAACATATAATTGATTTTCTATGTACGAAGGGAACTTTTAAAGATGCAGTTATTGAAGAGACCACTCATGATGAAAATTTGTGGGATTTTTCTTAAATACGTGAACATCAATAATCATATGAGCTCTTTCATATGGTAAAACCAATCCCCATATGTGTTGATACATTGGAACATTTATATGGCTTGCATGATAGATTTAAGAAGGAAAAAAATTGCAAAAATAATAGCCTTACCATGGGATTTGAAGTCATAAATTTGGGGCCAGAAGATAATCCAAAATGTATTAATATAGGATTAAATTGTTCTCCCAAGGATATTTTTGATTTCATTAATCTTCTTATGCAATATATAGATGTATTCACTTGTAATTATGATGATATCAAGACCTTTGATCCAAATACCATGAAACATGTTATTCTTGAGAAATCCCAAACCAAAAACTTTCAAAGAAAATTTATGAAAATGCATCCAAGTCTCAAATTTGTAGTTAAAGAATAAATAAGTAAACTCCTAGCAAATAAAATCATCTTTGTGGTGTGACACACTAAATGGGTTACAAATTTACTACATGTTACAAAGAAAACCTTTCAACAAAAACTTATGAAAATGCACCCAAGTCTCCTATCTGTAGTTAAAGAAGAGTTAAGTAAACTCCTAGCAACTAAAATCATCTTTCTAGTGTGACACACTAGTGGGTTGCAAATTTACTACATGCTATAAATTTACTACATCTCTCTTGGTTTTGACTTTAGGAATCTAAAAAAAGCCTCTGGAAAAAATATTACCCTATACACCCATGGATAAAATTCTCCAGTGTGTACAAGGATATGAGATGATGTCCTTTGTGGATGGTTTCTAGAGCTACAATTAGATTATTGTAGCACCTATTGATCCATTACATTCCTCCTTCTAAACTCCTTAGGGTACCTTTTCCTACAGTAAAATTCCCTTCAGATTAATAAATGCATAGGAAATGTTCTAGCGGGAGATGGATATCACTTTTAGAGGTCTCACTAATGAATTTGTAGTTATATTTTTTGAAGATGTTACAATTTTCTCAAAATAAAGGCCTGGAGATGATTTTCACTAAAAAAATGTGTTTGAGAGCTTTATAAAACTTAGAATCTCCCTTAATCCTAAAAAATTGATTTTTTCACCTACCGAAGGGAAACTACTAGGATGTATTGCATCTAAGGAAAAAATATAATCTATCCCGAAAGGAAATAAGACATTAGTGCTTTAACCCCACCAAAATCGAAAAAGGCCATACAATCTCTTATGGGGAAGATAATTTTTTTCAGACGTTGTGTTCCTATAATCTCATAAATTTTAAAACCTCTTCAATATTTAGTAAAGAAAATTGATATTTTTAAATGGGTAGAATAAAAAAAAAAATATTTCAACACTATTAAACAAGCTATCACAAAGGCTCCTACATTAATTAGTGCTAATTTTTCCAAAGAGTTCATTTTGTATACATTCACTTCAGACTATGCCTATGTTTTTGTGCTCATGGAAAAGGTTGATCCTAATATTCAAATCCTTGTTGCTTTCATGAGCTCCACTTTTATGGGAGAAAAGCTTAATTATGTGCCAATGTACAAACAAGCATTATTTGTGTACAAATAACTCCAGAGTTTTTGTTTCTATTTGCTTAAGTCTAGAACTAATTTCATAGTCTCATACTGAGTAGTTAGAAACCTTTTGATTAAAAAGGAAATTGGGCAGAAAAGGACTCACTTGATGGAAACCTTACAATAATTTTACCTTGAAATTAAACCTACATAAATCATCAATGGTTAGATTCATTGTAAATTGTGTGTTTAATTTGTTTCTTCTCGTGGTGACCATTCCACTTTTCTAGATGATTCCTCTCTAAACAATGAAGAACCTTTAAAAAAAAAAAAAATCTCGTGTCAACATCAAAATACTAATTCATGGTATTCAAACATTATATTTCATCTAGAACAAGTTACCATCCCTTTTCATCTCAATGTCACTTATAAAAGAGTGTTAAGGTTAAAATAAACACCTTATCAAGGCATTAATGTTTTTTTTTTTTTTTTTTTTTTTTGAAAAATTATGGTGGGGTGTTATTTCACTTTCTAGAGCAGGAAGATGCTTCAAAAATACTCTGTGAACTCCACTATGGCTTTGCTAGTGGAAATTTTAGTGGAGATACCATTGCACACAAGATCCTAAGGTTTGTATATTATTCGTCCACTTTGTTTAAATATCTCGATTCCCTTGTTATAAAATGAGAAACCTGTGAAAATGCCACTCGTAGTCTTAGTAGACCTACCCTTACCCGACAACCTCCCACTTTTGAAGCTCCATTTCAACAATGGGGCTTGTAAATAATTGAACCTATTAACCCTCCCTCTTCCTAGCAACATAAATCCATCATAACAACTACAAACTATTTCACCAAATAGGTAATGCAACACAATTACTTGTGGTAAATGCTAATGAGGTCATTTATTTTCTTGAATCTCAAATTATTACACATTTTGGTGTTCTTGAGACATTGGTCTTTGATAATTCATTTTATTTATCGTATCACGAGTTGGAAACAAATTCCTTACAAAAAGGGAATAAGGTTAAATGACTAAAAAACTATTCTCCATAGGAAAAGGTATTTTTGAATCTTCAAACAAGAATTTATTAAGAATCATTAAAATAATAGTTTCAGAAAATCATAAAAAATGGCATATTGCACTATTTAATGCATTATGGATTGGTAGGGTCACACCAAAATTTGTTAGTGGGAACTCACCTTTTTTCCTTGTTTATGGAAATGAAGCCATATTACCACCTCACATCTTTCTCCCTTCTTTGCAATTTTCCTAGAGTGTTCAAGAAATTAAGTCATCAGCTATGGAAAATAAAATTAATTCTTTGTTAAAATTAGAAGAAGAGAGACAAGGAGATAAAACCAAGTTGAATAAAAATGAACAACTGTTAAACGATGGTTTGATAAAAAGTCTTCTTATAACAAATATGTTGAAGTTAGTGACCTAGTTCTAAAATGGGATAAGGTCCATGAGGAAAAGGGGAACACGCCAAGTTTCATACATTATGGAAAGAACCCTTCATTATTATAGAAAATATTGGACCCAACACATGTCAATTGCAGATATTAGAAGGTGAAGATGAGTCATTCCCAGTCAATAGGAAACTTTTAAGAAGATATTTTGCGTGATCTTCTTTGAGAGACTTTTGTACATATTTTTGTTATGGTTTTATTTTATTTTCTATGCTTAAGTTTATTATTTTTCTTTTCTTGAATATGATTTTTGTTTTCCTTGGTTTGGATTTCTTTTGATACTATTTTTTTTTCTTGTTTTATTCGAGAGTATAATTTTCTTAAAACAACTTTCAAGGGGAAACCTTATAATATGATTCACCAAATCATGTGTTAACTGCCAAATTAACCTGTTTAGGTTTCATCTCAATATGTAGTTCCTTGGTTTAAAAATATCTTCTCTCAATTACAGAAATTATCTTAGCCCAATATTATTGAAGAAGAATTTTTTTTTTTAGAAAAATAGATTACTAAATTTAACAACATTGTTAATATAAAGTTGGAAAGGTAATATTTTCATGTCACCCTTGCTCCGAAGGAGGATATTTACGGCCCCATTTATTAAGTAATCCACTAAGGATTAATATTAAATAATGGTTTACTTTAGTAAAAAAAATGATTAACTGAGATATAGGAGGTCTCATTATGAGACAACCTACTATGATCATGGGTCATAATTGAAGTGGCATTATCCCTAATGGTAACCAAGCTATGATAATGTCTTTTAATTTTAAGGCTGAAATACAAGAGGTATCATCACAAGCCATATTGCTCACTTTTGTTTGTTCTTGTGAATGGCACTATCACAATTTTGTCACCAATCCAAGACAACAATTTTTAGCTAATTACTAAGAAAAATCTTAATTAAAGTACATTTTTTCAATAGCTATGAATATATATCTAATTGATGGGATACAAGAATATCATTTGGTTAAATGGTATCCCTACTGAATCTATCAATGCCTACTAGCAACATTGTCTCTACACGTGGTATAAAGTTATGATTATGCCAACTTTCACAATTTGTTGTTTATATTTTCCAATACATTTTCTTCAAAAGTTTCTTCTGAAATATTTATTGGTTTTACTCTAACTTATATATTTTATTGATATATCTCATCAAAATAGTCATGGATATTCAAATTTTTCATGTTAAACTGAAATAGATTATTTCTTGGTATGTTGTACCTGTCCATATTACATCTGAATTTTATACCTTTCATTTTGTTATTTTAGGCATAGAAAACTAATTTTACCTAGCAAGTCACCAAATGTTGGTAGGCCAACCTACTTTTATTTTGACAAATAAATGGCCCCTCCTAATTTTTTTAATAATTTTGTTATTTTTATTTCATTAGTATGGTATTGGATAGATTTTTGCATCATTTCCTTTATTCATGTTTTTGATCTTTATATCTAATTATATATTTTTTCAAGTGATGTGTGTAACATTATATGGTCAATTATTTATTCATTAATGATGTAAGGGATAATTTCTTTTTGATTTTTTAGATTAGTGAAATTTTTATTGCCCCTAAATATTTTAAAACATGTTTACCCTAAAAGGTGGGCTTAATCTTAGATTCTAGATAACCAATAATTCAATTGAACTTGAAATTATAATAGGATAAATTTATTTAAACAATCATATCAAATTTTATGTTAATAGTTTTATCTCCATATGATGTTTTATCTAAATGTTTGCGCCGAGAGGCACATCTACAACCCAAGCCTTGACCCCGATATCAGCATGCCAAGAAGTTCATACAAATTTTAAATAAGTTTTAAAATAAAAAAAAAAATTAAGTGTCGGCTTCACAAATAATTTTTAACAATCATATAAATAAACCAAAAAAAAATTAAAACAACTCAGCTTGATAGATCCGGTGCTTCTACAGCACAGTATCCATCATAAACCATTTCTACAAGAGAGACAAGGGTTGTGATATCTCTCTTCTGCTATGGGTCTCTGCCATGAAAATAAACACGGAGAACAAAACCATTACCAGTAATAAAAAACATTTGCCACTCTCTAAAACCTAAATCATTCATCGTAGATACCAAATGCTCACAATGAATAATATCACAAAGATCAAGAGAATCTGCATGAGATTACCTGAATCTCCATGTTTCACATAATATTTGAAATCACCAGGGTTTGAATATATTATATTTATTGGGTTGAATGCAAATTATGCAATTACATAATGGTAAGTTCTCACTTGGGTTCACCAAGACCTCCAGAAATCTTTTCCACTTACTTTGGATATCACAACTATTGAAGGAGACTCATCTACTGGTGAGGTGTCAACCATCTCAGCGTTGTCAATATTAGGGTTTCTTATCAACAGAGGAGAGTGAGAATGAGTTGTTATGGAAACTAAACATTTTTATTTTTTGGTGGGGGTATGAAAATTTTCATTACATGGTAGTCTTTCACTATTTATGTGATTGACTCAAGAAACTATAATTTAAAAGCATGCTTATAGGCAATGCAGACAATACTGATTTTGAAAGATAGCAAGGAAAAATTGTAAAATGTGTTTCGTAATTGATTCTTCATAAAATTACTCAATAATGCCTTTGAAAGATAGCAAGGAAAAATTGTAAAATGTGTTTCGTAATTTATTCTTCATAAAATTACTCAATAATGCCTTTTACTTCTAAATTGCGTTATAGACATAGAAAGAGTTACAGAAGTTAATGGAATAAAAAATCCATATAGGTTATCATTGTAGATTTTAATCATTTGTCAAATTTAATTTTGTATGAAAGCACTCACTATAGAAACCATTATCTACCAGCTGGAAAGGGCGAGAAAACATTATGCATTAGAAAACAATAGAAAAAAAGATGAAAATAAATATGGATATTTACTATTTCCACTAAAAAAAAGATGAAAATTAATTTCAGTGTAGATGTTGATTTCTAATTATATTTGACTACTTCCACTAAATAAATAAAGCCTCTTTTTATATTTACTCCATAAACCTCTTTATATTTATAATAAGTCAAAAAAGAAGTTTTATTTAGGTGAAGCCTATATGCCAAATACCATGGGCCAAATTATTATTAATACCATGGGCTAAATACCATATTTATAAAAGAGCTATGGTAAATAAATAAATCAATATAAAAGAGGTATAAAGAGGCATGATAAATATATAAAAACATATGAAATATCATTATAAATCAACATCTAATTATATACCAAGTCTATGGGCCAAATACCATTGTAAATAAAAGAGGTATGGTAAATAAATAAAACCTATTTTTTTATATTTACTCTATAAATATCTTTATATTTACCAACACTCAAAAAATAGGTTTTATTTAGGTGAATCCTATAGGTCAAATACTATGGGCCAAATTATTATTAATATCATGCCAAAAAAACCATTATTATCCCTAATATTAATATCAAAATATTAATAATAATATTATTATTATTAAATCTAATATTTATATTAATATTATTATATTTAATAACTTTGGATTAATACAATATTAAATTTTCTATATTATTATATACATTAATGTATCATGATATATATTAACTCTAGATCTATATGGAAGGGAAGAACAAAGACATAGAGTGATAGAGGTGGAGAGATAGAGGGAGTGAGAAGGGAGAGATGGGGATAAAATCAAGGAGAGGGGAGAGGAGGAATGAAGAGAGAGAGGGAGAGGAGTGAGAGAGGTAGAAAAGGGT
The DNA here is from genome assembly GCA_034641835.2 of Pinus albicaulis. Taxonomy (NCBI): domain Eukaryota; kingdom Viridiplantae; phylum Streptophyta; class Pinopsida; order Pinales; family Pinaceae; genus Pinus; species Pinus albicaulis. The sequence goes on from CM076570.1 coordinate 1,330,562,894, forward strand.
ACGCGAGGAAGAGGGAGACATAAATATGGAGGGGGGGGAGGAGGAGAGAGGGATGGAGATAGTGAGAGGATTGGAGGGCAGAGAGAGAGAGAGAGTTATGGGGGAAGAGAGAGGATTAGAGGGAAAAGAGAGAGATGGGGGAAGAGAGAGGGAGGTAGGAGAGGAAGGGAGAGAGAGGAGAAGAGAGGGAGGGAGATAGGAGGAGAGAGGGAGGGATAGAGAGATGGAGTTGGAGGGAAGAATACATAAATAGAGAGCGAGAAGTCAAGAGAGAGAGGGAGTGAAAAGGGAGAAATAGAGAGAGCGTGTGTATGTTTTGGGTGAGATAAAGAGAAAAAGGAGAGATGGAGGGAATGGGGGGAGAAGGAGAGAGGGAGGGATATATTGATAGAGTTGGAGGGTGAAGAGAGGGAGAGAGAGGGAAAGAGAGAGATATAGACATGGGAGAGAAAGGGAGAAAGGGGAAGGAAGAGAGAGAGGATGTGAGAGAGTGGAGAGAGGGAGGGAAAGAGAGATGGAGTTGGAGGGGGGAGAGAGGGAAGACGATTTATTTCATTAGATGCATTGATTTCATTGTGGATGGTGATTTCTAATCCTATTTGATTTCTTGCACTATATGCATTGATTTTAGTGTAGATGTTGAGAGAGAGAGAGAGAGAGAGCAAGAAAGAGGATTGGAGAGAGAGGAAGAACAAGAGAGAGGACTTGAGAGTGATGGGGGAAGAGAGAAATTTGGAGGGAAAATATATATATATATATATATATATATATATATAGAGAGAGAGAGAGAGAGAGAAATGGATTTAGAGGGGGAGAGAGGGAGGGAAGAAGAAATACAGAGAGATTGATAATTGGAGAGAGAGATTAAGTGACAAGGGAGAGATGGAGAGAGAGTGTGTATGTTTTCGGATGAGATAAAGAGACAAAGAATGAGATATGAAGAGAAGGGATGAGAGAAGGAGAGAGGTAGGGATATAGTAACAAAGTTGGAGGGTGAAGAGAGAGAGCGATAGAGATGTAGGAGAGAAATGGAGAGATAGGAAGGAAAGGGAGGATGTGAGAGAGTGGATAGAGGGAAGGAAACAAAGATGTACTTCGAGGGGGGAGAGAGGGAAGAAAATTTCATGCACTAGATGAATTGATTTTAGTGTAGATGGAGATTTCTAATCCATTTTGATTGCTTGCACTAGATGCATCGATTTTAGTGTATATGTTTATTTATAATTATATTTAATTTCTTGCACTATATGCATTGATTTCAATGTAGATGATTGCTAATCCTATATGTTTTCTTGCAATAAATGCATTGATTTCAGTGTAGACGACGATTTTTTATCCTATTTGATTCCTTGCACTAGATGCATTAATTTCAGTGTAGATGTTGATTTCTAATTATATTTGATTACTTCCACTAGATGCATTGATTTCAATGTACATGATTTCTAATCGTATTTGATTGCTTGCACTAAATGCATCGATTTCAGTATAGATGGTGATTTCTAATCCTATTTGATTGCTTGCACTAGATGCATTGGTTTCAGTGATGTTGGTTTCTAATATTATTTTCTTACTTGCACTAGATACATTAATTTCAGTGTAGATGTTGATTTCTAATCCTATTTTATTACCTGCATTAGATGCATCCATTTCACTGTAGATGTTGTTTTCTAATCCTATTTCATTGTTTGCATTATATGCATTGATTTCAGTGTAAACGTTGATTTTTGATTTGATGTAATTGGATGTACATTGATGGTACATTAATTTTAAAGTGATTGGATTAACATTGTGCATTAATTTCACTGTAAGCAGGAAAAATTATTGACAATGTACATTTATTTTTATGTTTTAGTAATTCAACCTATTAATATCGAAGAGCAAGAGAGAAAATGTATGATTTTTAGTACAATAGTTCCAGAAAAATATTTAAATGGTTTATGATTTCAATTGTGCTTTTCATATAATTGATATGAAAAGATGACAAAACTAACAAAGGTGACAATAAGAATAGTAGAAGAAAATAATTTGAGATTGATTACAATGAAGACTATTTGTAATTGAGTGCATTCTTATTATTCACATTTTCTATCATTCAACAATATTACATTGTCACTTTGCATTCAAAATTTTTATTTCATCATTTTTCATCATTAAATTTATTAACAATATTTATCTCAACAAACTTAGGTAACTAAGCAAATTTTAAAATTAAAATGACCAGTTATCCGACATATTTAGCATATATAAAATTATTATATTTATATTAGATGTATTTACATATTATTCATAAAATTAATCATATGTTCTATATATTTTCCTTGGCTTCACACGACTGGAACCAGCCTAGATCCATCTAACTCCGGATCTATCATGCGCCGAGAGGGATCAAATCTCTCGAGGTGCAAACCTTTCCTCAAGTTTTGCACTCAAAAATAGGTTTGCACCTCGAGAGATTTGATCCCTCTCGGCGCATGATAGATCCGGAGTTAGATGATCTAGACCTGTTTAATGTTTGAGTCAATGGTCATAACCTTTGGTTTATGCCATATATTGTACCATATGTTTTTAAACATTTAAATTACATTAATTAATAGTTCAATCATATCATGTTTGTTAATTAACGGTCCATTGATTTTGAATTAAATATATGGTTCCTAGTGATTTGTTTCATGGATCTACACCTGTGAAAAGATCGACTTCAGATAATGTGTTATGTTATCATGACAATTCATCAACTGATATGGAATCCAAAGTCTCAGTTGTCAACCTATGGCGATGAAAATTGGAACATGGATCGGTAACCCATGGCCACCACTTGTTACTCATATCCCTAGGCCGTCATGGCCCTGACCCGACTTAGCACTTGAAATTTATTGTATTCATTACTCGTGTTTTTCGAGAGTGTTTTCCAAACCAAAATCATTTAATGTCTTCTAATTTTGGTCTTGAGGTCTATGCAGCTTAGGGTCTGATGTCTGATCTTTTCATTTTCCTGAACATTGTTTCACTTCGTTTCTAGTTGTTTTCTGCAACATGTCACCCATAGTTCAATCCGAGCTCATTGGAACTAAAATTATTAAAGCCAATGAAGAAAATTTGGCTCTATTCTGCCAAGTACGCTGGTGGGAATTTTTATAATTGTTCCAAGGGAATAGTAACAAGGTTATCAAATATTTCATTTCTTCTTTTAATGGGAGGAGAGCCCATGTGGATGACCTAGAAATCAAAATCAATTTGGAATTCGTAGAAACCATTACACACCTTCCCGTAGATGGTGAATAATGGTCCAAGAATTTTGCAGTCCGAAACGTTCCGTGGAGGAAGTTTCTCGCTAGTAAGGACTATGAGTACCATGTGAAATGTATTTCCCATATCATCTTTGAAACCCTAAATGGTCTGACTTTTTACATCGTATTTGTAGGTATATAACCTTTAAAGGGTGGTATAACATATTTTTCATGTATCATATCAAGCTTTTAATGGTTTTGTTGGGCCGTAATCTTAATTTCCCAAGTATTTGTCAAGTAGTTTAATGCAAATGTCACGAGCCTATCAATTTGACCACAAGAACCCTGAAAGGTGTTATTCCACTACTGTTTTTTTTGCATGTTAGTTAAGCATCATTTGGGTCAATTTGGGATAATTGGGATTATTTTATTGCTCAAACGATACATCTTTGTCATTTTCTCCTGCTTATTCTTCACTTACAATGCTTCTTGACCCCTCTCCTATCGATTCAACTCCATCACACACTGATGAGTTTCAATAGGATGAGTGTGACACATTTTTCCAAGCACCAAGGTCACCTCTTTTCAACGATAGTCACGTTTAAATTTCAAAAAAAGTTTAGCCTCTCTCTACTTCACTAGAAGTGTAGAAAGAGCTGACGATTGAAACCCTCCACAAATTCTCCTCGGCCTAAACTTGAGTTTGTCAAGCTTAAATAATAAAAACACAATTGGTCAAATTAAACATGATTTTGTTAAAACAAAGCAATGTCAAAGGAGAATTTCTCAAGCCAGGAGGACTAGGCATAAAAATCCTCATGTGGATGCTCCCATGGTTAATTTGGAACCTAATATTGAACCATCTCCGAAAAAGATCAAGAAACAATATGGGAAATCTCCTCGTGAGTATGGACACATGGCTAATTGTGATGATTCGTCCATGGGTAACCCTCATTTGGATGTTTTAAATTCCAATATGTATTGAAAACACAAGTACATGGTTATTGTCCCTCATTTGGAACATTGAATCAACCAACTCATCTATGAGAATAATTGACTGAGAGACATGTTCGAGGAAAAGGATAAATCTAATGAAAAAAAATCATCGAGTGTCAAGGGTAAAACTTAATCAAAAGATGCTCGCACCATGATAAAATATTCAAATCTCAACGTTACTATATCTCAAAATTTTAGGGAGTTGATGTAGATAAATAGTTAATTTGTTTTTATATGTGCATGTGAAGTGTTTTAGGTATGTTTTGTTTTCGTCTATTTTTCTATTTTTAAATGGAAGGGAGATACATAATCAAAGATTTTATAGCAACCTCATTTTAGCAATATTATAAGTTGGTCTAGTTTTAGTTTACTTTTGTGGTAGGTCTTCCATGTGTGTGAGATAGTCATCTCGAATTTCATGACCTAGGGCACTTTCAATAAATTTCTTCCCACTCTTAGCATCGTATGGGAACCCTTCCTGCCACCTGTTTCATTTCAATTTGGTCGTTAAGCTAAAAGGCGTAAAATTTCAACAGTTGTTTCTTTTATTTATGTAACTAACTTATAAAAAAGAATTTTTTTTTATTTTATTTGATCTAAAATGTCTATAAGACTGTGTATATATACCCCTCAATTTTTATGAAAAATGGGGGTCAAAAAAGGAAATTTTGGGACAAGGAATTCTAGTGAAATTGTGACTGTGGAACACTTTCGTAAAAGTTAACTTATTTGATTTCATTCAATCTGATTCTTATGCCTTTATGTTCCACGGTCATATAAATATATTCTTTATTCTCCTGTAATTTATTTCGATATTTAGAAGATGATGCTACCTACTTCTTGATTTTTCCATCAAAGAAAATAAAAATTGTTCTTATTTCATTTCTTTGTCGATCAAAATGTTATTTCAGTTTGTAATTGTTTCATCTAATTGATATTCTTATTTAGCTACCTGTTTCCTAAAGAGTAATATTAATCCAACCATAAATTTAATTTGAAATTATGTTTACTTTCCAGATATTCAAGTTAAAACAAAATGCCATTTCTTGTTAACAAATTGATAGTAATGTGGTAGTTGTCTATGATTTTCTTGATCATACCATTACTTGAGCAAGTGTTTCATTAATTTTTTTTTCATAAAGCTAATGATTAAAGTATATGAATTTAAAAGAGATCATTTACAATTTTCCCTTTATCTATCTTGTCTAAGAAAAAATTAGAATTCTATATTAGTTAGTCTTTTCATTTATTCTTAATGTAAAATATGGCATTAACATAGTTGATTTTTTCTTGTCTTCTAGGATAAATAGTTTGTATATTTATAGTTACTTGTTATGTTATCATTTACATTGAGAAATAGTTATAATTCTTAATTTCTTTAGGAACAAAATTTAATTTCATTTTCTAAGTATTGTTTGAAAAGTTTATCATTTCAGCATCTTTCCTTTTTAGCTAGTTACATTACGTTTTGGCCCATTTTATTTGGTGAATCTTGTATATCATGTACCATAGTTTATAATTTTGTATTATATTTTTCATTTACTGATTCTTTAGCAGTAGTTACTATATTATATTTCTTAATTATAATTTATAAATGAAATATATAAATTAGAATTAATTATGATATCGTAGTTTATTAATAGTGAAACAATCATCTTTTTATTTTCATACTCATATTAGACTTAGGTTGTTTGATACAAATTGATAATTTAATTATAGTATATTTTAACAAAAAATTACTATAGGATTATTTTTTATTAGTATAGGTTATTTATAGTTTGGATTTGTATTAGTCTTTCCAAATTTTCTCCTTCGTAAGAAGAAAGGATCTTAGGCCAATCGATTCTATAAACACGTTAGGGGTGACTACTCCAAATGACTTGGGATATTAAAGAGCCTTGATTCAGATGAATTCCTCCTTGTTGACTTAGGTGTGTAAACTCCCACGTCAAGAATACATAAGTGCATTTATAAAATTAATAAGGGTAGGAAAATAATAAAATACAATGAAAATTGCATACATTAAATGACATAAAAGATATAAATTCATGGAATTAAAAAAAAAAGAAAATAGGAGAGGAAAAGGAATTGAAAGGAAAGTCTCTTCACCTTCCCATTATCCCCCAGCTCGCCTATATTTCCTTTTAACCTAATTATCAACGCTATTGTTAGTCAGGAGGAGGGAATGCAAAGGAGGATGATCTATGTGAATTGTTCAAGGAACGTTGAGCCATGAAAAACATTGTATCCTAAGATTGCTAAAATGAGAGTTGAACAACCATCGAATCATATATTTCCTATTTGGGTTTCAAAGGTAAAACATTTGATTTCATTTCGATGCATAGTTGTGTCTAATATGAGTAGTTGATTATTGTGTGATCTCTTTTATTATGTTTGTTATTATCAACTATGTTTTAATGGTTTTCTATAGAAAATGTGGACTTTTGGAGGTTAATTTCGCTGAGAATCAATGTTTCCATTGTATTGATAAAGAAAACAACCATGAAACTCAAACTGTCAAATGAAAATATTTCCAGTGAGGTTATCATTATGATAGTATAATTATAGCAATTTCTAGCCCAAATTTATGTTTAAAACAATTCTTTTATTATGGAGATACCGTTGCCACTTAAACATAAAGTTGTTATTCTTTAACAAGCCTAAACATAGTAATTGATGAATGATTGAGGCTATATGACTATCCTAGATCCCATTAATAATTTTTTTCTATAGTCCGAGGCCATACAAATCAATAATGACAATATGTTCTATGAAATACAAGGTATTATTATTCCTTTTGATTGTTCAATTTCATGAATTCTTGTAGGGAATAAATGAATTGCTTAATTGACAATGTATGCTTTAATTCTCACGTTCCATCAACCATTGGACATTATCTTTTCCAATGTCATGTCTCAAACAAAAATAGTTGACATACGGAAGCATATTCCCAGGTTCATCCATCACAAACTTGATATGGAGGTTATATAATTAGTTTTATCGAGCCTTGATAGATATGCATCAAATGTGCCAATCACATAGTCTCTTCAATTTAGCAGCAGAGAATTTTTCAAGCAGATATCCATCAACATATAGTCCATAATGTCAAATATCAACAAGGCTCATAGAAATGAATCAACACCATTTTTTAGAACATACAATGGTCTTTAACTCTTTATTATTGCTTATTATTTATGCTTCCTTTGAGACTAATTAGCATAGCATACATGTACTATTTTTACCATGTTCTTCCATCAACAAGTCCTTCAGATGTTCCTACAATTCATATTAGGATTCCAAGGAATAAAAAAATATTTACCAAATTCAGAGACTAAAAATAAAAAAAATGATAGTAATAATCAAGAAAGTACTCAACATGTTAGTTATTTCTTGCATTAAAATCATCCATATTTAACATCATGGAACTAGAGATTCTATAAGAATCTCAACCTATGGCTTAACCCATAAGCCCTAACGCTAATCCTTAGGGTTTACAATGATCATCTAGGTTTTCATATCCAACCCTATATCCATACAAACCCTAGAACCATAGTCATAAGGTTTTAACCATAAACCCTAAATTTTTTTTGTTCTGATGCAATTAACATTTATAAACCCTAAAATTATAAACCATAGATATTCAACTTAGGTATCCAATATAGATTATCTAAAACCCTAGGGCTTTACTAGGAAGTGTAGTTTTTAAATCCTAGATCCTCGTAGGAACATTATATATTATACAACAAAATTAATATTGTAATTTTATCATGCCAAGTACTTTAATCAAGTGTTCAAATTTTAGAACAATTTGTAACAATGAGATGATAACTCTAGGAAATGACACTTACACAATCATTACAAGAACCACATGACTATGCCAAGGAGTTCAATATGAGTGGTTCTTTCATTATTCTACGAACAATAATAGTTCCTCGATCATTTTATCTAAACGATAAAAGTCAACGTCAATTTTGTATGTTCAATTTCATCAAATAATTATAAACCATAGACTTTAAAAATATTCACCATCAAATTTATTCCTCAATTCTAGATTTAGTGTATAAACCCCTATAATTTTATTCAAACCTTTAGATTTTCTAGGGTTTGAAATTAGATGGTTATGGTTTTGATTCCAAACCCTAGATTACACTAGTTGGCTCTAGGGGTTCCAAACCATGATAATTATAAACCTTGCACACATTTCTCAGTCCTAGGTTCAATTCCTAAGTCCTATGAGCCCTCGTTAGGGTTGCAAACCCTAAACACTCACAACACTAGGAATTTCTCAAGACTTGATTCTAAAAGATATGTAGATATATCAATATGGTTCATTTAAGAAGAGATATCTTATTAACCAGGAGTTAGCATCATGGATAAAGAGTGAGATAATCAATAATATATTATTTATGCTCATGATGATGCTTTACTTACCAAGATATTTTTCTTAGTTATCCAAAGTACTCAAAAATTTAATGACTTATAAATTTTTAAACTAAGAAAAAAACCAAAATTCCAATTTGCTCAAAATTAACAAATTGTTTTCCAAGTCCAAGTCAAAATTCTTCTTTATCAAGTGACATAACATCATATATCATGGTATAAAATAAAATAGCCTACTATAATAATAATAATAATAATACAATATACATAACATCTATAATAATAATAAAACTAGATAATAATAAAATAAACCAACATAGATCCATCTTAATCATAATAATTTTGTGCTTTGATTACCCTTCTTGGGGATTAATAAATCTTGGGTTAATATGGATCTATATTGCTATTTATAATAAAAGGTTTTAATTGTAGAATCCTTATAGGAATTCTCATGTTGTGGTAAACATTCTATACCGACTTTTGGTGACAGTTTAGGAAAAACCATTTTTTTCACTTGCATAGTGTGAATAACTGTGGGCCACCATCAAAAGAAACATCTTCTCAACCTTGATGAAGCCATAAATTACATTCTCATCCCCCTTAATGGGCCAAAAAAATAATAAGTATTAGGCTTTTGGGATAGAACTATTCATATCTTATTATTATTATTATCTCTCTATAGACATAGCATAAGAGAGCATATGTAGTATTCCATATTGTATTCAAAATATATCAATTCTCATGTCACTCCCCACTACTCCTTCATTTAAATTTAAAATGTAAACAAAAACCATTTGAAGGACGAGCTAAATATACCTCATAATTTCCACTAATATATACATCTAATACATGCATACAAGCTTAAACTATTCTAAAGGGTTTCCTCTAAATATTATTAGTAAGAATCCACACGATAGGTTTTTATACCGAAATGATCTCTTAGACAAAGAAACCTCAATTTATAGGTTTATTTATTATCTCTTTTAGATATGGGGGAAAAAATGATTCTTAGTCAACTGAGAGAAAGGAATAGTACACTTCCATCGATAATAATGATGATGATGATGGTGACTTTTGTAATGGCTATATTAGTGTTTATTGAAAACACCACCATGAAGAAGGTGATGACTATAAGGAAGAAGAAGTGGAAAAGGTGATTTGATCCAAGTGGGTAGCCAAAGGCATAAACACTATATTCAAGATTTTTGTGGATTCAAAAGAAATAATGAAAGTTAGAGGGAATCAAGGTGGCAAGATAAACTAGCTGAGAGAAGGCATGGGGGCTAGAATGAAGATTGAAAACATTGTTATAGTAAGTTTTTGATATATCTTGAATGGTATTGCATATTTTTAAACAAGTGCTATATGTCTCGATTGGTCTACTATTCTTTCAATGGTCACAAGCTCAAAATTCCATGCAACATGGACTCACATCTTTATGCTCTGAAATATTAATTTTAGATTTATTATTATAAGTTGTTATATTATTATGATTCAATGAGTTTGTATGGTTTATATGTGTTAATTTGAATCTCAAAGTTGAATTTTTAAACCCCTGCCATTTACTAGTCCTGCAAAGAGAGTTATCTTAACCTTTGGTAGATTATTCTTGTGACAAATTTGAACATTAATTTTTTATTTTTATTTTAACATCGTATTCACCAATGGGATAGTGGTTCGGTAGTAAATAGTGTGGTTTGTGAGGCCATTCATGAGGTATTTATTCAAGTGTAATTTTTTGTGATTTTGATTGAAGAGGAGTCCCCTTGTCATTGTAGTTTTGACATGAAATGTGTTATTTATTGTAATTCTTCTAGATTATGAAATACATGCTAAAAAATGGTATTGTAAATTTCCATGTGCACAAGGAAATTTGAAGTCCAGTAGAAGCACATTTTTTTCAAAAAAATCCAATCATGAATAAGTAGTTGGGGGCTGGTAAAAGTCCTTTGTGATTTAGATAGAATAATTCCCTTTTTTGCAACAATTGGTTAAAATGAAGTGCTTATGATAAGTGGTTACCCTTTCAGGGTTGTCTTCCCCATGAAAATAGGCTACTGATTGTAATGTTTATCGAGTTTAAATTTTAAATTAAGCATTGAACAAATTTTTTTAGACAATTTCCATGTGCACGAGGCAATTTTAAGTCTAGTTGATCTATAAGCTTTTCTTAACCTTCTCATTATGAATTAAAAATCAAGGTCATTTACAAGTGTTGGAGGATAACAATTCTGGTTAGAACACTCGAGGAGGTGTGGCATATATTATAAATAAGCAGCGACACTACCTATATTCAGTTCCCCACTTAGGGACCCCCTTTTCTACCTCTTCAAGTATGAGAATAAAACTTTATCATTTTCCAAATCCCATTATGACTACACCTTCCACCTTCTAGTTTCCTAGTTTTCCTGGCACCATTTATAAGTTTCCTTCTCAAATTTCATTTTCTAATAAAAAATACCATTATCATTTTCATCAACATATCTAAAGTGGCTACAAAGACTTCAACATTCTTAAGTTCTACATCAGATTCCAACAACTTGGTATCTGCATAATGTTTTTTCTCTCCAAATTAGTTCATAGAATATTTATTTATTTATGATGCGTCAAGATTGAATCTTACAGACACCATGGAAGATACTAACATATTACAATGACTCTAATTATGAAATTATTGTCAACACTAGACTCTTGAGTAGGTTTTCCACTGGTTTTCCCTTAGAGTTTTATGTCAACTATTTCTCAACACATGCTAATATAGAGTGTATTTTATGACATCCTTTTATTCATAATATGTTTATATCAAGAGAAATCACAATTTTCTAGTAATTGTTAAGCACATACATCCAAATATTTAAATACAAACTTGGCTAAGAATGGTTGCATGCTTGAATAAAAGTTAGAGAATTATTTTTCATTTCAATCCTATGTTAATATTCAGAATATTGTATTCTTAACAATTTAATATGTAAATCGTTTGGTCTGATTAGTAGCCAACATACGTAAAAAATCGAAGTATACCGAAAGGGCTCATTATGATATGATTGATGAAAAATTGATCTACAAACATTTCAAAAATTCTACTGAAGTAGGGTATATTTACAGGTTAAAACAACACTTGGATGGGATAACAATCCATGTAAAGCCATGTAAAGAACCAAATTAAGTAATGATGAATATTATGGAAGAATACCTTCATAATTTTGAGACTCAAGTCACTCAACTAGTTGAGAAGTTTGTGACACAAGAAGTTGAAATGTTTGAGAGTTGATACTCAATAAAATGAGTTTGATCATGATGAGAACTGATCATGTTGATCACTTATATGTAGAATTGTAGTAGGCCAGTGGACCCAGATCTTGTAGCATTGTTTTTAGACTTTATAAGACACCTATAACCTCATTGATTACATATTTGTTGATGATATGTATTGCACTCGGTACCATTTTGACATATTCAACTTTACATGGTGTACAGATGAGAAAAATTTGCATATTTTGTCTCTAATCTTTTGGAATCATGGTTTTAAATATTAAAAACAATTTATTTTCATTAAAAAATAATTATTTCATGTATATTTCTAATTAATGACTCATTGAGATCTGACCAATCCTAGTTTGACCGGTTCCGATTTGAAACAAAATTTGATAAGTGGACAAGCTAATCACCATTCTAGTTTCATATACTATGTCACAACCTTTTTGACATTTTTGGTATTACACTTAAAAAAAAATTGTAATTAATAGAATATGGTTAGTTGAGCTATCATTCATGTTAATTTTATTTAGCTAATAGTTCATTCAAAATTTAACTAGCCTCTCAAAGATTGTGTAATCATTATTTCCTCAAAGGGAAAAGAAAATGAATAAACCTGTGTTGTAGAGAAAGCTTTATTTCAAATTTCCATTGTTATCCTTGAGGTGATGGCTCTTTATTTTTTTCAATAAAGATGTTTCTGTAACTTTTTTGTGACAAAATAATAAATTTATTTTAATAATCTTTTTTACATAGTCATCAAAATAGTATTGATCTTTCAAGCAGGGGAAATTATTATTCATCGAAGAATACTCACTTATTTTATAGACTTAATTTTTAGTTTCATTAAATGGTTCTCTTTGTATTTTTATCCAAATTAGCAATTTTAATATGTTTTTGTAGATTATTTTATGTTGCATGAAAATGGAGAAATTTCCAAAGCATCTAAAGTTGGAACACGACATATAGGCCCAAACATAATGTTCCTTATTATTATAGGTTCTCAAGCTGGAATTTTGATTGTTTTGCTAGGAAAAATATTAACAAAATAAGGAATTATTCAACTACAACAATAAAAATTTCTTCCCTGGAATCTCTCACCAATATGTGCTTCAGCATAAAACATTTATCACTTGGTGCAGGGATGCATTTTCCTTTGACTTGTAAAAAATGTTGTCATCAGTACACCTGACTAAGGGATGACATTTTGGCATGAAAGTTTGTAAAGAATTCCATAGTTTGGTATGCTTATGTGGATTTCATTCAGCATTCTTTATCTTTTAATCTCAACTAGAAATATAGTGTCATACTATTTAATTAGATATTAAGGGAAGTGTAGGAGGCCGTAAAATATTTGGACCATATTGGTGTCAGTCTTAGGTCTACTACACCGAAGAAATTTTTATGTGGTTTTCTCATTATCTTCCAACTTTTTATGCATGTTATATACCTTTGAGATAAACATATACATTGTGCATCTGTTTATGATTAATTGTTCATATATTTTTTTCTAGTATCAATTGTATATGCTTGCCTCTTTTGGTTTATCAAAAAAATCCATTCATCATATGAAAATGCTTGGGAAGGATGGGTTGATGGCATGCATTCTATTCAATATTCCTATCCTATTAGCTTTAATTTATTTTTCTCGTGTGATTATAATTTTCACAAAAACACCCTCTAAGAGAAGTAATTTCAACAAGGCCAACAAATTATGGAGGGCCCAATCCTATAAATGGATTGACGTTATTGCTTGAGGAAGCGCTTCTAGGGTTCAAAATGAAAACTAGAAATTCCAATTATATATATTTAGGATCCAGTACGAGGGATGAAGGTGGAACAATCTTAGTAGATTTTGCACTCCCAAAAGTACTAGTGGAGATGTACATCCCGACTTCTATGGTAGGAGGTGTGATAGGAAAAGGAGGCTATAACATCTCACAAGTGAGGTCACATTCTAGATAAGTTTTCAAGGTATGTGAGTAATAATATGTCTTACAAGGAGCATGTTCTAGTTGAAACTATAATACAATTGTTAGAGGTGGACTTTATTATACTAGGAATGATGTTGAAATTAATATGATGGAAGAATTTTATGTTGTTATCATTAAGTAATATGGGAGAAGGATTTTGCAACACACACCATTTATTTTATTTTATGTTCTTATCTCTTCACATGCATATAATCTATGAATGATATTGTTTAACAGTTAGTTTACAACAACACAAAGTCTTGTTAATACATGCATAAATGTAAACGCCTAGGAGCAACAGTAAAAAAAGAATTACCGTGTTACTTGTACTGTCAAGCCTCGCGTTCTTATAATTTGGAATTTTGTATAAATTTTTATGAAACATTCAAGTTTTTGCACCATTTACAACCTCATTCGATATATAGTTTTTTTCTACTTAGTATGTAATTTGTTTTGGCCTATTTGTTTCCCCATTTACCTTTTGGTGATCCTGTCGAGAACTTCAAATTTTCATATAAAATATAGAATATAAATTATAAAATTTAGTTAGGAATCCTCAAGTGACATTTGGAGCTACACTAGACTAATTTATTTAGGAAAATCTGAGTAAACATTCTTATTTTAGGATATTTATATATTCAATTATTATTCACTTATCTAGCTGTGCTCATTATTATTTGTATGAGGATATGGATGGGGAAATTTATTCTCTTCTAGAAATGAACATTCATATTTAGGGGTTATTGGACCTTCTAAAACTAAGTTAGGATTTAGGATTCCATATTCCAAAAATATGATTCAAGGATTCTTTTTCGTATTCACTCTTGATAATCAATGATAGAATACAAGTTTTCCAAAGTTAATTACAAATAAGTTGGAGTTTGGATATTAACATGTGGTTTTTCATATTGATGGTTAGACCATATAGAAATCACACTTTATGATCACTTCTCAATTACTGGATAAATCTTAAAACTTGTTTCCAACACATAAATTATATATATATATATATATATATATATATATATATATATATATATATATATATATATATATATATATATATATATATATAGAGAGAGAGAGAGAGAGAGAGAGAGAGAGAGAGAGAGAGAGAGAGATTTTGAAAACTAGATAAATATTATACGCATGTGACATGGGGTTGATTCTGACCACTACATCAATAACCTCTATGTGAACCGATAAGGTCCCCATGCATGGTCCACATAGTCCTAACATTCGAAATTATATTCTCAAATTTACACAATATCTTCATATCATGGTGATCACCAATTGAAATGAATCCCTTGGGGGAAAATAACGTTGTGTTATTCGCTCAGTAAGAAAATTATTTTCATATATTTCTAGGAAGAAAAGTTTGGCAACACTTCAAATATCCAAGGCTATGCCCTAGAATGTAGGGTTGAAACCCTAGAAATCTAATAATTCTATTTTTCCCTTTGTATTATAAATATTATCAATTTCTCCCATGATAAAAGGTTTGTGTCAAAATACAACTATTGCACAAAAATATTGCATTATAGAGATGTCAATTATTAAAATGGCATTCAATACTTATATTTTGACCTCTCCTTAACCAGCTGTCTTTTACTAATAGTCTTATATTATCTCACAAAACATATAATTTTCTTGTTTTGTTGATTTTATGAAGTATTTTAACATAGTTACAAGATATTTCATTGTTGTGAATATGTGGAGGATGTGGAAATTGAACGAAATCAAGTGATCCATTGTGTCCCTTTACGAGGAAATCTAAGGACACGGCTTCATAACAAGTGGTTCCATAAAGGACATAATTGCTATCATGGGAGTAAAGAGAGGGGAGTAGGTTGTTGTAACCCCTCTTTTTTGGAATTTCTATTAATGGAGTTGAGGATTATTTTTGGTATACTATTCATGTAGAGGTTAGTTTTTGACTCCCTTAGGTTATAATATATATTCTCTTCATGAAGACACCTTGGAATATTATCTGATATGTTGGAGGGATTTTCTTGAATAGTTTAATATTTGAAATTTAGTCTCGAGAAGACCAATATTATGGGGTTTGAAATTTTTAGCAAAGAGGATTCCCAGATTCAAATGACCTTCCTTGATATGTTATTGAGGTTGTTGCTAACTTATACTTACCTATCATTTACCTTGTGGGACAATGAATTATCCATGCAACTATTTGTGTATGATGCCCTCAGTTTGTTATAGTGTTGGTGCTTTTACCTCCACTTCCAATACAAAGAGTCTAAGATTCATTGATTTGGTCTCTAATCTTGAGAATGGCTACAAATAGAGAAGTTCCTTATTCCTACGCAATCCAAAACAATTAAGAGTGAGAAGGAAAAATCCACTTGATATTTTATTGTTTCAAATTATGGAGTGCCTCCATTGCTTGTGAGTACACTTTTGGTTATTGTTACTCCTCGACCATAATAGGCATATGGTTGATATGGGAAGTGGAAAATATGGATATCATTATACCCTTGAATCCTCCTTGTTTTCCTAAGTTGGATGTTGGTATTTATATGTTGAGATGAGACCAATATTGTTTTTATTTGAATTTATATTGACAACAATCCCTCCTCCTTGATTCTATGTTAGTGGCCATCAGTTGGCTCTATTGAGAATATTAATAGAAATAATAGATAGGATATATCAGTGATACATTAAACATTATTTGATCTTTCCTTCAAGTGATCCTTGTATCATATTCATGACCATTTCTTGTTGAATATATCTAGTGTTAGAAAGGCCTCCTTAAATTTATCCTTGTCTCATAAGATTAACATTTACATATTAAATTTTTGTAGTTGTAGAAAGGCCCAATACAAGAATTAGTTACCGAGGTACCACTTATTATTTATTCCACTTAGTGTCTTCCTATGGTTGACACAACTCACTTCCTACCTTTCATAAATCAAAATTAAATATGCCTAACACAATATATTAGGGAGGTTACTCTTTATTGTCAGGAATATCTAAGCCTTTAGCCAACAATGTTCAAGGTTAGTTAGTGAATGACCTATTGGGTAACTTTGTGAACCAACATATGTATCATGAGAGGGAGATGTCAATGAAATCATTCAATAGACAACATATTGCTACCTTCTTCCTCCCTTCCTAATTATTAAATGTTAACATAGGAAATATTGCAGTGGTTCCTTTAAAATATCTTCTCATGCATTGTATTGCTCTTGGTCTTTTGTGTAATAATGTGGAAATGTTTAAGCCATTGATATATAATTGACTTAGATATTATAGTGTATAGTTTTTCATAATTAGCCTTAAAATACTACTACAAATATAGTGATAGTGTAATATACTTCATAGTAATTATTTATGATTATACATTAATATTAGAATCACGGTTGTTGCACTAGGAAAAAATAACATTGAAAGGTAAAACATTCTACAATAATTGAAGAACCCCATCAACACTAGGATTTACCATGTAGAAACTTGCAAGGGAAAAGCTTCATCATGAAATAAAATCCATTATTTCCTTTTTCTATTCATATATATATTATTCCAAATACAAATAAATACATATTTTTTCATTATGGTGCAAGTTATTATGTAGAATACAAAGAAAGAAATATTACCCAAGATGCAATTAATCAATAATTATGTTAGTAGGAGGTTTACTTTCTCTGGACCGTAAGGATCATGGCATATTTGGGCATGTTACCTACCCACATCTACCATAAGAGGAATTTTTTCTTATATGATGAAAATTTCGAGTGATCTTCCATACATTATTGATTATATGTTGCCTTTCTTTACATTTGTTTTCAAAAGTTATCTACAACCTAATATTTTTAGCATGTAACTTAACTGGCATGATTGTGCCTAATATTTTCCTAAAGGTTGAATACTAAGTTCCCAAGGTGTTATTTTCTATGGTGACATTTTATTTTATTTTCCATATAAGTCATATGGCCACATAGTGGCCACTATCACCCAACTGAAGAAAACATGTTCAACTTTCTTTCTTTTCTAAGGAAAAATGAAATTGACATTACCGATGTTGAGGTATATGTCGCATAAAACCTTTATAATGTACTTTATTTTATATTCCAATGTTCGTCATCTTTCATGTCTTATACTCTACATTGCATCTTCTTTCATTTCCAGAAGAGGAACTCAATATTGATGGTAAGAAACGAGAATTGAAGAAATAGGAGAACAATAACAATAGAGTGACTAATGCAGAAGAGAAAGAGAAGAGAACTTGTCTAGTGATACCCTTAATTCCAATATTTGGCATGAGTCACACACATATATACTGATGGTGAATTAATTAGAATTGGTGAATTCACCTACAATGTCTTTGCTACATAATGATAATGTTTTGAAGTGATGAAATAATATTTTATGTGTAAATTGTTGTCCAACCAATATTAAGATGGAAACTAATGTTGTAATACTTGAAATTCCATATAACATTGTTTATGTGACTAAAATTATTTATAGTTGTACTTGATATTATATAGTATTGTAATTAACATATGTGACTTTACATGATGAACATGCACATTGTATGACATTTTTTTTTTTAATTTAGTTGCCAAAGCATACTAATTAATTTATGTTGATTAATAATGAACACATAAAATCAATCTAATACTACTAAATTTTAAATTTATATTGATTAATTATGAACACAAGTAAAATAAATATACAACAACTAAACTAGTCTTTTATAATGATTATTAATGAAAGTAAATGAAATGAATATAAATTATTAAATCAGTCATTTATATAATGAATATGAAACTACCAAAAAAAGATAAATAACCACCATAAATGATAAATTTGTGATTACAAATGAAAACTAAATCTTGCATATATACGACTATTAGTAGTTAATTTTAAATAACTTATAACAAGAAAAAAATTAAGTAATATTTCTGTGGTCATTAATTGGTTTCAAATGATGACAAATTTTGCATATATATGACTATTAAGAACTAATTTATAGTATCTTATAATGTTACCAACATTTTTGTCATTAATTGGTTTTCTCACATGATCATGTAGTAGTATATTTTTTTGTGTATTTGATCATTAATTGTGACAATTAATGACTAAACCAATTACCAAAATTATGAATAAATATACTATTGTATTATAAATTGACACAACCAATTAATGAATAAACTAAATATAATTAAAAATTGACTGCTTTATAAGATACTATAAATTAGCCACTATTGGTCACTAACTGAAAATTGGTCTTTTAGATGAAAATTTTAGTTGTTTTTTTAGTAACTAATTAACTATTTTGTACAAGTAAAGATCTAGTGTCTATGTTAAATCACCCATGCAACTCTTTTCATATCAAGAAACCTTCTTGGTGGACATTATGACATAATACATTTCTTTTTATACATGATTTCACATAAAAAGAAGAATGCTACATAAACATAACAATGACACCATGAGCCTACCATTTACTCTGACTCATGAGCATTCACTAGTTAGGAATTGTCTTTTAGTTTTGCAGTAGGAATCCATACCACCTTTTTTTAACACAAGGTCATTATAAGTCATCCCACATCACTTGCCAGCCATTTCAGAATCTCATCATTAGCACATGTCATCATTTAACACATGGGTTGACATATTATATATCAAGTTTCAACACTAGGATACTATAAATTACACTCAGATTTCAATGTGGAATTCACTTGTTTATATTTCCAACCCCACCATTATTGGAAATCATATATGAAACTGCATAGCTAGTATATACATGTTTGAGTGAGAACTGCACACATCTAAATACAATATACCATTTTTTTGTTGAAAATACAAAGAGCTCCTCAAATTTTGATACAACACTATTAGATTGTAAAGAAGTGTAAGTTTTCAATTAGGGGAAGTGGTCACCAAGAACCATATTGAACATAAATTCACTCACTTTGTACTTGAATTTCATGTAATGGGGATAATATTTCCGTGTAAGTAGAAATGAATGAGTGAATCCTTCAATCATCTAGTCCATACTGTTTGATTTATTTGAGTGGAAATTATATAATTTTGGGTATCACACTTTTTTTTTTTTAAATGAGTATTTTTAAACATGGTTTTAATCCCTTCATATTTCTTTTCTCATTCAAATATTTTCAATAAATTATTATAATTATAAAATAAATTTTATATCGAAAAAATTAAATCCTAAAATATTAATTAATATATTTTTGAAATTAAAAATGAATAAAAATAGCATGCATTGCCTCTAATAAATTACTATTATAAGTCCATCTTAACCACATATATAGCAAGAGTTGAGAGGGATCAAATCCCTTGAGGTGCAAACCTCTTTTAGAGGGAAAATTTTGAATAAAAAGTTTGCACACTAAATATTTCATCCCTTTTGAAGCTTAATTGGTGATCAAGATCAATCCCTCCCACACACGCGATTCCTAATTTTTCATTGTTTAAATTGTAGTTTTGAATGTATAAAATGGATTCAAAGTCTTCAAAATTTAGTTGGGAACTTGGACTGTGTATACTTCACAACTTGAACTTTCAATTCCAAAACATATTTACTTGATTTCAAACAAAATTTGACCAAAAATATATACTTAAAAAGGGGCCACAATGTAAAATAATGAGACTACCTAAAAAAAATTCCACAAAATTTCTTTTTTTGCAATTGATTTATATATACATGATGTATTTATAGTTTTCTTAGTTATATATAATATGTACACATTTAAATATTTTACTTGAAATATTTCATTTATGTCTCACATTGAATTTTTTATTATAAGTAATAATTTTAAATGTTAGACATTAATTTGGTATTAAGAATTAAATCAATTACATCTCTTAATTGAATCATTTTACTTTTAATAACTCTTTTTAGTCATTGAAAAAGTTTATTATGATTACTACCAAATACTTTTTCATTTACTCTCTCCATATACACATGCATGAAGTGGAGAATGAAATAAATTAGTCAACATACATATTTAAATTTTTTTAATTAAGTCATGTCCTAAAATATTTTTAAAATCTAGGAATTATACAACTTTCTCATATTCGAAAGTGACAATATATGGTTTTTCTATTTTTTTCTAATTATAGTTAGTTTATTTCTCTATAGAATTAACAAAAGATTATGATATTTCATATCCATATCGAAATAATTCATTTATGGTTGAGAGTGAGATTAAAACATATATATCATTTCTTTTTTTATTATGAAAATTTTATTAAGTATTTTACTCAAATATTTTTAAAAAGTATAACAATTATACAATTTTCTCATATTTGAATGTAAAAATACAAGGTTTTTTTTATCCTCTATAAATTTGATATAAGATTAAGATATTTAATATGGATATCGAAATATTTTATTTATAGTTGAATGTGCCAAATTTTTTTTATTTAAAGATATATATTATATAAAAAACCCTAATATCATGAATCTCACTCTCTAACTAGCAGATGCCTTCTAGAGGCTTACAAAAGTAATTAAAATTCACAATAAAATCAACAAAATCATGTCCTTCTCAACGATTTCCATGTTTCCCTTCTTCTAAAATCTTCTGGAAACAGATTTCGTTTTCGGAGGGTCAATGCTCTTGCATCAAACTCCCACGCTTGAAAATTTTCATGATCTCCTAATCATGTATCTTTACTCCTACATCTCGTCCATTTGAAAACTCAATATTATTTTCATATGTATCTCACACTCAACAATGAGTTGTATCCATGCCTTACAAACACCACATCAGCTCTGATCCTCGGGTCAATTTGCCTCCTCTAGAAACTCTCAAGCTTCTAGCTAGTGCTTTTTGTCTGCTTCTAGTTTTCTGCTTTGCCTTGAATTCACTAGCAGTATTCTTCAGTGTCTTTTTATTTTCCTAGGTTTTAGTTCCTTTTTCCACAAAACCTCCACTACGATTACCTTGCTACAACAATCATCCTCAATCTGCACCTCTTCTCCATTTTGTTGGCATTGTTTTGTTGCTCTTCTCCCTAATCTGCTATTATGATTGGTAGAGCTATGATACCACTTGATGAATACTAATTCTAGGGGTTTGTCAATTTGATCTTCGATGAAGCAAATGAAATCACACCTTTGAAAACCCCAAACTTCATTCACACTTCAAGTGTGAACTCACAGTTTATTTTGATGTTAGGTTTAGGACATTTCCCTACTGTAACGATGTCGACTGTATAATTGGATCGCACGAGTTTGGTGAGACCTAATTGGGATAGGGATTGTATCTTTTCATGCCGAGATTTATGTTAAGTGCCCCTATCATTGACTACCAAAATGATTTACGTACAAGGTGAGGGGTTAGCCCTTCCTTTTTCTTCGTGGATGAGCCTCACTAATGTAGAGAACAAACAACTAACTGGGTGTCACCCAGGTAAGAGGTCAAGTCGATCGAAACTCTTTCTCACATTTCTTGTTGTTGTGGCTTGATTGGCCGATCAAACTCTCTTCGACTCTACACCATGTTGGAGACCTTGAATAGAAAATAACACAGAGGAATGTGTTCCCCCGACAACATAGAGAGTGCAACAGTATGTGGAAATAACAATCATACACAGACAAGCAGAGCGAAAAACAAGAGAGGAAAACTTTTCTTCATTCATTTCTTCGAACATATGAAAATTAAATTGCTTTAATAAAAAATTGGCCAGAGCCTAAAATTAAATGTGATTCAATGCAGAAATGGACATGTAACAACAAAAACGTCCTTTTGCATGTTTTTTTTTTCTACATGAAACAACGTACAAAATACAAACTGTTCGACCCAAAATTTTATGGGTTCTAGCTTCGAAATCACATCGAATCCGGTGCTCCATTGCACATCGGTGATCTTAAATTTTAACTGGCGCAATACATCACTATGGAGGAACCTCAGGGTATGTCTCATTCATCAATGTTGTGCCCCCATAGTAGATATCATTTGTTGATCTTCAGTCAAAAGGCGCTCGACGAGGTCAACTGCGGATGCACCCTTTGGATTACACTAGGGGCTGCTTGTGCCTGCGGGTTACCGTTGATCTGATATCAATGATGAACGTGCCCGTTGATCTACACGGGTGTTAACACATCACATCACAACAATACAAGGATAAATTGTGGGTTCTAAAAGGTAAGTCTTAAAACATACAAAGTGTGAAGTGCGAGTGACAAAAAAGGTAAATGGTAAAATCTACGAAGTGATGTATGCAGGCACTTAAAAGGCGAAAAGTGCGAAAAATGAAAAGGTGAGGAAAAAAAGAATAAAAAAGGTTTGTGGGTTGATTGGTAATGCAGTAAAGGTTGATGGGTCCCACCGATATCGTATCGGAGGAAAATTAGCTTTCAACAAAGGCTTAAGAGGTAACACTTAAATCTTGTAGGCTGCAAACTATGGGCAAAAGTTAAATGAACGCAACAGGTAAGAAATAAACGCAGAGGATGGGCTTTGGGTACTTTGTTTGGATTTGGCGTGAACACCTTCATATTTTGAAGACTGAAGCTTTGTCCTCCCCTGTACAAAAATTCAATGAAGTGTGGGTTGTTGCTAGACTTTATTCATGGAGGTGGTTGGGAGTATTTCCAACACTCCCCCTTAATCACAAATACCGCCATCAATCATTCCTAGACATTGTCTGAGATAAACAAAACTCTTTTGTCCCAATGGCTTTGTGAGGGTATAAAAAAATCATTCCTCTGCCTGCAATGCTGCAAAACAATTTCACTATTGTTAACTAATTATTTTATGAAATGGTATTTAACATCAATATGATTTGTTCTCTCGTGGAAAGCATAATTCTTTGACAATGAAATTCCTAATATGTTATCACAAAATATTGTGCTTCCTTTTTCTTTTTCATGACAAAAATAACTCAGCATCATTCTCATCCAAACCGCTTGCCATGCTGCTGTTTTTGCTGCTACATATTCAGCTTTTGCTATTGATAATGAAACTATTGGCTACTTCTTGGAAGCCCATGAAATGACTCCCGACCCAAATGAAACACATACCTTGATGTGCTCTTTCTGTCATCTACACTTCCAGCCCAATCATTGTCAGTGTAACTAATCAGCTTAAAATCATCAGATGTGGAGCATAGAACACCATACTCCTTTGTTCCATTTACATACCTTAAAATTCTCTTTCCTGCTTGTCAATGTGTCTCTTTGGGTGTCTCCATGAATCTAGATATCAAGCTTACTGCATATATTATATCACGCCTAGTTGTAGTCAAATACATTAGATTGCCAACCATACTCTTGTACAATTTCAGATCGACATTCTTGCTGCAATCTTCCTTGCTCAATTTCAACCCCATGACACTTGGAGTTGATGATGCTTTGTTTTTCTGCATATTGAACTTCTTTAAAACTTCTTCAATAGATTTTGCTTAGGAGATAAAAATCCCTTTTTCTGTTTTCTTTACTTCTATACCCAAAAAATATCTCAGCAAACCCAAGCTATTCATTTCAAATTCACTTTTCATGACTACTTTAAAATCAACAATGAGAGAAACATCATTCCGTGTGAAAATCAAATCATCTACATATAAAACAAAAATTAGTATTTTACCATCATTTTATTTGATGTAGAGTGTGGGTTCACCATCACACTTGTCAGACCCATTGTCCACTAGGTAAGCATCAATCATGTTGTACCATGCTCGTGGTGCTTGCTTTAGCCCATAAAGAGCTTTCTTCAACTTACACACTTTGTGTTCTTGGCCTTCTATTTCATAGCTAGGAGGTTTTTCAACATATACCTCTTCTTTCAACACTCCATTCAAGAATGCTGACTTCACATCCATTTGATAACATTTCCATTTTTTTGTGCTCTTATGGATAACATTGTCCGCACTATCTCCATCCTTGCAACTGTTGCAAAGGTTTCCTCATAGTCTCTACCTTGTTGTTGCTTGTAGCCTTTGACAACTATCCTTGATTTGTGCCTTTCTATCTCGCCTTCAATGTTGATCTTGGTCTTATATACCCATTTCACTGCAATAACATATTTTCTTTGTGGGAGGTCCAATAACTTCCATGTGTCATTCTTTTCTATTGCTCATATATCTTCATTCATTGCTTCAATCCACTTCTCTTCTTTGACTGCATCTTCAAAATGGATTGGGTCATCAACATGACAAAATAATGAAAATAAAGAATTCAGACTAGCATTACTATTTACTTCTTATTGCTCATAAATTTCACTTAAATTCTTGAGTTTGTGTCTTCTTGTATTTTTTGAAGATGTGCTCGGAGTTTCACTTGAAATCGAGGGTGTTGTCGATCCTTGTGGTGTGCTTGGAGAAGCACTTTCTTGGTTTTGCACTGCTATTCTGTTAATTGTTGTAGTGTGCTCTATTGATCTTGTGTAGGTGGACGAGGAGCCACCATTCAGGAATTATTTTTTGCAATCAATTCCTCTCTATCTTCATGTGAAATACATGTCTTCACATTCACTGTTTTCTCTAAATTTCCATCCCAAGTTTCTTCTTCAATGAACTGAACATCTCTGTTGATTATTACCTTTTTGGTTAATGGATTATAGATCTTGTAGGCCTTGGATTCATAAATGTATCCAACAAATATACACTTCTCCCCCTTGTTGTCCAACTTCTTTCTTAGCTGATCCGGGACGTGTGCATATGACACACATCCAAACACTCTCATGTGAGTGAAAATTTGTTTTCTTCCACTCCATGCTTCTTTTGGAATTCTGTTCATAACATCTTTGGTTGGACATCTATTTAAAATGTAAGCTATATAATTCACAGCTTCTGCCCAATACTCATTTGAAAAATTATTTGCCTTCAACATACTTCTTACCATCTCCATGATGGTCCTATTCTTTCTTTCTGCTACACCATTTTGCTGAGGTGTATACCTTGTGGTAAACTTTTTGCGAATCTCATGCTCCCTTCAGAAACATAGGAATTCTTTGGAGATATATTCTCCACCTCTATCAGTGCTCAACACTTTTATGTACTGTCCAATTTTCTTCTCAACAAGAGATTTGAAGTGGTAGAACTGTTCAAACACTTCACTTTTCTGTTGAAAATACACCCATGTATTCCTTATGTAATCATCTATAAATGTCAAAACATAATGAAAGCCAGCTAATGATGGCATTTTCAGTGGTCCACACAAATCTTAGTGGACAATCTCCAAGGGTGCCTTTGCCCTTACGCTCTTTCCTACTAGAAATTTTTCTTTGTGTTGTTTGCCCAAGGTGCAACCTTCACATAGGTTGTCTAGTTTCTCTATGAGTGGTAATCCCTTTACCATGCATTTTTTGTGCAACAAATTCAAACATCTGAAATTGAGATGTCCAAATCTCAAATGCCATAACCAGTTCTCATATTTCACTTCTTCTTGAACGACTTCTTGTGTGACAGCCGCTACAACACCTCCTTCCTTCATGTTTGATATGATCTTGAGAGGAAACATCCTATTGCTTGCCATATGCACTTTTGCAATGAGTTTTCTACTTGGAGGTATATCCATGATTGTGCACACATCATTCTTAAAAAAAAATTGTAGCCCTTTTGCATGAGCTGTCCAATGCTTAGAAGGTTACATTTCAGGCTAGGGACATAATAGACATCTGGCATGAAATTATTCTCTCCCTTCTTTGTCAGTATGTTTACTCTTCCTTTCCCCATGACATAGACCTTGCTATCAGTGCCCGTTGTCAGATTTTACACTTTCATCTAGATAGGAAAACATTGCTATGTTTCTAGTCATATGGTTACTACAACCTAAATCTAAGAACCATACATCTTCTTGTTTTTCTTATGCTACATTACAAGTTAAAAACACATTTCCTTTGTTCTTATTTTCTTTTGTAAAATTTACACTAGGTTTACTACCTATGTCATTTTTCTTCTTTCTATATTCATTTGCATAATGACCATAATTTTTGCAATAATGACATTGGACTTGAGATTTATCATACCTCTATCCTTGTTCTTGATTTTGGCTTGAAACTTGGCTTGGATTTTGATTTTTGCCACTTCCAATTGTGTTTACAGGGCTGCTTCTTCCACCTTTGTGTGGGCTTCTTCCTCTTACTCGGTAGTTTGATCTTCCTCAACCTCTACCTTGACCAAATGACATTTGTGTCTTGAATGGATGCTCCAATGAGGAGTTTGTTGCTCTGTTAAATCTGTGCTCATGAGACATCAGTGATGCATGAAGCTCATCCACTGAAAACTGTGAGAGATCCTTTGTCTCTTCTATGGCCACTACTATGGCATCAAACCTTAATGGTAGGCTTATTAAAACTTTCTCCATTATTCTCCTTTCTTCAAGTGTCTCTCCATAAGACCTTATTTGGGTATCCAACCCAATCACATGTGGGAAGAATGAGTCTATGTTATGAGAATCGTTCATATAAAGAGTTTCAAAATCTCTTCTCAGCATTTAAATTTTTGTTGTCTTCACCTTTGCCATGCCTTGATAGGTTGCCTGGAGGATATCCCATGCCTCCTTAGACTTTGCTGCTGCTGCAATCCTTGGAAAAATACTCTCATGTATTGCTTGGAAAATATAGAAGAGGGATTTGGAGTCATTCTTCTTATTTTCTTTCAACAAATCTCTTTGTGCTTGTGTCAAAGCATTATATGTTGTTGCATTTGCTGGTTCTTGGAAACCATTTTCCACCAGCTCCCAAATATCTTATGAGGAGAACAGGGCCTTCATTGTAATAGCCCAATAATCATAATTATTCCAATTGAGCTGTAGTACTTGGGGATTAGTCAGGCTTGTGTCTACTGCTTCCATCTTGACTGTGTAACAAAAACTTTCTGACTGTTGTAAAAGCTTTCTCGTTGTTGGAAACTTCCGCTTCTACAAACAATCTTAGAGCTTCTTCAGTAAAGACTCCTTCTTTCACTAAGAGCCTAGACCTTCTTCGATACCATGTTGGAAATATTGAATAGAACAAAACACATAGGAATGTGTTCCCCCGACAACACATAGAATGCAACAGTATGCGAAAATCACAATCATACACAAACAAGCAGAGCGAACAACAGGAGAGGAAAAATTTTCTTCATTCATCTCTACGAACATATGAAAATTACATTACTTTGATACTAAATTGGTCGGAGACTGAAAATTAAACATGATTCAATGCAGAAATGGACAGGTAACAACCAAAATGTCCTTCTGCATGTTCTGTTGTTTTCTACACCAAACAGTGTACACAACACAAACTATCGAACCTTAAAATTTATGGGTTCCAGATGCGAAACCACATCGCATATGGTGCTCCATCACACATCGGTTATCTTAACTTTTAATTGGCACAATACGTCACTGTAGAGGGACCTTGGGGTACAACTCATTTATCGGTGTTTTGCCCCCGCAGTAGATATCAACCATTGATCTTTGGTCAAAAGGCGCCTAGTGAGGTCAACTGCGGATGCACCCTTTGGATTAAACGATGGGATGCTTGTGCCCACGGGTTAGTGTTGATTTGAGATCAACGGTGACCGTGCTCGTTGATCTGCACAAGTGTTAACACATTGCATCGCAACATAAAAGGATACGTTGCGGGCGCAAAAAGATAAGGCTTAAAACATGTGAAGTGCGAACAACAAAAAAGGTAAATGGTAAAATGTGCGAAGTGTAGTATGCAGGCACTTAAACGACGAAAGTACGAAAAGTGAAAAGGTAAGGAATAAAATAATAACAAAGGTTTGTGGGTGGATTGGTAATGCGATAAAGGTTGATGGGTACCACCAATATCGAATTGGCGGAAACTTAGCTTTCAGCGAAGGCTTAAGAGGTAACACTTAAATCTTGCGGGCTGTGAACTATGGGAAAAAGGTAAGTGAATGTGACAGGTAAGAAATAAATGCGAAGGATGGGCTTCGGGTACTCTATTTGGATTTTGTGTGAACGCCTTCAAATTTTGAAGACTGAAGCGTCGTCGTTCCCTGTATAAAAATTCAATGAAGTGTGGGTTGCTGCCAGACTTTATTCATGGGGGTGGTTGGGAGCATTTCCAACACACAAGCATCCTCTCCTTTTCTCCCTTTTAGGTGGTGGCTACAATCTATGAAGACTCTTGGCTCTCCCTCTACTTGGAGTTTAAGAAGCTCGCGAGAAAAAAAACATAACCCAAAAAAAATGCACAGGGATCAGATTAAACACACACGATGTTTATATAAAAATTTGATGATTACATATATATGGCCTCTTTGGGTGTGATCCCATTCGTCCTAACTCAAAATTACTTTGTCCCTCTCCTTCGTCGTGATATTAAATTGAAAATGGTTGTGCCTTGACATCTCGAAGGATTCCCAATAAAAGGAAAAAAAGGCCTAAGAGAATGAATCTCATTCCCTGCTAACACATGCTTTCTAGAAGCTCACAAAATTAAATAAAACTTACAACAAAATCAACAAAATTACGTCCTCCTCAACGACTGCTATAATGTTCTTCTTCGGGAAACTTCTTGAAACCGACTTGTTTCCCGAAACCAACTTTATTTTATGGTGGGTCAATGCTCTTGCATCATTGATCATTGACGAAATTAGATATATCCCTCTTACTAGATTGTAGAATGAATCTCTCAAATCAATCAACCTCCATATTGTCTCAGTCCATATCCACTATATACACCATTATTAATAAATATTCTTTTCGCTTTGCATTATTGTCTTATTTCCATTTGTTTACACATTCCCCCCCACATTACATAAACGAAAAATATGTAACTTGATCATAAGAGACAAAATAGTGAGTTAAAACAGATAATAATGATCCCTGTCGGAAGGAGCATGTTTTGTGATTAGGCTAATTAATTTTTTGGATCTGATGGTCAGGATTGGAAGATGCCAGTATATTCTGGTCGTCGCCACTAAATCGATGGATGAAATCTACCCCACTAACTTCCTTGCATATCTAAATCACGTGTTTAAACCGTACTTAAATTAATTTTTTACAAATCTAGATTAAAAATTTACTGTGCCATTTATTAATTGACACCTATCAAGATTAACCTTTCGAATGAAACTGAAAGACTAACGCTTGTCCAAGTGTGTGACATTGTTATGCCAAGTGTCTGAAGGCGCCCGCGGACAAGGACACGTCGTGAGGTGGGCGCCCTGGTGGTTTCAAATCGGGGGTAACGGTGGAGGAGTGGAACGCGTCTTCAAGATTAACCAGTAAAATAAAAGTGAAACATTGAACCTTCTCACCGTTCTGCAATGTGTCCCTGTGCCTTTGACACGAGGCAATGTGTCCCTGTGCCTTTTACACTAGGCATAGTGGCGGCAGCGGCGGCAAGGTGGCTGTAACGCTGCGTAGGCTGGGGCCGTTATGGGTGATGGTTCAAATTCTTAACCCATGCGTGAAGGAAACGCTCCGATTGCTCTTGAGCCCGCCCCACAAAGGGTGTGTGAGATATTATTATCGACCCTTCAGAGATTTGTATGCTTCTGTTAGTAATTTTGAAATAATGAGAGTTTATGTATATTGATTGTACAGGTGAAATGGATCAGAGTTCTGTACTCAGATATTATAAACATTGTCTTTCTGTTTTCACAGATATGGTCTTCTCTCTTTGTTTATTCATGTTGTCACGTTGTCCCTTTTCTTACATATTGCATCACTCGTGCAGATAACGGTACTTCTGGGCCAGATAAATCGCATAAACGAGGAGAATCAGAAACTCAAATCTATGTTGAATTGCGCGTGTTATAGATATAACCACCTGCAGGAGAAATTCAGGCCTATGTTGCAACAAGCCGGGAATGGCGTTGATGGTAGCCAGGTATGTTATACTATTTTGTTTTGGAAGCTAATTTCATTTTGGGATTATTAGGGTTTGGGAATCTCTAAATTTCTTTTGTTCTGGAAGCTAATTTCATTTCATTTTGGGATTATTAGGGTTTGGGAATCTCAAAATTTCTTAACATTGTTTGCCTTCTACTTTGGTAGTTATTCAATCGAGATCAGAGAAGGTCTATTAATGTCGACTCCAGAAGCGCAGTTTCGCACCAATCTGATCACGATAGGGGTGATCGTGAACAAAGCAGAGAAAATGTGGAGAAGAATGTGAAATTTATGGAAAATCAGCAGCTGCCTTCCGAGAAGAGGAAAAATGGGATGATCGATTTATCCATTGAACAGATGGGGAAGTCACCGAAAAAGAAGTTTCAGGTGGTGACAAAGGGCTCTGCCCAACACACAAGATCTGAGGCGTCCATGGTAATAATAAAATTCTTCCCTTCCTGTTATGTAGAATCTATGTGCTGAACCCCAATTCCATCTAACGCGGAGTAGATATTGTATGCATGACGGAACTTGGCATTCAAACCCTGAGTTCAGATGGGATAGTCCCACATTTGACCAATTTGCAGAGGAAATGAGTTAGGTTTCTGACGCATTTAGAAATTGTTGAGAAGATTGGCGTGCAGCGATATAATGAGACACAAATCGTACCTTCCCCTCTAGCTTCTGCTCGCTTCCCCTTGTCTTTTAATTCAGAACCCTAATGTGGGCCTTTGTAATAACTGATGCCCCAATTTTCTCGATGGCATGAGAATTCAAAACTCTGACTCATTGAAATGAGGTGGATTACCCAAGGGAGAATGGCAATTTAAAGAGCTAAAAACCTTTTGCGCAACTCACTCAACTGTAGCAGATGCAGGTTCATTTATTTTAGTCCAATGTATTAGTTGCCATTTTTTTTTTAAATTTGATAATCTAAGAGGCGCGAACAAAATGTGGAGCCAAGTTTACCTTTATTTATTTAAGGTTAAGGCAACAACAGTAAATGGGCGAGGCACAATCACGCCCTCAGGATATGCGATGACCAACAGTGCCCCACCCTATATGAAGTTAACCTAGCCAATGCTTCGTCGCCCATGGCGTCATATTTTAAAATATGAAGATAGTCCAATTAGAATTAAAACACATTTTGGAATCTACAAGACATTCCATCGGTCAGTGAGCGTGCTCGTTAAATCCTCGCTTCCATATATTAAAATTCAAATTACCAATCACTGCTCCCAAGCAAGACCACTAATGAACGATCCAACTATTGTTTCGACTCTACGCTAGTTGAGAGGGAAACATAATATGTAAATGAGACCTATGGGATAATACCATTTGTGCCACTTATGGTTCTCCCACTTGACATAAGAAACACTTAATTGGAGAATGACACTTACGCCAAGAAATATAAGAAATATGGTATATTATACTAGGGTAAGTTGCTGGTGTGGAAAGGTGTTTACAATGAATGTGGCATAACAGTTGAGGTGATTTCGTAGTCACAAAATTTGGGTAATTTGCTGGTGTGGAAAGATGTTTACAATGAATGTGACATAATAGCTGAGGTGATTTCGTAGTCACAAAATTTGGGACCCCACACGAAAAATCTTTACAATGAATGTTGCACAACATTTGAGGTTTTTCATTTCGTAGCCACAAATTTGGGACCCCACGCAATACCTTGTGGAAAAGTGTTTACAATGAATGTTGCATAAGACTGGGAGGTGATTTCATTGTCACAAAATTTGGGACCCC